>CM067298.1:98844256-98891233 GCA_034231615.1 Meghimatium bilineatum
GGAATAGCTTTCTTCGAACACTCACGAATCCAGCGAACTAGTCGCTGAGTTGCTTTGTTTTATCTTCCATATATTCTGTCTATGACGACGTTAATATTCTCTATTCATAGTTTGTCGAATTTCTCTTTGCGCTGATGATTCTAGCTTAGCTTGACGCCGATGCAAATCAGCATCCTTAGCAAGTCGTGTTTGTCTTCGTTGAAGAGTTTCTTGATCAATTCCTTGCATTTCTCTTTCAATTCTATGTCTTTCCGCTGCATTATTTGCGGCACGAATCCGAGCGATTGTCTCTTTGACGACTCAACCATCTAGTTTTTCGCTTTATTTGGACACTTTCTTGCGATCATTTTCAGCCATCATTTAAAGCAAATTATACGTATATTTTAAATACAATGTATTTTAGATAACTTTAGCCACAAGCTGATACAAAAGTTTACCTGTTATCTCATCAATAATATTTGTATAAGAAAATGTCGTCTGGTTTGAACAAAGTCACGACACACCAATCGTTTTAATTGAATGTTGCACGGAATTCCCTGACGTAAATGCGCGATTTATAGAGCGTTTCAGAGAGACCTGACAAAACACGGCTATTATATTATGTGTATATATATATATATGTTAATAATTATGTCTTTGTGTATATCCGGGGTTCTATTACGGTGTGGCACAGTGCAATATTCAGGTTCAGGCCCCGCTGCAGACAGGCATAAGTGCACCCGGACAGTTCAGAAAACGATAAGAATCCACTGAACGTATTTATATCGCGAGAACACCGCCGAATAGGATGCATCGAGCCATTGGCACAAATAAAACTGCGACACAATCTATTTTCCGTTCTCTGGAAAACATCCTGCTAGAATTCGAGTGGGACCATCCTGCTACAAGAGCGATCCAGTGGAAGTTTGAGAATGAACGTAAAAGTAAAGTATTGCCTAGGAAACAACTACATTTTGCGCTTGTTCCTACTTCCTAAAGGAGTTAAACTAACAACTTATATATATATATATATATATATATACGTGTGTGTATGTAAAATGCGTTGAGATTATAAAACATTCAACTGCTACCTGGATTAACATGTGTTGAGATTGTCTAATATGCATCTGTTATCTGAAGTAAAGTGTGTTGAGATCATTCAACATTCACCTGCTACCTGGAGTAAAATGTGTTGAGAACGTTCAAAATTTACCTGCTACTTGGAGTAAAATGTGTTGAGAACGTTCAAAATTTACCTGCTACCTGGAGTAAAATGTGTTGAGATCGTTAAACATTCAGATACTACCTGGAGTAAAATGTGTTGAGAACGTTCAAAATTTACCTGCTACCTGGAGTAAAATATGTTGAGATCGTTCAACATTCACCTTCTACCTGGAGTCCATGTGTTGCGACCTCTCACCAGTAGTACTTTAAAGTTTTTTTCTTCCTTAGCTCCCTGAAATCTACAAATAAACAGCTTGTTGATTTTCTTACTAGCCTCCTGAAATCTACAAATAAACAGCTTGTTGATTTTCTTACTAGCCTCCTGAAATCTACAAATAAACAGCTTGTTGATTTTCTTACTAGCCTCCTGAAATCTACAAATAAACAGCTTGTTGATTTTCTTACTAGCCTCCTGAAATCTACAAATAAACAGCTTGTTGATTTTCTTCACGTTTTGTTACAAAAAATATTTTTAATCGTTGTTCAAACAACATCCCCCTATCGGGTCTCTGTAAATGTCTGTGCTTTATCCCCCCCCCCCTCCAGAAGTTTATATGACTATATGGCACATAATTAGAGGCAATACTCTAAAATACAATCAAGTTAACAGCGTCAGATATGAAATGCCCATGAAGTTTTCTATTTTTGCTATCTCTATGTATATCGCAGGAATTAGACAAAGATATCAACTTCTCTATGTCTGGGTCCGAGAGGAGAGTAAAGACATTGTTACCTGTCATATACAGCGCAAGAGACAATTATGGAGGTTCTGAGGTTGGAGTTGACTTTCCACCTCCCGGGGGGGGGTCACAGTGAGCTAGAAGCCATGCTGGTGTCGAATATATCAGGTCAATGGCGCAAATATCGCAGCTAAGCTGTAAACAATGAAAAAACACATTTTCTTCTCCGGACCAAGTCCTGATAATCTGCAGGAGTTTGAGAATGAACACAGAAGTAGAAGACACGATTTAGAGAACTTTATTTTCTCACATCTTTGTTCACCATAACACACCGGTAGAAGCCACCAGAAGCATGGCATCAACAACCAAGAGTTGCCAATTTGTTGAAACTGTTTCTGACTACATTGCTGGTTTAAAAAGATGGCTAATATGGCAACACTGGAACAGCCCCAGTTAACGAATAAAACGATACAAAGGGATTAGAAGTGGAAATATGGAGGGAACAGCACGAGATACAATGTTTTATACCTCCCCGTAGTTGGAAGTAACCAAGTTTCTGTTTACTGGTATAACAAATGAGAGTGCCAAGTCTGAACTCTGGAACTAGTTTCTCCTCGCCGCCACAGAAAAGAGATGTGAACTAGCGATGTTCTTCATAGTTATATGTCGACCGCAGATACTTCCCCATCTTCTCCGCCTCCGCACTTTTTTTTCTTCAATATAACCCGAGCAGGATTGGAATAAACTCAAAATATTATAACCGCGCAGACCCCAAATAGTACCACCTTATCTTGGCTGATCCAATCTTTTTGTGCTTTTAATTGGCTGGCAACACAAAATATACACGTGACAAATAATCAGTCTCATCAGCCAAGAAGAGTGACGCTTTATGATATTTGCACGTATAATTATTCATGAGAAGAACCTGGGTAAGGTTTAGCAAGAAAAATAATGTCCAATTAGTCGTAGTTTGAAACTAACGAATGTTACTCTAAGATTTAAAAAAAGGAACATCTACACGCTGTTTTGTTTACATCGGTAGTTAGACGTTGGTGTAAAAAGGAAGAATCCCATTGGTTAATATATATGCCTAAAGTTTCATATATCTCCCAGCTCATAGTCGAAAGTTTCACCAGTTGTTTCTTTGACCCCTTGATTTCTGTCTGCTACCTTGTTGGTTCGAGCTATGTCTTGTTATATTGCCTTGCTGTTTTCTGAGGCTGTATTTGCTGCATCGTCAATTCACTCTATTCACAGTATTCAGTTGTACTGGTTAATTTAATGCTGACATTCACATTGATTTGTTGTGTTTATTTAATACGGAGTGTAGATAAATACGATATTGAGCACACACATTGTCTCACAGTCACTGAGCAGGTAATATGTTATATTGAGCACACACATTGTCTCACAGTCACGGAGTTAGGCATATGTTATATTGAGCACACACATTGTCTCACAGTCACGGAGCTAGGCATATGTTATATTGAGCACACACATTGTCTCACAGTCACGGAGCAGGTAATATGTTATATTGAGCACACACATTGTCTCACAGTCACGGAGCTAGGCATATGTTATATTGAGCACACACATTGTCTCTCAGTCACGGAGCTAGGCATATGTTATATTGAGCACACACATTGTCTCACAGTCACGGAGCAGGTAATATGTTATATTGAGCACACACATTGTCTCACAGTCACGGAGCAGGTCATATGTTATATTGAGCACACACATTGTCTCACAGTCACGGAGCTAGGCATATGTTATATTGAGCACACACATTGTCTCACAGTCACGGAGCTAGGCATATGTTATATTGAGCACACACATTGTCTCACAGTCACGGAGCAGGTAATATGTTACATTGAGCACACACATTGTCTCACAGTCACGGAGCAGGTAATATGTTATATTGAGCACACACATTGTCTCACAGTCACGGAGCAGGTAATATGTTATATTGAGCACACACATTTTCTCACAGTCACGGAGCAGGTAATATGTTACATTGAGCACACACATTGTCTCACAGTCACGGAGCAGGTAATATGTTATATTGAGCACACACATTGTCTCACAGTCACGGAGCTAGGCATATGTTATATTGAGCACACACATTGTCTCACAGTCACGGAGCTAGGCATATGTTATATTGAGCACACACATTGTCTCACAGTCACGGAGCAGGTAATATGTTACATTGAGCACACACATTGTCTCACAGTCACGGAGCAGGTAATATGTTACATTGAGCACACACATTGTCTCACAGTCACGGAGCAGGTAATATGTTATATTGAGCACACACATTGTCTCACAGTCACGGAGCAGGTAATATGTTACATTGAGCACACACATTGTCTCACAGTCACGGAGCAGGTAATATGTTACATTGAGCACACACATTGTCTCACAGTCACGGAGCAGGTAATATGTTATATTGAGCACACACATTGTCTCACAGTCACGGAGCAGGTAATATGTTACATTGAGCACACACATTGTCTCACAGTCACGGAGCAGGTAATATGTTATATTGAGCACACACATTGTCTCACAGTCACGGAGCTAGGCATATGTTATATTGAGCACACACATTGTCTCACTGTCACAGAGCTAGGCATATGTTATATTGAGCACACACATTGTCTCACAGTCACGGAGCAGGTAATATGTTACATTGAGCACACACATTGTCTCACAGTCACGGAGCAGGTAATATGTTACATTGAGCACACACATTGTCTCACAGTCACGGAGCAGGTAATATGTTATATTGAGCACACACATTTTCTCACAGTCACTGAGCAGGTAATATGTTACATTGAGCACACACATTGTCTCACAGTCACGGAGCAGGTAATATGTTACATTGAGCACACACATTGTCTCACAGTCACGGAGCAGGTAATATGTTACATTGAGCACACACATTGTCTCACAGTCACGGAGCAGGTAATATGTTACATTGAGCACACACATTGTCTCACAGTCACGGAGCAGGTAATATGTTATATTGAGCACACACATTGTCTCACAGTCACGGAGCAAGTCATATGTTATATTGAGCACACACATTGTCTCACAGTCACGGAGCAGGTAATATGTTATATTGAGCACACACATTGTCTCACAGTCACGGAGCTAGGCATATGTTATATTGAGCACACACATTGTCTCAACACACAGATGTCCAACTCAGAATATAAGTGTCCCAAATGTGGCTGCGGATTCTATGTCAAAATTGACTCTCAGCGATTATGTTTTAATCCGTCATTGTAATCAACTGCTTCACTTACTAGGTAATTCGATCCATACCAAGTCCGCCTGTGACAGTGAGTATCGCACGGCTAAGACCGTCGATTTCAGCTACAGATAGTAGGTATCTTCACTATTCTGAAAGTATTCGTAGTCTATTATAAAATGTTACCAAGAAAGTTTGTAGTGCAAAAAATGGTAGAGTGATCGATTCGTGCTTGACAGGATATGTTACTAACAGTATAAGACAAGAACATGATAATGTGTCAGCTTAATTAAAACAAAATGCTTACAAACGTGAGCTTGAATAACGAAACTTTTTGTTAATGAACCATTTACCAAACGCAGTGTATTGATATGTCTCTTCACGAGCTGTGATTAGCATTTAATATTTACAGTCACCGTGAAAAATTACGTCACAATGTCATGGACTGAAGCCTAAAAAGTGCAAATGGCTATATATCTATATGTTTCTACATATAAATTAATATATAGGATAAAAAATCTAATAAATACGCTTAAAATTGTTAACAGTGTTACGTCGGTAGCGCCCTAAATAGTGACTGTACAATTTAGTACCAATCGGTGAGATGGTCAAGGTTACTATATACGTACCTATACAGAAAGTTTAACAACGAAACGAAGTGTTTTATATATATATATATATATATATATATATATATATATATATATATATATATATATATATATATATATATATATATATATATATATATATATATATATATATATATATATATATATATAGTCCAGATTATATGTCAGTGTCTAATATGATTATCGGATACCTTATAATGTTTATGATGTAAACATTTGTCGATAACGGCTAGATCTGATGGGTGTTTAAGATTTTTATTATTGCATTTTCTCTTCATTTAATGTTTCCATCGACATTTACGATGTAGTAACCTGTTAACTATGGTTTCTACCATATACTACTTCGTTTATATGTGCGTTTATGTTGTATTCTTAAATTCTAATCGATAAGGCGCTGAACTCACAGGTAATAGTTGTTGTCATTACGTTCTGGAAAGAATATGTCACATGACACACATGAGAGTGCATAACTTTTATAAAGTTAAAAATTTTACGCTGTCTTTCGTGTGTCCAGAATAGCTCAATTCGTATTAGCGCGAAGTAAATTATTGGAGAAACTGTGTCAGTGGGTATTGTTTCTATGTTTCTTGTTAACATTTTTGTGTGGTTAATATGTAGAAATTGAAATATATCAAAGTCATTGCTACATTATAAGAAAAATATTCGTATCTATTCTATTTTTCTTGTTTGTTTTATTCTCGCATGGACAACGACGAGCATTGATTCTAGTAGTATATAGACTATCAGAATGATTCATGTAACTAATGTGTCAGTTAATGCTATTTACACAATTTGCAAGCTTTCAAAATATCTTAGAAAAACTTTGAGTTTAGAATGTTAGCTATCATAACAGACATTAGCTATATAAATAAAAAATGTTAATATTTGTTATCACGAAAAATCTAGATATCTAATTTTAAAGAAGTGTTAGTTAATACAGGCAAATAGAAAGTAATGTGATAGAAAGTAATGTGTTCAGAACACGTTGAAGATTACAAATGGCTACATCAGTAATCTGAATTTATTTCAGATCTTAGATTATGAAATAGAAATCACTTAAGCATGCTTTTATCGAGTCACTTCCTCATTCAAAGATGCTTAATGTTGATTTAGTGAAGATGTATGTGTTCGTCATTTTTGCTTGTGACTTATGTTGGGGACATATTTCTTATAGCAAATATACAAATTTGCATATGTCATTAAACAAACATATACATTTGCAGTTACACAATACAAATTAATGTGGTTGATTAGCTCACACGTTATACACTTATAATGCAAATATTGCACCGAGGTTGATTCTGGCTGAAACACTCTTCTGAATATGTCACACATGTTCTGAGCTATTGTTTTAGACTATTTCGTAAACTTTTAGCTCCTCAATGTGACAAAAATTATGTTCGATTATGAAACTAGAATGAGATGTTGACAATTGTTAACATCACACTAGACCAAGAAGATGAAGCGGTCATATTATAGTGCGTTCATAAATAGTCTATCTATCTATCTATCTATACGCTGTGTCCCTTGTTTGCCTTGCAGCGTCAGGGGTGGAAGTATTCTCTGGAGATGGCCTTCTTGTGCGCTGTTTGTAAGCTTGTTCCTGTGGCTTCTTTGATTTCTGTGATCCATCTTTTACATGGTCTGCCTCTGGCTTTATAACCGTTATGTCTATGTGTCATGGCCATTTGTGGCATGCTATATGTCGGTAGTCTGGAAGCGTGTGAAAACCACTTGATCTGCTGTCTTTTGATATGTTCCAATACTGGTATTGTTTTGGTTATCTGTCTGATGTTATCGTTTCTAATTCTAACTCTTAATGACACTCCGAGTATTCTTCGTAGACTTGTCATTTCTGTTGTCACTATTTTTCTTTTGTCTTGTGCTGTCATTGTCCAGGTTTGGCACTGGTAGCATAGTGATGGAATAATAATAGTATTGTATAATGCAACTTTAGTGTCTATGTTTACATTTTTGTTCTTGAAAATGCGTGTCATCTGTCCTAGGATCTGGTATGTTTTGTTGCATCTATTTTGTATCTCTTTACTGGTTTTCCCTTCACTCGATATAATGCTTCCTAAGTAAGTGAACTCATTTACTTGTTTAAGGTGTTTATCATCGATGGAGATAGTGATATTTCTTTCTTTCTTTGCTATTGGTATTATTTCAGTCTTTTCAATATTAATCTTCATGTTGAATTTTTGACATGTTATGTGGAGTTTGTTCATATTGTCTTGCAATTGTTCTTCTGATGTCGCTATTAGTACTTGGTCGTCTGCAAAGAGTAGTTTGTTCAATTTGTCTTTTATGTTATCTTCTTCGGTGGTACTTGTTAGTTTACAGATGTGGTCGATATATGTTATAAAAAGTAGAGGGGATAGGACACACCCCTGGCGTCCTCCTGATTGAATTTGGAACTTATTGGACACACCTGCATTTGTTCTTACTGCACATTGGCTATTTTCTTAAATGCCCTTGCATATGTTGATTAAATGTTCTGGTACTCCGTATATTGATAGTGTTTTCCATAGTTGTCTGTCTACTCTGTCGAATGCCTTTTCTTGGTCTACGAATGCGATATATAATTCTTCGTTGTTTTCTGTGGCTCTTTCTGTTAGTTGTCTAAGTAAATAGTCATAATTGTCATAAATAGTAATTGTCATAGTAAATTGTCCTAAATAGTTGAACACTGATATTGTCTATTATCTATGTACTTACTGAGCGTATGGGCTTCATATTTTGCATGATTGGATTATTTCATAACTAGGTTAATGATTTATTATTAATTCTTATCTAGACAGAACGGATTTATCAAATAGAAAACTACGAATGTCGTTTTTTTCTATAAATTATACATGTATAAAGGTTTTGGGAATATACATAATGTGCTATTTTTTGCAGTACAATCGAGTCTGTCGACAGTCCCTGTTGATAAGGGGAAATAAGACTTGTTTATTGGTTTGTTTTTTTCTCTCCAAATTTTCATTGGCTGTGATGCATGGTATAAATATACTGGCCAACTAATTAAAGGCACGATAAAATAAGAAGACGTCATTAGTTATTAAATTATACTTCTGTGAAATGGATCTATGTTTGTGCTTTGCATGCGCATCAAGTCGACTCACCGTGAAACGGAAACGGAAATCACGATGTTCATGAGTGCGAAATGTGTTGTTTATTGTTTATTTAGAGATTCCATTGTCATTGACAGACTTCGTGAATTATTTGACATGAATAGTTTCGTGATTTTCATTGGTTATTGTGATCTATTATAAAGATTGTCACCAATGAAAAATACGGAAATATTGGGATATGTTGCTAGGAAAAAATTATCAGAACATTTAATATCCTTTTCGCTGACTTTTTTGGTTTATGACGTAATTATGTAATCTTAAAATAATAGCTAAACTCCAGTTTACTCACAGACGCATCCCATATTCGACGTGTTTTTATTGTGGTATCCTGTTTTTGTTCTTATTCTTCATCAATCTTCAGTCAGGTATCAGGTTACATCTCCATTAGCTTCAATGAATTTGTGTGATTCGCTTCAGGTCATCCATGGAACCCCTCAGGTATGGAAGTAGTGCCATTAGGCCATATTCTCTCCCTCTCTTCTTGGTAGAGTTGATATGCATGAAGAATGTGTTCTCTGGGCTGGCCACAGTTGCACAGACTTGTCTCGCCAATTTTTAGCTTTCGGAAAATGTGACTTCTCACTTCTCATACTGTTTTGGCCAGTTCGTAGTCGGAAGATAATGGTTTGTTCCTTGCGTGACATTTGATGGCATAGGTCATTTGGTTCTGCAGTTGGGTGCATCTGTTTTCACCTTTTCGTATCTTCTGCTTTTATCCTAGTCTTACATATATAGTACGTATTATAATTTTTTATTTGTTGTAGCAATCCCCTTGTTCTTGTTAGGAGATCAGCCTTTTCATTTCCAAGTATGCCACAGTAACCAGGGATCCACTGCAGTACTGTTTCTTTGATAGTACTGCTGAGTACTAGTAGTAAGCAGGCCTTACATTAATTCATTCTCGTGTTCTTTGGATCTTTCACTGCCTGCAATACTGACTGTGCATCATTTAGAAAGACTACATGTCTGTTGTGACTGGGTAAGCAATTTATTATCATTTAGGTTGCCTTTATTATGGTTTCCATTTCTGCTTTGAAATTTGCGGCATGGTTGTCTGTGGGTATCGATTTTTTTCTATCTGGTGTTACTATATATATATATTTCTGCTCCTCCATATAATACTGCTTCTTTCGCTGATCCATCTGTATATACATGTGTCCATATATCCTTTGGGTATGCTTTCTGTATGTGATTCTTAGTTGTCTCTTTTAGTACTTGTATAGTAGTTTCTGTTTTCGAAATAATGCTTAGTATATTGTTCATAATTTGTGAGTTTTTTCTGTCCCAGGTTGGTTATGTGTTAAAGGTGTTTAGTGGTTTTAGGTTTTGTAGATCTGTATCTGTGAGTGATTTCTGAAGCTGTTTAGCGGAGTGTGCCTCTTTTGAGTCGCTCTTTTGTAGGTCTCTTTAGTATTTGGTTCATTTGATGACTCTAATAGTTAAGAGTTTTATTACAATATTATTTTGAACTGTAAATTCACTACTAGGCAAAATGAGACTACACAATTGTACAGTTACATTTTCAGAGAAGCTAGAAGGGGCCGTGTATATTAACGACATACAAAATCCTAACAAGAGAATACGGCATGCTGTCGGTTTAAATAAAATGTAATTTAGCCATAGGACAAAACAGGATACAACATCGGATAAATTGCATAACACATTATAGCTATTAACGTTATATCTCGTTGCATATAATCTCAACGGAACGAAAGAAAAATATTGCATTCGAAATACTTCATGTTTACCCATGTAACAACAAATGCATATACCAACAATTACTGTACAATTTCATTTCCACATGGTATTTCTATCTTAAAAACGACATTTGTAGCGATTGCTGCAAGAAATCCACCAAATCTAGTAATAATTTATCAGAAATAATTAACCTGGTTATGAAATAATCAACTCATGCAAAACATGAAGCCCATACGCTCAATGATTACGGAGATAATAGACAATATGTGTTCAACTAGTGATGAACGTAATATAGTCAAAGGACCACAATTACTGGTCCTTGAGCAGTCATATCCCAAACTCTTATAATGTGTCCCATATATCACAGTTAACGTAGACTATAGCCATGGAAAATACTTTGATAATGACAACTATTTTCAGAATCTTAGTATCTTCTTCTTCTAGTTCGGATTTTGACATGTCTTCACAGCAGGTTAGGCTTTCGTAATAAATGCTGCTGTATTCGAAAGCTCCTCAGTGCTCCCATACAACTTTCTGTGGATATCCATCTCTGTGGGCCAGTGTTCTTTCCTTAACTGGTTTAGTGTACTGCCTTCTTGCAGGATATTTTGATCGGTCTATGCTGCCTGCCCGCATAGACACAGAGGTGATGGAAGTCTTAGTATATTTAAGTGATTTTGGTGTCCCGTTCTGAGTCGGAAGATAATAACATGCTCAGCTCTGTCGAGCTAGTGATAGTTGTATTTTGGGTGGTCGACATTCCTGAGAGTTTTGACGAGATCCTCTTTCCTTGATAGGTGATTTCTTGGTGTTTGTGTTCTTGTGTTGCTACATCCTTGGCCAGTCTATCTGCCTTTTTATTTCCTGATATACCACAGTGGATGGTATCTACTGTAGTACTACCCTTCTTTGTATGCTCATTTCTCGTATGGCTTCTTTCAGGTCTGGGAGTTTGTAGCTGCCAAGAGCTTGTAGGACAGACATTGCATCAGTAAATAACATTATCTGTTGACATTAGCTTGTTGTGTTTTTAATTATTTCTGCAGCAATGTTCAGAGCATGTACTTCTGCAGAGTATCTTGTATAATTATGATGATGATGATGATAATAATAATAATAGTAATAATAATGATAATAATAATAATACGACTTCCTACAGATAATTACTACTCTAATAACTTATTATATATTGTAAGGAAATTAATAAAACTATAAAATAAAAACTTCCACTAATGTTTATAAGACCAACAGTTTCGTGACGTCACAAATCCCGTATGATAGCCTTGCATATCTAGAAAGCCGTGCATAAACCAATTTGGTTATGACGTTGCTTCATGCCTATTTTTTGGTGGTATATTTAATGACTTCCAACATATTTTTTTGAAAATTGACGTCATATTTACGGTCATGCATATTCGTTACCAACAGCTAGTTTATTGTCACAATATCTGAGGTTTTTGGCCGTTGTCCTGAGTACTAGGGTTATTTTTGGCCAAATGTGCCTTTTTCTGGTGTTCTTTCATGAAATCCTAGGAATTTAGTTAAAAAATGAGTAAAACCTCCCGATAAAAAAAATTCGGACAGGATACACAAATATAAAGTTGTTGGGTCTAACCAAAAATAACATCGCAAGCAAAAAATAGCATTAATACGTTATACTTTGATAATTACATTTGTTTGAGGGCAAAACTAGTGAAACATACTATAATATTATGTGGACGGTACTGAAATCTTAAAAAGGACTCCTGATATATATGTATCTGAAGAAAGTATTTATGTAATACCAGATTCTGGTGGAAACCACGTTTCAAATATAATATTTCAGTGGTGTGTAAAACACGTCACTGCGCCAAGACGTGATAAAAACACTTCACGTTGTTATTTGACACTTTTGACTTTCATCATTCATCAATCGGGTAACCTCAAAGGGTCGTTAGGAAATCTCTTCTGCCGAACGTCTGCTATCAGTATAAATTAATTACAGGTTTATACAAGAGTTTATGTGTCTAGAAAGGAAATACACCATACAATGAAAACAAATTAGAATTCTAAAATTTACTAGCAGCCATTAATAAAGCATGAGAACGTTTTTACAGGAGCTACTGCACGAGTAAATTAAAATTAACGGAAACTAATTTTTTGACACATTTATATGAATTGAATTCATATAATTAAATTCCGCCGAAGACGGATGTGTCGGGCCATTGGCGCAAATAAAACGGCGACACAACGCATTTCCATTCTCTGGACTGCATCCTGCTGGAGATCTAGTAGTACTGCTACAGGAGAGATCCAACAGGAGTTTGAGAATGAACGCTGAAGAAGAAGATATAATTAAATATGCAGTTTGCCTATTTGAAAATTCCCGCCGACGGCGGATGTGTGGGACCATTGGCACAAATAAAACGGCGACACAATGCATTTTCATTCTGTGGACTACATCCTGGTAGAAATCTAGTAGGACCATTGTGATGTTACAGGAGAGATCCAGCGGGAGTTTGAGAATGAACGCTGAAGAAGAAATGAATTAAAACCTTGACCGCTGAATGTTTTATTGAGCCAAAGTCAGTCTGTTGGTTATATGGTGTCTAGTAAGGATAGGACTAATGTTAGGACTTTTTTTTTTGCAAGCTTGGGGAGTGAGTCTCCTTCGTACAGTGTTTGCAATAATAAGCCCTGTGTATGACGGGCCACTGTCTGAACTGCTATGTTGATGCGGTTAGCGCAGATGCATCAGTACAATATGACGATCTTAAGATGTTTCACAAGGTTGACCAGGTCTGGCGCGATCATCGATGGTGCCAGTTTTACTATAGTGGACTGGTCACAATTTAAATGTCTTGGAATTTCTCTGGTCAGAATTCTACTGACGAGCATACCAACAGCCTGCCATGGCTCTAATAACGTCAGTCGAGGCATGAAAAAAAAAATAGTACCAGAACTTCTTTAGATTACAAAATAAAAAAATAAAAACAACAGATAATGCCTTTTACTGGCATAAACTTAAATGTATGTAAATAAATATATGACATAAATGTATGTAAATAAATATATGACATAAATGTATGTAAATAAATATATGACATAAATGTATGTAAATAAATATATGACATAAATGTATGTAAATAAATATATGACATAAATGTATGTAAATAAATATATGACATAAATGTATGTAAATAAATATATGACATAAATGTATGTAAATAAATATATGACATAAATGTATGTAAATAAATATATGACATAAATGTATGTAAATAAATATATGACATAAATGTATGTAAATAAATATATGACATAAATGTATGTAAATAAATATATGACATAAATGTATGTAAATAAATATATGACATAAATGTATGTAAATAAATATATGACATAAATGTATGTAAATAAATATATGACATAAATGTATGTAAATAAATATATGACATAAATGTATGTAAATAAATATATGACATAAATGTATGTAAATAAATATATGACATAAATGTATGTAAATAAATATATGACATAAATGTATGTAAATAAATATATGACATAAATGTATGTAAATAAATATATGACATAAATGTATGTAAATAAATATATGACATAAATGTATGTAAATAAATATATGACATAAATGTATGTAAATAAATATATGACATAAATGTATGTAAATAAATATATGACATAAATGTATGTAAATAAATATATGACATAAATGTATGTGCCAAATTTCAACCAATTTGGACTATTAACAGAATCAGCATTTGTTTATTTGCTATTTAGTACATGAGGTACGAAAAAGGAGAAAGAAACATCACATCATCAAAACATTGGAACTGCACGAACTTCACCACGTGCACGCGTTATGTATTGATGAGTCGCTCACGTACAAACATTTTAAGCGAGCGTGAACACAAATCACGTATTCGATGCATTTTTAATGGTAGCTAGTAGTTTGATTTTTTCATTCTTCTTCTCGTTCACAGTTTAACATGACTACACAACCAGTCCATTTTTCTTGACATAACAAATACTGATGCATTTGAACGCTACTCAAGACTCCCATACATTTTAACATCTCTACACAGCAAGTTCGGTTTTCTTGATATAACAACAAATACTGATGTATGTGAATGCTCCTTAAGTCTCCCAAACAGTTTAACATGTCTACACAGCAAGTTCGGTTTTCTTGATATAACAACAAATACTGATGTATGTGAATGCTCCTTAAGTCTCCCATACAGTTTAACATGTCTACACAGCAAGTTCGGTTTTCTTGATATAACAACACATACTGATGTATGTGAATGCTCCTTAAGTCTCCCATACAGTTTAACATGTCTACACAGCAAGTTCGGTTTTTTTGATATAACAACAAATACTGATGCATGTGAATGCTTCTTAAGTCTCCCATACAGTTTAACATCTCTACACAGCAAGTTCGGTTTTCTTGATATAACAACAAATACTGATGTATGTGAATGCTCCTTAAGTCTCCTATACATTTTAACATCTCTACACAGCAAGTTCGGTTTTCTTGATATAACAACAAATACTGATGTATGTGAATACTACTTAAGTCTCCCATACATTTTAACATCTCTACACAGCAAGCTCGGTTTTCTTGATATAACAACAAATACTGATGTATGTGAATACTACTTAAGTCTCCCATACATTTTAACATCTCTACACAGCAAGTTCAGTTTTCTTGATATAACAACAAATACTGATGTATGTGAATACTACTTAAGTCTCCCATACAGTTTAACATGTCTACACAGCAAGTTCGGTTTTCTTGATATAACAACAAATACTGATGTATGTGAATGCTCCTTAAGTCTCCCATACATTTTAACATGTCTACACAGCAAGTTCGGTTTTCTTGATATAACAACAAATACTGATGCATGTGAATGCTCCTTAAGTCTCCCATACATTTTAACATCTCTACACAGCAAGTTCGGTTTTCTTGATATAACAACACATACTGATGTATGTGAATGCTCCTTAAGTCTCCCATACATTTTAACATCTCTACACAGCAAGTTCGGTTTTCTTGATATAACAACAAATACTGATGTATGTGAATACTACTTAAGTCTCCCATACAGTTTAACATCTCTACACAGCAAGTTCGGTTTTCTTGATATAACAACAAATACTGATGTATGTGAATGCTCCTTAAGTCTCCCAAACATTTTAACATGTCTACACAGCAAGTTCGGTTTTCTTGATATAACAACAAATACTGATGTATGTGAATGCTCCTTAAGTCTCCCAAACATTTTAACATGTCTACACAGCAAGTTCAGTTTTCTTGTTTAATGTTGCTGTATTTAAACACTCCACAAGACATTTATACAGCTTTCTGTGGATGCCTGTATCTGTGAACTAATGATCCTCTCTTAGCTGGTTTAGTGTAATGTAGTCTTGCAGGATATGTTCCGTGGTCTGTGCTGCCTGCCGACAAGTATACTGAGGTGATGGAGCAGTCATAGATTTATATGTCTATGCTCATTTCCATATGTGACCTTAAGCGTCGTAAAGGGGAGAGGGGGGGGGGGGGTGAGTTGTCTGTATTTGGCCAATTGAGTCGCATTGGCCATGGGCATCCCGTGTCTCTTTAAAGTGTCTTTGTCTCCACCCATCTAGTTCTTGGTGTTTCTCATGCCTTGTAGCCCGATCTTCTACTGTTATATTTATATTAAGTACTACGTAAACATCCAGAATATCCAAGAACGTTGTATGTTCTTCTTCTTCTGTGTTATTTCTCAAACTCTTGCTTGTTAGTAGAATATAGTCAAGAGAACGGAATGCGTCATGTCATGGTTTACAGTTTGGCTGCGATATCTGCGTCTTTCGGACACATATTATGTGTCAATATATATTTGTACAATTTTGATCTATGGGCTGAGCAGCAAACTATCTTAAACTTCCTTAATAGCTTCTTTCGACATGCATGGTATTTAAAAAAAATTATATTCTGTGTCTCTCTTTAATCTTGGTAACACACGGACGAATGTGTAGCATTTCCCTTGTATTGTGTGATTGTTGGAGCAATTATCTTTGAATTTTCTAGTGATAGCCACTTCTACGACGGGTGTCTTACACTATAAAATCACAATGACAGCACAGTACATCGTGACACCACCAGGTTCCCCACTGCTATTTCTGTGTGTCTGATCACGTAGTATTTGTAAAAAAATTTACAATTTACATTTCATCTGTGAAATGTGTTTTTCTGTGAAGTGAATTCTAAACTTACTCGTATCAATGTTCACACTTATCTTATATGAACTTCTTTGACATATCCACATATCCTTCACCATCCAACTCTCCTATCTTAGTACAACGGTACACTATAAACCGATTGATGCCCATATCTTTGTCCTCTACCACTCATCCCTCTGCCTATCGCAATTCTCTGTCATTCTCTCAATTTATCCGCATGCGGCGTCTGTGTTGTGGGGGAGAGGACTTTCTCGAGGAAAACCATGAGATAATGGATTTCTTCCGCTATCGCCTATAGCTTGACAGGTTCCTTAGGTCTGCCCTGTTTCCAGTGTGCAGTCTCTCCTGCCAGGACACTCTCAGATACACTCGGAGGTCTTCCTCCATGGATATGGTCAAAAGTATTCTCACCTTCCACTTACATAGCCCCGCTGTCTGCTATGTCCTATTCCGACATATTCCTCTTCTTCACTCTGATCCCAAGACGTATGCTATATTCTGAGACCCACATACCGGTATATTCTGGCTGATTAGAGATGTAACAGGAACCTCAGGGTGTATTGGTCCGGATTCATCTCATGCATTGCGTTCCTAATCATTTTGACACCAGCATCTTCAAACGTAGCAAATGATACACCCACAAAGGCCCGATCTGTCCCATTCCTCAAAGCCACCTTCATCACTGAAGAGACTTTCACATTTGTCCCGCTACGTTATCTATGCGATTATCTGCAAGCTTTGCACCATGACGTACATAGGTGAGACTTCAAGGAGGTTCGCAGACCGATTATACAAACATCTATGCAACATAAAAAAACAAGACTGGTATCCATGTTGCTGATCACTTCAATGGCACGCGTCATCGGGCCAATAAGTTGTGCTTTTCAGACGGCCGGACCCGCCATGCGCTTGAGAATCGATATATATATTTTTCCCAATATTTGGCAGCATTGGTCAAATATTGGTCAAAAGACGCCACAATTATCACAGCCCCCCCCCTTTCTCCATGATTAAGAAACTTAAATAGTGTAAACACATTTATATTTATTTTAATATAATCATTAGTAAATATGTAAATATAAAAAAAAAAGATTTCGTCAATTTAAAACAAAAAATAATAAGAAATGACGCTGTAAGATATACAAGCGTATAAAGAGAAAAGAAAGAAGAAATAAATTGAAATATCATAATATCATTGAAATATCACTGAAAAATGAAACATCATTGAAAGATATTTGAATGTTTATTATGTATTTGAGAATTATATGTTCTTGGTGCCAAAAAATGATAACGTATGACCGTAATGTATGAGTCGTAATGTATGACCGTCAGCATCATAGCATGTTTATATTCAGAGCTGACTTTCATTGGCTGCAGAATACCTGACATTCGATCTATTAATAGCGATTAGTGGTTCTATCAGACACTAGCTTCAGACCAATCATACGCTTAGAAAATCTTTTTTGATGACATGTATTTCTCAGAACTGAAAACGGCATTTATCTTTCTGTTAAAACATTTTATCGGTGCATAAGCCAGAAGCTATTAGTTGTGTGTGTAATTAGTATATGAGAAAATTTAAAAATTAAAGCAAGCAATATCCCCCTAGTATATTTAATAATTTAATAATAATTTAACAATACCATTCTTTGATAGCAAGCTACTAGAAAATGAACTTCATAACGTATATGCAGATGAGAGAAAGCATTTGGCTTCTAATTAATTCTGGACATATTTTGTTATCATTGGCATAGATTCAATCTATTGGGAAGTAACAAAACTACTCCGTTTAATGTTGACAATACCTACCACTACAGCCAGGCAGTGAAAGAAGTATGAACACCCTGAAGAGAATCAAACCATATCTCAGAAATTTTGTGAACAACAATCATCTGTCATGTTTGACTTCCGTAGCAATTGAGAAGAAACTATTAAGTGCCTTTTCATCAGAATCAACGTTTATTGAGAGGGAACTGAACATTTTCGCGGAAAAGAAGAACAGACGTCTGGAGCTGCATTATAAGATTATATAAATTATGTTTTTTAAACTAGAAAATATTTTACTAAGAAAAAAAAACCGTTGGGGGGGGGGAAGCTACCTACCTACTAAATAAATAGTCACTCGGCATTCGCACTCCAAAAGTTCACATTACGTCACTGATATTTCGGTATCTTACATTACGTCACTGATATTTCGGTATCTTACATTACGTCACTGATATTTCGGTATCTTACATTACGTCACTGATATTTCGGTATCTTGTGCATATTTTCTGCTTGTGTTGCTTCATCTTTAGCCATCTCTTATTATATATATATATCTATAACTCTACCTTCATCATCATCAGGTACCATGCCGGGTAGCGTAGGCGGTCATGGCTCTCCACAGCTCTCTGGCCACAGTATTATGTATCAAAGTCGTTGTTGTTTCTTTGCCGTGCCAGGTTGTCAAACTGTCTAATATTTTCTCACGTTGTCGCCCTCTGTCTCTGGTGCCTTCAATCTTGCCTGTTATGATTATGTTCTCTAAACCTGCCTGTCTCATGAAGTGGCCAAAAAAAGAAGATTGCCTTTTTCGTATATTGTTGATTAAGGTCCGTTTCACATTTAACTCTTTTAACACCTCTATATTAGTTTTTCTGGCAGTCCATGGTATTCTCAGCATTCTTCTGTAGAACCACATCTCTGTTGCCTCCAATCTCCCACTTTCCAGTTTGTTTATTGTCCAAGACTCGCACCCATATGTTAGTATAGGAGTTATATTGCACTGCAGAACTCTCTTTCTCACCTCTAATGACAAGGTCATATTACACAGTATATTTTTCATTTTTCTGAATGTTTTCGCCTGTCCTATTCTGCATCTTATTTATGTTGAACTTCTTCCATCTGCTGTAATAATTGTACCTAGATATTTGAATTGGTGGACCTGTTTTAATACTATATCAGTCACTATGATCTTGCAAGGTGTGTTATTTTCTTTCTTTGAAATAACCATTACTTCTGTTTTCTTGATATTTAGGAAGAGGCCTTTCTCTTTGCTTTCTGTGACTACTACTTTAATTAAGTTTTGAAGGTCTTCCTCACTTTTTGCAATCAGAACAGTGTCATCCGCATATCTCAAATTATTTATGTTATGTCCTCCCACTGATATTCCTGGGATATCTACTATTGCACGCAATATGTTTTCACTGTAAAAAGGCAACAGGTCTGGTGAAAACACGCATCCCTGTCTGACTCCTTGTTTTATTTGTTGAAAAGGGCCAAATTGATTTCCTACTCTTATTGCTGCTGTTTGTTGCCAGTACATGTTCTTGATTATTCTTAAATCATTGCTGTCAATGTTCAGATTCTCTAGCATGTGTATAATTTCGCTATGTTTAACTTTGTCAAAAGCTTTAGTGTAGTCTATAAAACAGAGGTACAGATCTGTTTTTATTTCTATAGACCTCTCTATTAGTGTTCTCAATATATAAATAGCATTGTTGGTACCTTTGCCTTCTACAAAACCACATTGTTCTGGACTTATTTCTGATTTTATTTTGTTTCTCACTCTCTTCATGTTGATTCTGAGTATTTTGGTTATTTGGCTCATGAGGCTGATTGTACGGTGTTCTTCACATTCGGTGGGTGAAGTGGGTGAACTCTACCTTAGGTATACCTATATTTAGCTCTGATATGTGGACGTCAAGAGTGTCGTTCTTATTTTTTGTTATGAATGTATTATTCATTGAGATCCGCTGGTTGAAACTTCGATTTGTGTGTGTTATAATGTGTATTTCCAGTAATTAATAAAACTTCATTAATTTGTGTTACAGTTAATACACATTATCGATCTACTGTTCAAAAAAAAAAAAAATGCAACGCAACATTATTTAAAACGCGTAAATTTTTTTATTTTACGGAATTAATGTTTCTAATTTGGCATGAAGAAACTTTCAGAATTTATCTAAACCAAGACCGTCTCCAGTCATTTCTAACGGTCCATTGACGATGCTGGTTCGCCCACTGCAGTCGGTTCTGGCGATGCCGCTCCGTAAGAACAGGACCTCTGTAGGGTTGTCTAGCCCAAAGACCAGCGTCGTGCAGCCGGTTCTTGACCGTTTGATCTTAAATTCGATGAGCTGCTGGCATTGACTGGACTGTGAAGGATGAAGATGCAAATTTATTCGTGAGGTGACGCAGCCGTATGAAGCGGTCTTCGGCAGGAGTTGTGACTCGATCTTCCACTATGCGACCAGTCTGCCACTGAGCAGTTTGTTGCAATCGCCTCCAAAGGCGTCTAATGGTGATTCTAACCACATTAAATTGTCTTGCCACTACACTTTGTAATTGTTTGGTTTATAAGCGTTAAAAGATGATGTATTTATGTTCTGCAGTGAGATGAGTCATACATGCACATTGAATTTTCAACTGAATTTACTCGATGACAGTAAATATTTTATAGGTATTAAATGATATGGTCAGAGAATTTTGTGTTCAGTAAGTTTTACTGAATTCTCACGAACCTGTCACGAGTTATTGCAAAAAATGCTGTTTTGAATTCATGTATCATGATATGAGTACAATTCAAGTAACCACGAGAAGTTAATGACCAGGTGGTACAGCCGATAGACTGAATGATACATAATCAGTGAATATCTTTTATAAAAGTAACTCTAAAACATCTGCGTACCTTTTTTTGAACAGTATAGAAAGGTAAAGACAGACCAAACACAATCGAAATGACCATCCCATGCCCAAACTTCCAAGGAAGTTTATGATCATCATATGGCTTACCAGCCACCTACAGACTCATAGACAAGGTCATACCTCAAACTGAAGTTCATAAAGTGTATGTAACAAATGGTCATCAACCATTGCTATGTAACAGATGGTCATGATCCCTTGTTATGTAACAAATGGTCATCATAAGCTGTTATGTAACAAATTGTCATTATCAATTGTTATGTAACAAATAATCATCATCAGTTGTTATGCAACGAATTGAAATTATCACATTTTATGTAACAAATGGTCATAATGACTTGCTATGGACGAACAGCAACAGTTAAAGGGGGATTACGTCTCTCTTTGTCGACACATGTCTTTTAACGACAGTTTAAATTATGGTTGGATAATAATACGGAGTATGAAAAGAACGCATTTTAGCAACACAACACCTCCTATTCAACATTTATCAAGCCCGTATAGAAACACCTGGAGATTTATAATATTCATACCCCAGTACATGTCCCCTTTAAGAAAATAGAACATGACACTTAGTACGAGGATAGAACATAACTTTTATTACTAGGAACAGAACATGACACTTAATACGAGGATAGAACATGGCTTTTATTACTAGGAACAGAACATAACGCTTAGTACGAGGAATAGAGCATGACTTTTAGTACGATGAATAGAACATGACTTTTAGCACTAGGACTAGAGCATGACTTTTAGTACGAGGAATAGAACATGACCTTTAGTGCGAGGACTATTGCATGACTTTTAGTACGAGGAATAGAGCATGACCTTTAGTACGAGGACTATAGCATAACTTTTAGTACGAAGACTATAGCATGACTTTTAGTATGAGGAATAGAACATGACTTTAGTATGAGGAATAGAACATGACTTTTAGTACGAGGAATAGAATATGACTTTTAGTACGAGGAAACTTGTTTTTAAAAAAGGGTAACAATAAATTAACGGTTTTTACTGGAAAAGATAATCAAAAATTTCATAAATATTGAGTATTTTTTTGCAATCCCACCTCCCTCACCCCACTAAATTCCAATATACATCCTTGAAGTAACTATCAGGACCAGCACGTCTGCAAGACTTTAAACCACTGTAGTTGGTACTGGTAGTATAGATTAAAATACGTCAAGTAAAACCTATAGGAGAGCAAGTCTCAAAATTTGTTTCGCTATATCAACCTCTGCCTTAGAATAATGATTCAAACTCAGGTAGCTTTCCGTGCTTGTATATTATAACAGTGCGAGAGTTAATGATATGCTGTGTATGTTGGTACGTGCGCGCTATTTTCAGAGTTGGTTCCGTTGGTAACGGGAACAGTTGTTCGTGATTATTCATTACCTGATAATTCTATTCTTTTTACTTATAAGCGGATAGTGATTCCCAACTCAGATATTTTTACCTGTTTGGATATAATAATATTTAGTGAGTTAATTTTGTGCTGTGTAGTTAGCTGTGTTTCTTCACTTCAACGGATAGTTATGTGAGTGACATTGAACTTTTGGTTTTAATATTTTTTAAAAATATAACAGTTGC
Source organism: Meghimatium bilineatum (assembly GCA_034231615.1). Taxonomy (NCBI): domain Eukaryota; kingdom Metazoa; phylum Mollusca; class Gastropoda; order Stylommatophora; family Philomycidae; genus Meghimatium; species Meghimatium bilineatum. The sequence goes on from CM067298.1 coordinate 98,867,358, forward strand.
ACTGTTCATATTAGGATGTTTCCTAACTATAAGTTCTCAAGTCATGCAATGTTGTTTAGTACGTATTAAGATTGTGAATTGAAATGCTGTTTTAATGTAATGATAGTTTATTGTGTGCATGGTGCACATAATTATCATAAGTGAGACGAGACAGTTGGTGTATAAGACCTAGTGGCTAATGGGAAAACATCCTTCTAAATAACTCATTTGATTATTCCCTGAATTTTCAATGGTCAGAATGATTATTTGTTGTGTCGACAGCCAATCAATATCAACGAAAATATTCAGATCAAAGTAGCCATTTTATAAGACTGCTTTCCTATTAGCCAAGATGTCTTGTATCGTCGACGGTCACGATTAGTTTGTCGTCATATCATCATTGCACTCCGAGCACGTCCATAGGTACTCTTATCTCTCATTTGGTATATCCACGATTACACGATAAGTGATAGTGCCGGTTCTTTATATTTTTAGCAAACATTGATCTAAACCCACATCAGCGCTCATTTATGGCTACGCCACATTTCAAGTTCAGTGCATTTATTCTGGACATGGTGAAGTGATAATCGGCCACTTTAATTTTATTTGCACTTGTTATTTCTCGTAAGAAGTTCAAACTGTTCACTCAATCCGTTGCTCTACCAGCAGGCACAGTAGCAGGGCACGCCAGCCGATCCACTCTCTCGTTGCTCAGAACACTCACATTAACCGCAGCGAAAATTAATGTGATGCATTTCAACTTCAAACTCTTCACTTCACCCACCCACTGTTATCGAATGCAATAAACTTGAATTTTCTGATCATGATCGAAGTAGCAGTAGTCCCTGTTTATATTATATTTATTCAAATTTATATTTATCTATTTTCTGACCAGGTATTTTTTCTTGTGACATTACAACTTGTGATTGTTCACAGTACTTTCCATTGTTGTTATTAAACAAATACAATACCCTGATAAAATTATAGCAGAAAAAAAACTCACTGAAGCTGATAGTCAAGTTGTTTAGGACACTTAATGTGGGGAGCAAAACATGACCATTTAATAACAAGTGGAAAGATCAAGAGGAGAAGAGGTAGAAGAAAACAAAGAGAGAAGTTGCTGTATGAGTGGGTTGTCACTGTGGAACGAAATAATATGACTAACTGAACTTATTAGAAACACAAGAGACAAAGAGTTATGGAGAAACATGATTGTCTACGTCACTCGCATGACACTTGATTGATTAAATACTGTGACTGGTATTCTGGAACATATGAAACCATACAAACTAACAAATTATACTAAAACATAATGATATCGTCTTGTTCTTGATCTTGATTAAAAACTGGTCTCACAGCACGTGGGGCATTCCCATAAGTGCTCCGCCCTCTGTTCCAACAGCCATTCGTCTCGATGGTGTTTCGAGTCTAATGTTGCCGAAACAGACGTCAACATCAGGGCACAACTTTGGCCCTTGCGACAGGTTTCTTTGTTGTTCCGCCCACTCACGCCATGCCCGTAACTAGTTCGAGCACAACGTCGGCCCGTCGGAACAACATGGTAACTGTTATCGAAGGTTACGACTGTATAGGATTGTATAGGTGACGTGCCATGAAGATTCTATAAGAATGATATCGACTACACATGAACACATACAAAGGACGAAAATAAGAGATTCTTGATTAGAAACTAGCTTCACAGCACGTAAGGCATTCCCATAAGTGCGCTGTGCTCCATTCCAGCAGCCATCACGGTGTATGTAGACTCAGAGTCCCGATCAGGTGTTGATTGCATGATCTTAGGGGCCTTCCAAAAATTACTTTTCCTCCCCTACAATCTAGATACTCCCATTTTTAATATTCTCTGTATGTGTATGTTCTCAGCATCATTGACATCATCTTCATCTTGAAATGAATTTATTACTGCCTTGATCAAGTCTGCTTTATCTCTTCTTAGCATTGTGCAGTCTACCGCTGCCAATAAGTTGACTCGCTCGTTTCCTCTGACCCTAGCATGACCAGGGCAGTATTCCATGTAATGCTCTGGACGATTGAGTTGTTCGATAAGTCCCACCATTCCTTTTTCAGCATGTAATTTTCTATCTTGCGCAGCATACTTTGAGAGTTTGTGAGCAGTACTGAGTGTGTTGATGTATCAGTTATCAACCAATTAAGAGCTGCTGTAACTCCATCTATCTTCATTCTCATGCTCGATGTGGCAGTTGAGTATGCTGAAGATTCCTCACCCAGCTGCACGTCGTTTCTATAGGCAACAAAACCTCAATAGCTTTCATTTATATTTCTGTTAGCAAGTTAAGTTAAAGCAAGCGCTAGAAAGGACAGGCAAAATTATATAACAACTTATCATTGGAAGCTGAATCAGCCTCACAACACAACAACAGCAAGATACTACACCACATAACCAAACAACTATGTAATCAGCCTCACAACACAACAACAGCAAGATACTACACCACATAACCAAACAACTATGTAATCAGCCACTTATCCCAAACGCATCTATTAAAGACAAAAATGGGAAAGTTCTAACAACAACTGAACAACAAAAGCAAAGATGGGCCGAACATTTCCAAGATCTTCTTAACAGACTACCACCTCAATCTACTCCAAATCTAGAGAAAGAAGAGACAATGCCACCACTAGAAGCTTCGATAGAAAATTTCACCCTTGAAGAGGTAAAACAAACCATTAAGAAATTAAAAAACAATAAAGCAGCAGGTCAAGGTGACATCACAAGTGAAATGTTAAAAGCACCAAATGATAATACCTTGTCATTTTTACTGAATATTTTCAATATGAATTGGAAAAACGAATGCCCACCCCAACAATGGAGAAATGGCATCATTATCAAATTACCAAAAAAGGAGACCTAACAAATTGTGATAACTGGAGGGGAATCACACTGCTATCCGTACCTGACAAAATTCTTTGTAATATGCTGCTTGCAAGATTAAAGTCATCCTTAGACAAAAGACTTAGAGAAGAGCAGTCAGTCTTTAGACCAGGTCGTTCCTGCCTTGACCATATATTCACTCTTAGAACAATAATAGAAGAATGTCTAGAATTTAGATCTAATCTCATAATAAACTTCGTTGATTTTCAAAAAGCTTTCGACAACATCCATCGACCATCGCTTTGGGAAATTTTTAAAATATATGGATTCCAAAAAAAATATATAAATGTGATAAAAGCATTCTATACCAACTCAAAATGCTGTGTTAGAACAGAAAAAGGCAATTCAGAATGGTTCCCTCTGATTACTGGTGTTAAACAAGGCTGCCCTATGTCACCATTACTATTCAATATCGCAATTGACTGGGCTATGAGAAAAAGCACATCCAACACAAATTTAGGAATGAAATGGATGAATAAAACAACACTAGAAGACCTGGATTTTGCCGATGATCTTGCACTATTGAGTGAAAACCATCAAGATGCACAAACACAGATAGATTAAAACTCATTGCACGACAAATAGGTCACCAAATCAATTCAGCAAAAACAAAAATTATGGACTTCACCAATTCACCTAACGAAATTATTTTAAATGGACAACAACTTGAAAAAGTACAGAAATTCTCCTATCTAGGAAGCAAATTAACACTCGGCGGTGATGTCATGACAGAAATTACAACTCGCATTGCCCTAGCATCAAGTGCATTTAACAGACTGTCTAATATCTGGAAGTCAAAGTCAATCAGCACACGCACGAAAATGCGCTTATTGAATTCCTGTGTTATTCCGGTGCTATCATATGGATGTGAGAGCTGGAAAAGCTCTTTATCTTCAGAAAAGAAATTACTAAGTTTCGAGAACAAATGTCTTCGTATGATAACTAACACACATTGGAGTGAATTCAAATCGAATAATAAAATAAGAGAAGAGACACATCAAAATTTCATCACAGATGTTATCAGAAAACGCCGTTGGTCCTACATCGGGCATGTCCTACGCGCAGACACCAACAGAATACACCACCAATCTCTTGAATGGATACCTACAGGCAAAAGAGCAAGGGGTAGACCAAAAGAAACACTCAGAAGAACAATACTTAGAGAAAGTAAAACAACCAATATTCTTACTATTCATGAATTGCACAGAATAGCTTTTAACAGACAGAATTGGAGAGATCTGACCTCTGCCCTATGCGCTAACTTCAGCGCAAAAGGAAAATGAATATTTCTGTTAACTGTAGCATCTGTGTATAAAATTATATCTTGTGGTTTCGAGTGTAGTTGTAGGAGTTCATGCACAGTAACCTGGGCCCTGACACGTCCATTTTCGACACGCTTTATCTAGTTGTATTATTATTTTAGTCAGTGATTTCTGCTCAGTGTCTAGCTCCACTCATCCACTACCCTTTCTTATTTCTTCAAATTCACATACTCTTCGCAGTATGTTTTCAGTCTCTGCCAACAATTTGTGCCATCTCTGCCATAAATGAGATATTACGAAACAGCTACAAATTATCACAACTAAATCAACAAAAACTATAAACAAAGAGAATTATTAAAAAAAAACAAGTTAGCCAAAACAGAAGATAAGATCAGACATGGCAAGAATAATTAAACCAATCATAATCAATTAGCTTATCCTGGACAGGATGTAGTATTCTCACATCTTTTCGAAACTCCTGCCGATTTTGAGATAATATTCCTACTTCTGTAAGTGTCATGTTAGGAGATCTTCAATATCTTGTGTCCATCTCATCAATGGTCTGCCTCTTTGTCACTACACTTAAATTTTCCCTCATTATGGCCTTTATTAAGACATTATATTGTAAGATTTGACCAAAATATTGTAGCCCTATGTAGAGAAGTTTGTTGTTCAGTCAATTACGTCAATAAATATATATATATATATATATATATATATATATATATATATATATATATATATATATATATATATATATATATATATATATATATATATATATATATATATATATATATATATATATATATATATATATATATATATATATATATATATATATATATATATATATATATAAGAATATACTATAAAAGAGTATATATGTATATAGTACATATTCTTTCCAGAACGTGGTCTTCTTTGTGAATGTCTTGAAGCTCTCAACATTCTGTCTGGGTGAGCTGATCTGTTGCAGCAAAGAGAATGCTTAAACTAAACTATCTGAAATGTATCTTATCTATCTAAATATTAATTTCATCAATGGCAACTATCAAAAAATGAAGATCTGCAGAACATGATGAACCCGACTATTGTTTACCAAGACAAAATCATTGACTATAAAATTTCACAAATTTAAACTGAAGATTTGAACATTAAACGATATTCAGGTTTAATGTTAACTCATAATGAGATATTCAGGCTTTCTGAAAGTAAGACATGGAGTAGCGCACGTGAAAGAATACATTAAAATCGTAAACAATGAACACCGCCCTTTACACCAACCTCCAGATAACACACATAGAATGATCATTAAACGAGGAAGGTCTCGGAGGGCAGAAACAGAATATACCATATTTAGAGTTTTCGAGTTGAGGATATCAATGGGTTGAAGTCTACAAAAAGAAGTCCTTGACAAATGTTGTGCTACAGATAGGCAGATAATGTGCGATTGCGTATGGATTGATACAAAGACTCATCAAGCAGTATTCTTCTTCTTCGGCGTTCATTCTCAAACTCCTGCTGGATCTCTCCTGTAGCAGTACTACTAGATCTCCAGCAGGATGCAGTCCAGAGAATGGAAATGCGTTGTGTCGCCGTTTTATTTGCGCCAATGGCCTGATACATCCGTCTTCGGCGAAAAGCAGTATTCAAAGCCACAAGATGTAGTTATTTATACATCTGTCTTAGTATTAATAGAAACAAACATGTTTGGATGGGGATTTTGTCGCCTACAGAAATGAGACAAGAAAGTAGTAGAGAAATCAGATGTCTATCCCACAACAACATCGAGCTCGAAAATGAAAATAGAGTCAGTAACAGCAGCTGTCACTTGGTTAACAATGCAACCACCAATACCCACAGGGATTCTGTCAGACTCCCAGAGTATGTTGCGTAATATGTGCATGATAAGAAAGGAGTTCACATAGATCTACTATCCAGTACGGTATGACAAATCGTACACTTATGGGAATGCCCCTTGTGCAGTAATGCTACTTCCTAATTAAGAAATAATCAACCTTGTTGATAACGTAAGCATATTTGCCAATACTATTTCTGCTCTTTTTCGTTTACTCAGTAAGTTTAGGTCTGTCCAACTCAGTCTGAAGTATCGCCGCCAGATTTTCATTGTGGTCATCATTAGTTTCTAGACATTTTAAACTCATTGGAATTAAGTTTCAGTAGTTCAGATTTCGCTTTTCGAACTCGTTTTAGTCGCTGAACAATTACCGTCCTCAATGAGCATTCAGCAACATACTTTTTAGGGCTCTAATTTATAGAGTTCAAAGTCATTGCAGTACATTAATACAGTCTTGGTTCCATATCACCAACAGTTGATTTTCAGGAAAAAAGGGAGGGGGATGGGAGGAGTGGGGCTTTGGATTTCTGATTACCCCGTGCGTTGTCGAAGCCTGAAAATGTACGAAGGAATGACATCAATGTGGTCTTCCATGCACGCCGCAAGATGCGATTAAAAAAGATTTTGGTGATGGAGCTGAATGTCATTTCCCATGAGTCAATATACATTTATAAGCCAGCAGAGTGCATTGGACAGAAGAATATCGCAGTCAAGTTGTAAACCATAGCACATCGTATTCCGTTCTTCAGACTTCATCATGCAAAATAGCAGGAGTTTGAGAACGAACACAAAAGAATACGTACTGAGTAGCTGAACGTAGTTTACAAGAACATGAGCTGGGTAGTTGAAAGTAGTTAAGAAGATTGCTAGCTTAGTAGCTGAACGTAAATTAGCCCATTGGTTCTTAATATTTTGTAAATAGTAGCTCTCTTTATGGACACTTTTATCTCGTGCCCCCCTGTCCCAAACAAAAGTCATTGACTTTCTATAGGGCCAGTATATAGTTTCGATGATTATGACAAATACAGTACTAAATTATATTTAATATCATTATCATCATGTGGCCCCTTTAGACTGGTCAAGTTTTTCCGCACCCCCCCCCTCCGACCCCCATTTTGCAATTATTTTTCGTGGCTCCCAAACATGTCATGTGGTTAATGTTGAGAGACACTCGTTTAACCGATCAACCAGAGCCTCTACGATGTGGGGTGGTGCGCTGCCTTGCATAACCAGGTCATAAGTATGAGCGAGGCAGGAAAGGAATACTAGATAAAATCAGGGTTGCCATATTGACTATTCTAAATTGAAACTTACTTCGTCCTTTCTTGGCTTGTTAATAACTATTTGTATAAAAGTAGTTTTTAACAATATTTAAAAAAATATAAAGTTCAAGAATATTTGTACAGATACAGCGCAGACTGTGTTATAAAGAGCTACACATACTGTAACATAATATCGAGTTAATTACCGAACACAAAAATAAAACAAAATCAATTTATATTGGAAATAAATCCAGCAGCAGAGTGCCGAAAATATTGCCATCCATACAGGTCTTTTGGACAACAAGAATTAAAATCTTATATTTATATTCTGGTCTTATGTGTGTGTGTATGTATGTGGGGGTGGGGTGGGGGGAAGAATAAGCAGTTTTAGTTATATTTGAGCATACAGAAAAGTTTAATTTTCGAAGAACAAGTACAGTTCTAGCTGAACTACTTACTCCCTGCCAACATCATTGTCCTAACAAATATTGTAATTAATTAACCCACTACCAGCATATTTGAAGAAATAGCATAGGGTGTTGATGTACACATCTAAGTAGATATAATAAGGAAAACGACAGAAAAAAACAACTCATACAATTAAGACAGCCAATAGAAGTGTGGATGCAACTTTCATTGAGATGTCGGCATACAAACGTCTATCAAACTGACAGAAATGCCAGTGTTTTCTTGGATGTGGTTTTAGTCCTGACAATATATAAAACACTTTGCAAACTTTATTACGTGTGATTTTCCATGATTAATACGTTGATATGATGAATTTGTCTTTCCATGGCTAGCATGCTGAAAGTATGAATTTCTCTTTCCATGATTAGCACACTGACAGTATGAATTTCTCTTTCCATGATTAGCACGCTGACAGTATGAATTTCTCTTTCCATGATTAGCACGCTGACAGTATGAATTTCTCTTTCCATGATTAGCACGCTGACAGTATGAACGTATCTAAATGTATTAGTCTCACTAATTTCATGAAAGAAATATGATCATTATATAATGTGCTGACAATCGTAAATTAATTATAACCGTGAAGGATATACTTGGCAAAGGAAGAAGAGCCATAGATATGTCTTCAGTAAAGATGGGGGGGGGGGGGGTTACCTAGAGAAATAAACGGTAATTCGCTCATTTTCATTGCAATACCCACTCTTTCATTATATTTGTGATGATTTTTTTTTGCAGAAAAGTTTTAGGGGGTGTGCGGGAGGTTTACCTACCTTTTGAATAAATTTCTAGCACTAAAATACATGTTCTGATTTCGGGGGCGTGGGTTAAACCCCATATTTATTTACGGGTTTTAAAGAAGATTTCTGATAGATCAGAGGCAGTATATGTAAAACTTTATGGAGAGACTATATTAGTTAGCAATATCTAAGAAATATTCATGAACATTCCAGCACACAGAGTCATCCAGAATTTCTATCCTCAGCGATGCGGTTAAGTGAGGACAAATCTTATCCTGTCCATTCCTTGACGTTGTCTGTCCATGCCTTTATGTGCCCTCCTCTACTTCTTCCACCCTAGACAGTTCCCTTCAGTATTCTTTTTGACAAGGAATCATGTCTACATACATGTCAACAACCATGCTAGTTTTCGTTGTTTCTTACACACAATAATTATTGAAGAGAGGAAACCTGGAAATTAAGCATGTCATTTCAGTAAGAAAAATTATATTCAATTTTGTTTGGTGTTCAATTTCTGACTTTTTTCTAGTACTGTTTACTTTAAAATGACAATTTTCCCCTGGCAACCTGGACATAATCGCAACCTTTCAGAGCAGGTCTAATTGTGTTATATAGCCATCACTGATAAGTATTATCGTCTCACCTTCATTTACATAATCTTGATTAGTGATAGTTTCATTATAAATGTGATACAGAAAATAGGGTGAAATAACACATAAATACGGAATGTAGAGTTAGAGGAAGAGAGAGAGAGAGAGAGAGAGAGAGAGAGAGATGAAAGTTTCTTCTACACAACGCTGCCAGTTCAGTCTATATTTAAGTATATAGTGTAGGCCAAGCAAGGTGTACCATTTACACAAGTACGTGGCACTACTTTTCCTTACACATGAGAGAAATCATCAGAGCACACTTTAAACAGGTTTCACCAACAGAACTTCCTAGCATTTCTTAAGATACCTGTACTCACCGACACACTGTTTTTGTCATTCGCATGTGTTTATGATTTCATTATGTGGTTTTATTACATGAGACAAAAGCAACAAAAATAACATAACTTGTCTACGTTTCTTCGACTTTTAACTGCTTAACTTGATCTCAGCAAGAGTGTTTCTGTCATATCGAAATACAGGTAAAAATCTCTATACGAAATAAGAAATTTATTGGCTTAGGTTTATCTCAATGTCGACTTTCATTGGTTTTAATGGTTAAATACTCTGATATAGCACAACTGAATTCTACTCCTTGGTTTAAAGATGCGGAAAAAATACAAGGGGTTACAAATTAAATGACATTTCCGACATATCATTGAGTCCTAATTGGAATACAATGTAGAACTTCTATTTTTCATCGACAAACGGTATACACTGGATGACATGGTCAACTTTTTGCCGTCCGTCTGTCGTTTGAAAGATATGTTTTGGTACCAACACGATGCTATCTTTTCTACTCTCACTATTCGTCTTGACACCTACCCATTTCGTGACAATTGCATTGACCACCCCTTCAATATTCTAGCCGGACTGTCTTGCGTCATTGTATGTCGACAGTGACGCTGTATATTTTGGCACAAAGGTGTCGGAGATATTGTTTGTCTTTTTGAAGTCAATTCTCCAGCCCCTGTACTTCTGTTTCCAAAGTGCACCACGAGAAGGTACTTTTGGGTTCTTCGTTATCTGCTAACCCTGGTTTCGTTGAGAGCAATGTGGTACTCTTTGCACTCCAACTTATTTTATCTTGAGTTATTTCTTCCAGTATTCCATGTTTGTGTGTGTGGTTGGGGGGGGGGGGGGTGAGGGGAAATCTTCCTGACGTAGTGATGACTTCGTTCACCTTGTGCTCAATATTCTGGGTTCGAATTTGGCTCTTGATTTCCTGTTTAAAAAGTGAACATTTTGGTGATCCCAGGGGGTTGAAGATACGGTGTTACGTGCTGTAAGTGGTATTCTATCGTTTGCAGATACCCACTCATTCCTCTGGCGACAGGTTGGAAGACTGTGACATGCTAGGAAAGCTCACTTGAAATAAAAGTATGCCGAAATCGGATATGGTGGGATGAACGCGTAAATAAAGCTGCATCACTATGAAATCAGCAGAACAAAGTACTTAACATATCGCGGCGGAAATAACACGAACTATCATCTTGACTATCAGAGAACGAGTGCAGAAGAAGAAAAATTGCCAGTTTTCCTTATTGCCACCGGGTTTCACGGCTAGTTTTCCTTATTGCCACCGGGTTTCACGGCTAGTTTTCCTTATTGCCACCGGGTTTAACTGCTAGATCGCATTATTGCCACCGGGTTTCACTGCTAGATCGCATTATTGCTACCGGGTTTCACTGCTAGATCGCATTATTGCCACCGGGTTTCACTGCTAGATCGCATTATTGCCACCGGGTTTCACTGCTAGATCGCATTATTGCTTCCGGGTTTCACTGCTAGATCGCATTATTGCCACCGGGTTTCACTGCTAGATCGCATTATTGCCACCGGGTTTCACTGCTAGATCGCATTATTGCCACCGGGTTTCACGGCTAGATCGCATTATTGCCACCGGGTTTCACGGCTAGATCTCCTTATTTTCTCCTGCTGGAAATCTGCTAGATTTATTTCGTGATTGTTGCAAAATTTTATTTATAGCTTTCTTTATTGCTATTGTGTATTTCTGCTAGCCTTCCTTATTGTTACTGGATCTCCCTGTTCACTTTTCTTATTGCTACTGCATCTCTCTGTTAGATTTCCTTATTGCTACTGAATATGTATGATAGCTTTCGTTATTACCACTGGGTATTTGTGCTAGCCTTCCTTATTGTTACTGGGTATTTGTGCTAGCTTTCCTTATTGCTAGTGGGTATTTTTGCTACCTTTCCTTATTGTTACATTGTAAACATCACTAACTAGTGTCTAATGCATTAGCTTCCTAGTTTAGTAGTCGAGGTAGGCCTACGTTTTTTCCTGGTTCGATTAGTATAGCGTTTATATCACAAACGACTTCTATATGGACCCAGCGTAAATAAATAATTAGCATTTCTTCTGTTAAATTAAAGACGGAGGACATAGTTCTGACCACAGAATCCCCATGTACGCTATTGGTCAATGAAAAATGAAAAAAAAAACACCGCATTCCCTCAAGGGACTACTTTTAATATATTTATTGGTAAGATGTAAATTGGTCGGTTTGGTGGTAGAGAGGTAAATGAGCCGCCACACAAATGTAACTTATTCGAACATGCTTCGGTTTCGAAATCCGATAATCCACATTGTACATGCTATGTAGTTTGATGTATCATTAGCAACCTAAAATATCAACAATAATTGAGAAGTTATTCCCTAAAGAAGTTCAGATTCATTACTGAAAAAGTTGTTGATATTGTTGATCCTCCCATAGACTCCTTTATTTCGCAGCGCTGCTAAACTGCTGACTATATTGAGATCAAACACAAGTATCGGGATACAAACTGAGGGTATAGAAAATCTGTAATATACTTTACTATATCGGCCGTCGCGAAAATATGCTTTAAACATTATTTTATTTATTATTGCACTATTCTAACAAATTCTCACCCCACAGACACAATAACAACGTTGAACTGTTTAGGGCTTTATTTCAGTATAGTCGATATAGTTGTATAACTGTCTAAGTTTCGAAAGTGACAACTGTCAGTTATTGAATTACTGAAGCAAGCATGACACAAGATTTCATTATGAACAATTAAGTGTAAACTTATGTAAACACAGAAAAAAGACGTGAAACTTGTGTCTTATTTCTTCATGTCGTGGATACAACTTTGGCACCTGTCCAGACAACTGTAGAAAAAAGTGAAAGGGGTGTGTTGAAAATACGTTCTGTCCGGAGTCTGTGAGATTCAAAACATTACTCAATATGAATATAGGTACAACTGGGACGTATGGTTACAGTGATGGAGTAGAAGTAATGCCATACCAACTCTCCGCAGACGAAATGCATGATGTCAGATGGGTATGTAATGACTCACTTTAATCATTAAATAATGCATTTAGCTCATGCAATTCTCAGAACATTGTACATTTTATGGAATTGTAAAACACAGGCTCATTGTTGATGGCGACAAATGAAATGTACATATTTTTTTCAGATTTTAAGGCCTTACAAAAGATCATGTAATGTCACGTAAATGGCTCACATATGATTGATCCGTCTTTTTTATTAGCATAAGCCAGTATATATGCTGGTAAAGCTAAATGTAAGGGTAAGTCCTATGGCAGCAGTCTGCGGTCGGGGATGAAGTTAATTCGGCTGAATCCTAGTTTGATTCTCCACTGTGACCTTTGCTCTACTTTCGAGGTATTACCTGACCTTTGCAGCGTGGTTAGTAGAATTTGTATTTAAAATTCAGATATATTTTGAAAAGGTATATTAATTTCGTATTAGTATTTACATTAGGGTTGGGGTAAAAGTTAGGATCGGTCATTAGTTATAAATAAAATAATAAAGTAGTTATCAAAATTGTAATTAAAATAAGTGTGCTTGATGTCGTTTGTGTCAGGAGATGTGACGTTAGGCATCATTACTTTCGATAATTTCATTGGTGTTACGCGGAAATCCGTGACAACAGTGTGCTATTTATAGCACAACGGTTACTTAAACTGGGATTCAACTGATAATGCTCCATGTAATAAGCCGCAGCAACTATTAGGTGGGATGGCCAGTTCCTTTCCTTGCAGTGCTTACCTTTCCTAACCCATGCATCAGATACCCATTTACAGCTGGAGCGTCTGGAGAAGCGGTCGTGTCAGGAAGCGATCACGACCCAGATTTAAATTTATTTCTGGATGTGGGTTTGAACCTGGCACGCTATAACCAGGTGATAGTAAGCAAGCTCACCCTTCAACTAGGAGCTCTTCGTTTTATATATATATATACTTACTTATACTGGCACACATTAATTAAAAACGCACCACCATAATAATCCATGAACATAGTGTGAAAGGTTTTTTTTATTAATGTGTAACAGTATACATTGCAAAATCCTTATTCATTTTTCTATGAATCAATCTTGATTATCAATTTGTGCATTTGATTTTTATGAATCAAATGGACGCAGAATCCTAGGAATATCACTAAAAGTCAGAGTGAGGAATGAGGGCATTAGACATACAACTGGACTGCACCACCCCCAATATTGTAATATATTAAGAAACACATCAAATTATTTACACACATCAACAGATTACCATCAGACAGCATACTACAGCAAGCTATGCTACACAAATACAGTGTAGGCAGACCTAGAGGCCGACCACGAACACGATAGATTACCGAAATAAAAGAGGAGACAAACTCCACAATATACTCAACACACACGAGGGCCATATCATGAAAACTTTTCTACCCCTGACGCTGATAGACAACAAAAGGTTTAGCGGATAGATAGATAGATAGATAGATAGATAGATAGATAGATAGATAGATAGATATGTTTGTATGAAATTCTTTGTAATATCGATTTGGCAAGGAAGAAAATAACAAATGCAACTAATATTTTAAATATAAAAAAATATTGCATACTAACCTCAGCGTCTATTATATCTATCATCTACATGTAAACACGATTGGCAGCGGTTACGCATGGAACACACACGTCTCTGCAAGAATTTCTGTGGAATCAAGACCACTCATTGTAAGAGCAAGAGAACCTTCAGGAGAGCGTTCTCCACACCATCGCCAAATCCGTCCATGAGCAAGAGATATGTTGAATCTGCTCTCGTCTATGAAAAAGACATCATTTCACTGAAGTCTAGTCCTTCTGATATGTTGATGTGGCCATTACATGAACTGTTGATAATGTCTCTGCGTTAGATTTGGTCCAATGTAAAGTAATCTTGAAGTTACAGGCTTTCGAGTACAAATGCTACAGAAGAATTCTACGAATTTCCTATAGGGAACACAAGACCAATGTGTACGTAAGAAATAAAGTAGAGATGTGTGCAGGTGTTCAGGAGCCATTGCTTTAAATAGTGAAACGAATGAAAATTAGCATGGTTCGGACATGTATGCATGCACGATTCCTTGTCAAAAACAATACTGCAGGAAACTGTCGAGAACGGAAGAAGCAGAGGAGGACAAATAAAGACATGGACAGACATCAAGGAATGGACAGGACAAGATATTTCCACACTCATCCACATCGCTGAGGATATAATTCGTTGGAGGACTCTGTGTGCTGAGGCATCTAATGTGGTACCCCTACGACCCAGAAGGGTTATGGGTTTATTGATTGATTGATTGATTGAATCTTGAAGTTAAACCTATCAGAGTAGTCGTATAGCTGTCATTTGAGAGACTTGCTCACGTCTACTCACTGTTACTGGTGCTGTTTGGCATGCTGAAAGAGAACAATAACTGTGAATGGGCACAGTGATCCATATCTTGGCTGCAGCGGCTCGGAGTTAGTGCATAGGTTGAAACCTACCTTCCTGGTGGTGTGATAGTTATTCTCTGGCTCTGACCCGGGGTGGGCCGAAAATCCACATACTTCACAGAAATATAATGCAATTTTAATGGCATTGGGTCAAAGGGCATGAGCCCATGGACTGTTGGATCACCAACCAACCAACCAAGTGACTCAGCACAATATGAGGATCTTGAGCGACTGACACCCGTGTTCGACAGCTCCGAAGTCTATCCCGGACACTGACAATGGTGCGGAAACGTTAATGAAGACATACAACAGTACTGTGATGGCATTTCCATCTTTCTGGCAATGTCTCGAAAGTTCATTTCTGCCACTACCATACCAATGACTCTGGCGATCATTTTTAGATACTTGTGGAATTCGAGGCACATATACGAGGCCTTTTGTCTCAATGGCGTTTTTTTTAGCGAGTACACTGACATTGCGCCTATGCATTTTCAAAATCATAGATGTACCTATTACAGGAGTTCTTCGAGTGATGACTGAATGTTAGGAGTGATGGCTGAAAGTGCAACTTTAACTGTTTTTATATATTTTATTTTGTGCAAAACCGTTGGTTTCATCAAACATGTTAAATTCCTGAATAAATTTGCTTCATACCTCACTACAAACACTTGGAAAATTAATTCCAACACTGTTGCCACTACATTTTCGGTAACAAATATTTGTAATACTGATGCATTTTTAATTATTATGTAGTAGAGTAAATTCAAAGTGACCAATGAAAAAATTCGTATCAATTGTCAGGTCGTACTCACTGAATGAAATGTTAACACGAGCAATAGTTGCAAACTTTGTGTCACGCTGACTTTATTTGTATCAACTTCTGTAATCCTTCATCTATACAATAAAGTGTTTACCCCTATTAAATAGGAGGCATCTTCTGAAAAAACCACACACATCTGAGAGTTGGAGATATCTGAGTATGAAATAAACCCATGGAGAAGTCTTCCCGTTGCGCATAATGGTACAAGAGATCTATTGCTCGCAATTCATGGGGATCAAAACAAGCAAACAAACGTGTCATTTTATTTATATATTGAGGTATTCAAGAAGAATCGGACTGCATTCAATTACGGAATACCGTTATTTTTACTTCTTTGAAAACATACTTGCTTTGAAGCGGTATCTCAGTTGTTAGTGAACTGGCTTCTTGTTCGGGTGATCTATGGTTCAATTTCCAGTTAAACTAGAAATATTTTTAAATCACCAACGACTCCTAGATCGACCCACGATAAGAAAATGGGTACCAGATCCTCTGGAAAAGTAAAAGCGGTAAGGGAGATGGTGACTCCTAGATCGGAAAAATCACGGACCTAACCGTATCCATAATATGCCTCAGTGGTATTCATATATTACGTCAACAATTTATTGCTAATATTTTAACCCCCTATCTCTCTCTCTCTCTCTCTCTCTCTCCGTTCACGAAACTATCAAGAATTCAAGTATCAACTATACTTATACACATTTTTGCAGGCCACCTTTCGCTAAAGATATCTTTTTTTTTTGCTGAAAAGGTAGCAAAAATCTACATGACTTTATTTTAGAGATTTTATGAAAACATTTTCACATTGAATCAATTTAATTGGTCACTTAAATTTTTTTTATGTCAAATTTTATCAACCCACTCTCCTCCTAGTCAACAACTGTTTAATTTGTAACGACCACACCCCCCACCCCACACCTAATTTGTGACAAAATATATGAACAACCCCACAAGGAAAACTTTGTTAATGAGCGTGAAGTGACGAAGACGTCACTAAAGGAAATACAGAGATAAGACTTGAAGACTTGAACATATCTACAGGTGTACATTTCACAATAGAGATGAAATTCAAGATATCTACAGGTTACACATCACAATAAAACTAGTATTTATTACTCTATGTACAAATAGTCTTAATCAGTTCTTATACATATGTGAAAGTTCCATTCACACTTGTTAAGCCAACTGGAATAATATGTAATGTCAGTAGGCTTCAATCAAATATCATGTTATATTGCATTCACAGTTTTTAAGCAATCTTCGCTGATCGTTACATAGTAGTTTTTTAAGAAATTTCGTTACAAGAAATTTTAGTAGTTTTCGATGTCATCGCCGATTGCAATTTTAATTAGTTTGTGACGTCACTCTGCCGTTCATTTCTATTAGCGCAATGGCTGCCGTATCGATGCTGAACTTGCCTTCGACTGATAATACAGCCCTAGCTCCATAATTCCAGTTGTTTTCCTCACCCTTACAACCCTTCAAAATAAATTCCTAATCCAATTTCCTATCGCTGGATGCATCAATTTTCTTTCTGATCATCAATCTGCGCGCTACGCACCGAGAGCCCCTGCCTCTCTTGTATGAACCTGGGGGATGCTCTCAGTGCATAGCGCGCAGATCGATGCAACCGACAGCAGTCGTTAACGTCCACGATAATCCCTTCTGCTCCGATGTGCATTCGTGGCATTCAATCTTTGAATAATTTAATCTCTGCTAAATTAACCATTTTGTTTTACTGGTAACATGGTCTGCTAGTGACATAATTTCATTGACGACACGAAAACTGCGCACACTGTAAGAAACTTGCAATAAAGCTGCGTATAATATCAAACTTCTACATTTCGAAAAAACTAGGTAGGCACATGATACGTGACTTAACCGTCAGTAGGTTTCTTTGATCAGCAAAACATCTGTTTTGATTTTCAAAAATTGTTCTGGTAAACGCTTTATGAGACTGGATCAACATGTGGGTCGTTTGAGTGCAAGAAACTCATCTGGAAATAGTAGCGCGTCAAATTGGCTAGCAAGCGAATGCATCAACTGCACTAGTCTCTTGGTGCATACATTTTACGCCAAATACTATTTCTGTAGACTAACTCTTACAAGTTATAATCCTATATCACTTGACGAAGAAATCTGGCGATAAATCAGTTCTACTACTTTACAAATACACAGTAAAATCATAGTGCAGCAAACGGGATTTGAACCAGGTTTGCTCACATGACACCTACTCGCCTCGCAACTTGAGTCAACACGTTTCTGTCTAGTTGTTGTGGAAGACAGAAAACGTGTTGACTTAAGTAGCGAGGCGAGTAGGTGACATCTCAGCGGACAGGTACAAATCCCGTATATTGCAAAATGATTTTTCTTTATTAATAAATCCTTGATGATCCTATATTATATTATTCATTTACTAACTACTCAGTAAATGTAAGCATTGATATCGGCAAGATTACAAGACAACAATTCTAGTATTATGATGGATGCTGTATCATTTCTTCCTCACAAATAACTTTATTTAATACAGTAGTGGGCGAAATATTGACCACTGCCATATCCAGACCTTAGTCCTTTTTTTCTGGCACGACAGGCCAATTTAAAAGTATTATATTTTTTTGTCCATGAGCGCAGAAAATACTACTAAGAGTTGTCATGAGCGCAGAAAATACTACTAAGGAATTTCAAACTACTAAATAAAAGCGTCTTAGCCTCATCCAAAATTTTAAAAAAATGCTCAATCCGACCCACGAAGATTGCACATCTGTTCTTCAGCCTGATGCTGATATGCAATTCTTAAATGAACCCTACTGTGTATAACAGTCCGAGATAGGGTCATAAAGCTTGTCCGTCAGAACTGTATAACATAGCCATAGTTTTCCTCTTGTTAAACAATGTGCAATTCTGTAAAACATGTTCTGTGTTGTATGCAGATTTCCCAGAGGTACATATGGTGTCACCAACTCCAAACCTTCTATACATAGGTGTCATATTGTGTATGTCGGATGTGGTCAGTTCTCAATTTAAAAATAATGTTTAGTTCTTTCCTTCCAATTTGTGGATGGCAGCATTGATTTTACTTTATGGGTAGGTTGAGATTCATTCTGTGTCCAAGGGGCTTTTCATGATGGACTTCACTTCTGCGAATATTATCTGTTGTTGGTGGTAGTGACTTCCAGTTTTGGCTTGCTGATCAATTATTTAATTTCCCTGGATTTATGACCTAGAATCCTTTGGAATAATTATCACGTATTCATGAATCGTATAATCAATACTCGTATTCTTCTTCTCGTCGCTTTATACCCTTTTATGCCTTGCAGCGTCAGGGGGAGAAGTGTTCACTGAGACTTCCTACTTATGTGCTTCATATATGTTTATTTTCGTGGATTCTTTTATTTCTGTAATCCATATTTTGTCCCTGGCATTGTATCCATTGTGTATGTATAGCAATGCTTTTTAGGGACAGTATCTGATGGTAGTCTGAAAACATGTGAAAACCACTTAATCTGATTGTCCTCTGACTTAATAAAAGATTGTAAGTATGTTTGTTAGTCTCTGATGTTTTCCCTTTTCATTCTGCCTCTTATTGCTACTCCGATAATTCGATGTACACAAGTAATTTCTGTTGTAACGTAACAAGTTTTCTTTTGTTTTGTTTTTTGTGAGTGTCCAAGTTTGACATTGATAACATTGATGGTATGAGGATAGTTTTATATAGTTTAGTTTTGATGTTCATTTTTGTTTTGTTTTGGAAAATATGAGACATTTGCTCTAAGATCTGGTATGCTATGTTGCATCTATGTTGAATGTTTTTGTTTTCCCCTTGGGATGATATGATGCTTCCATGTTGTGAAATCTTTCACCAGTTTAAGTTGTTGGCAATCAATAAAAATAGTGTTTTTTTTTCTGTTTTGCGATTGATTTTTATCTTGATTTGTTCTGTGTTTATCTTCATGTAAAGGTCCCAACATGTTGTGTGCAGTATATTTATATGTTGTTCTTTTGATGTTTATATTAATTTTTGATCGTCTGTGAAAAGAAGGAAGTTCGTTAAGGAGGTTGTTTAGATTTTTTTCTTCATTGATGTTGGCAATTTTACATATACAATCGGTATATGTAATGAATAACCAGGAATATAGAACACATCCTTGCCTTGAAATTTGTCTGAATGTCCTACACTCTTTCTAACTACACATTGACTACTTGTCTAACTACTTTTGCACAAGTTCTGTTGTGGAACCCAATATTTTGATAGTGTGTTCCATAGTTGTTTGTATACTCACTCTGTCGTAGGTTTTTTCTTGGTCGACCAACGCGATATATAATTCTTTTTTTTTTGGTAAATGTTTTTTCTGCCAGTTACTGAATGTAAAAATGGCGTCTGCACAGCACTAATCTTATGAAATACATTTTAGTGTTGTTACGCTGTAGTTCGATTTATTTATATAATTCTTGTGAAAATGTTTCCAGTGTTAAAGTGAAATATCTCTGTATTTTGTAAAAGCTCTTTTGCCGCCTTTTTCTTATAATTAAATATTATTACAGTGTTTTTCCAGTCTTCTAGTGTTCTTGTATATTACATAGTATATTAAACATCATATGTAACCATTTATCCCTATGTCAGCTGCTGTCTTGATTAATTCCACTTGTATGCTATCGGGTCCAGGGGCTTTGTTTGATGGAGCTGTTTCTATATCATTAATACTTTGAATATTGATGTATCGCATTGATGTATGCCATATTGTGTATGTTGTGTGAAGAAATATTTCATTTTTTGGTTATATTGTGGCTCAGTCTTATAAATTTTTATACATGTCAGGGAAACCAGGGAAACACACCAGACAATTCACTATTCATTTAGTTGCATCATATCCTAGTGTATATACATCCATTTTTCTTAATTTATAATTGTACCTCACATCTCTCTCTCTCTCTCTCTCTCTCTCTCTCTCTCTATATATATATATATATATATATATATATATTATATATATATATATATATATATATATATATATATATATATATATATATATATATATATATAATATATATATATATATATATATATATATATATATATATATATATATATATATATATATATATATATATATATATATATATATATATATATATATATATATATATATATATATATATATATATAATATATATATATATATATATATATATATATATATATATATATATATATATATATATATATATATATAAAATATATTAGTATATAAATTGCTTGTGTTTGTCGGTATTCTCGTCTTGGTTATCTGCCTAAAACTCCTTATGCTTGTAGTTTAGATTTAGGTTTGTTGTGTCGGGACTATCCATAAATTATAAATTACGCCAATAATGTTTGTGCCAATTTTTTACCCCCCTTTCCAATGTAAAGAACTTTCAAGAATTAAGGGACACCCTACTAAAAATTATGCAAAATAATTCAACCCCATCCCCCAGTCCCCTAAAATGTTTAGGAGCAAATTAACGAAAAACTGCATGATTTGTATAACATATTTATATTTTTCCCCCCTAAATTAAAACAATTTAATTGGGGTATAAAAACAATATTTCTGACGTCAATCTTTGTCAAACCCTCCATCTGACGTCAACCTTTGTCAAACCCTCCATACTGTCAACTATCTAAAGTATTAGCCCCCCCCCCCCGCCGCACCAATGGTTGACTTTGTTAATGGCATCTCCTTATCTGCATATCTATTTCTCTGTGCACTCTGATGTCTATCGATTCTTCTTCTTCTGCGTTCGTTCTCAAACTCCTGCACATTAGCAGGATGTAGTCCGGAGAACGGAATGCGTTGTGTCATGGTTTACAGCATTGCTGTGATATCTGCGCCTTTCGGCCTAACACATCCGACTTCAGCGTGGCTTTGGGTCACTGACCCTATATGGGATGGGACAGCCAACTCCATCCCATAACCTCCTTAGTCGCCTTTTACGACATGCGTGGAAGGTAAACAGTGTTGTTATTCTTTGCTCCCCTTTCGGGCTCCGGCAACACACGGGCGATGTCAATCGATAAACATTCGCCTGTCTAACGTTAAAATAAAATACAACATATGGGAGAAGGAGATACTTAGACACATAAACAGATTCTAGACTTTGAAAATAATTTATAGAAGAAAAGTTTGTGGGCGTAAAGGGACATACCAAAAATAATGACTTGATCAAAAAGGAAAAAAAATATTAGATTGACAAAGAACAGTTGGATGGAATATAATTATGGACCAAAGACAGAATTGATTGGAAGTAATAAAAAAGCTAATTTTGACATGGAGATTGTTATTTCTATGAGAACAATTTGTGTTTTACGTTGTAATGAATCTCTTTCTCTTGTAGAAAGACGTAGATTGTTATTTGATGGTGTTAGTTCGATGTAATGATGCATTTTGACATCTCGTTCTATCGATTCATTGTACACTTGTTCCCTTTTTAACGTTGACATACAATGTTTATATTTTTTCTTTCTGTTCTGTGGGCTTATTTACCGTCATGGAGGTTTTATTTTATTTATGACCCACTATAAGATATCACATCTACTTGTCTGTTCAACATTGCAATCCTTCCCCCTGGAAAAATTCTCATTTTAATATATAGTTTATTTTCGTACTGCACGAATTATACCTGTAGTTTAAAAGTTCCATCTACGAATTATAGAACTTCTGGCTGTCACACCTGTCTGTCACACCTGTCTGTCTAATAATGTAGATCCACTTACCTTTACAGGTCGCTACAGGATAGTACTTTCTTCATATCGCTAGCCTGCTTTCATTTCAAGGTCAGACAATGCTAATTATTTGTTACAGTTATAAAGTACTTCATAATATTACACAACGAGACAATTCATTTGTCAGTAACTGCTTAAGAAGATTACTAAACGTTAGGGGGTGTACAAGATGAGAAATGAAGAGATATGGAGAAAACAGATTACAAATCTTGATAAGAGAAAAATGGAGATTGATAGGGCTTTTAGAAAATCATTAAAAGATATATATTGCTGCAAGATCAATGTCTGGAAATCAACAATTGGATAATAAATTACGTGAACAATTAAGGTGGGAGGTATCTGAAACACTGACAGTTGTTGACAAGAGGGAGGGGAATTGGCCAAAGTGAAGTCAAAAATACTGTTTTATACACCAATTGTATTGTTTAGTTGTAATTTTTTTAATGTAGCTATATCTTATTTATACTGCTAAAAATTGTTTTTAAAGGGTACTGGAGGTGTAAATTTGTTTGACATAATTATGCAGTGTGGTGGGCGGGTTTCCAAAATTCATGGCAGTTGTTGACAAGGGAGAGGATGTACAAAATTGGCTAAAATTGTTGACGTAATTTATGGAGAAACCCGTAGACATAGAAACACTCGAAGAGATAAGGCGGAGACCATTATCCAAAGATACAGACAGAAGGAAAATACTTGTCAATGACAATATATAACCCGAGGATGTGTAAAACTATCAACCATACATGGTTTTGATTGATTTAACGAAAATAGTATTTTATATTTCATTAAGTTCACTCCTCACAATTCGTGTTCCTACTTTTATACGTTTCAAATATTATCTATACCATATCCTGGATGAATATTATAATGAATCGTGTTCACAGTTCTTTCTATTAATTCGTCTTTTGGAGCAGTGGCGTAGCGTGGTCACTAGCGCCTAAGGCGGAATCATAATTTTTCGCCATGTGGCATTAAAAAAATATGTCAGTGATTGGGAAAGACTGGACGAAATAAATTTGCCGCCCTCCGGTGATGCTGCCCGGGGTGGTCCGCACCTCCGCCCCCTCGCTACGCCACTGTTTGGGTGTGTGTTTTTAAAAATTTTATATATCACAATCATATATATTACAATCCAAACATATTAGAATAACAATCCAATAGTTGCCTCTTCACGAAGATTCTTTATATAGTCTACGCCGTGTGTCATGGTTATAAGGTGTGAATTTCACTCTCTGCAGATAGTGTGTATATCATGCCAGCTTCGGTTATTGTAGTCTTGTTTCAAGTTGTTCATGTCTTGCAAGAAAAGCATAGTAATGACAGTGACTTCTATATCTGACATGCATGTTACTGTAGACATATAGTTAGTACAGTATTAGTTAGAACCATTTCTATCGATGTGACGTGTTCTAT
>CM067298.1:98891333-98929182 GCA_034231615.1 Meghimatium bilineatum
CCAAAGTTTCACATTGTTTCTTCTCAAAGATCTAGATACATCTCAAAGTTGCAGTCTTCTTAGTATGAAAGACAGCAATGGTTATAAAGAAAGCTATGGTTATAAAGAAAGCTATGGTTATAAAGAAAGCTATGGTTATAAAGAAAGCTATGGTTATAAAGAAAGCTATGGTTATAAAGAAAGCTATGGTTATAAAGAAAGCTATGGTTATAAAGAAAACTATGGTTATAAAGAAAGCTATGGTTATAAAGAAAGCTATAGAGATGCTTCCCATACCAAATTGAACATGGCAAATAAAAACTTCATTGCTCGTAATTCCTGAGTGCCCAGACAAAAACTTCATTGCTTGTAATTCCTGAGTGCCCAAACAAACAAATGGCAGCGACATAAGGGATGGCTGAGCCTAATACGTGCTTATGTACAACAGTGAAGACGCAGATGATTGATTTAATTGAAGTCGGTTTTCGTCATTTGTACGCAAGTTTTAAAAAAGGGCTGTATGTTGCCTGTCGAAAGTAGGAATCAAATCACGTGGCCCCGTAGCTCCACTGTAACTTCAAATAACATTTGAAACATGTACTTGTAAGCTAAAAGTTTGAAACCAACATCCTCGTGAACAAAAGTGAAGTGGCTTGACCTCTTTGCCATAGAGATCCCGAACAATACTTTCTATATGACACATCATCATCATCCTGTGAACAATTCGTTTCTTTCTTTCTCTCTCTCTCTCTCTCTCTCTCTCTCTCTCTCTCTCTCTCTCTCTCTCTCTATATATATATATATATATATATATATATATATATATATATATATATATATATATATATATATATATATATATATATATATATATATATATATATATAATGTATGTGTGTGTATATGTATGTAGTTGTGTGTGAATGTCACACCTGCCTCTTTTGCAAGAATAAATATAATTGAGCTAACAAACAATATCACCCCATTCACAATTGCAAATTAACACAGTGGTGCGTTTAATGAATCTCAGTTCAGGAACAATGAATCTCAGTTCTTTGGTTGAAAACTATAACAATCCTCTGAAATTGAATAGTTTTTTATATTCTTGTATATTGCTTTTCTTGCTATCAATCTACAGATAGCTGTAAAACCAACATAACTTTGCTGATTTTTGAAATATGTGCTATAGTTTTTAAGATATATAGAACATTCAATGTTCTCTATAGCAAATCTGAGATTTTCTACTGGCTCTTATAAAAGACTTGTATCCAGGATCACACGGATCATAATATTGCAACTTTATATACGGCTCAGCGTTTTGGTTAAGTTTGAAGTTAACACATTCCATATTCTCTTGTTTCATTTAAGAGTGTTGTGATAATTATATTTGAAGGCACATCACGAACCCTACCTGACTAAACATGTGTTTTGTGTATTTGACAAGGCTATGCGAAGCATACCGGCAAATTGAAGTTGTTTATTTATGCAGTCTGTTCATAGTTAAGCCTTCTAATTACTGCTATCTAACAATTACACAAAGTGTGTTATCGTTTTTGGAATAAACATATATATAGCAGTGTTTAATTAATCATAATTAAATTCCGTGTCCGCAACGAAGGTTGGCTGCAACAGACCTCCAACATCCCCTGTCTCTTGTCTTGGGGATGCACTCCCGCTCCCACTTATCTCTGCCTACCATTTGCTTATGTCTCCTTGACTTTACCCTCAAGTAAGGTCTTCAACAAGATGGCATATCTTTTGATATGTCAATTTTTTATTTTTATAATCTGTATTTCATTTAATAGTTTTCTTCATACGAAGTGTTGTTAGAACCTCTGTTTGTTTTCTTCTCTTGCTATGATGTTCTCCCTATGACTCTATATATCCAAATCTAAAAAGGCATCTATTCTGTCTTGTAATTGTTTGTTTATTACCCATGTTTCAGGGCCATACAGTAATATTGAGTGAATGTAGTATTTTATAGTTATCATTTTTAGCTTGTTTGTAATTTGTTTAAATGTTAATATTGTCCTTAGGTCATTGAAAGTACTTTTAACCATTACTATTCTTCACAACATCAAAACATTATACAAGACAAGTCAAAGGTGAGAACAGCAGATGGAGTATCAGAACCATTCACAACAAAAACAAGAGTCGGACAGGAATGTATATGTCACCTATACTATTCAACGTCTACATAAACAGAATTGTAAAAGAAACAGAAAATCAAATATATAACGAAATAACAGAGAATGAACAATTTAACAACGGACTCAATGAATAGCTTTTCGCTAATGTCCAACGCATCATATATAATGACGACACACAAAAACTGCAAACTCGCACCAACAATCTAGAATATGCAATAAATACAACATGCGGATTAACACACAAAAAACGGAAACTATGCACATAACGAGATCAACAGACCATTTAAACATCCAAATAAATAACACAAAAATAAAGCATGTCAAAAAGTTCAAGTACCTAGAAAGTATCTTCACAGAAGACAGACGACTCGATAGAGAGATAGAAACAAGATGTTAAAATAAAATGATGTGACATAACAGCTGTCACTTTTGCTATTGCACCCAAAAATCAACATGGAATTAAATAAAAATGATTAAGAACATCTTTATACCAACACTATGCTACCAATGCCAGACATGGCAAATGACATATACACATAAGATAAAGATCGAAATTTGCGAAATGAAAAGTCTAAGGAAGGCTAATGGAGTCACTAGACTCGACAAAATGCGCAGTGAGAACATTAGTAAGATAACATCATGCATCGAATATATAGTGGAACAACAGATAAAATAAGGATATTTTATGAGGAGGAACGATCACTCGAATATTTTGAGAAACGACAGATACAATGATTTGGAAATCTTATGAGGATGAACGATCAACTTCCTATAAGAGCTTATAACAAGACAGAGTCAAGATAACAGAGCCAAGGGTAGACATAAGAAAAGGTGGATAGACAGTATCAAAACCATCCTTTGTAAACATGATCACACATCAACAAGATCAACACACCTGACTCTGGAACGCAGACTACATCTCCTACACAAACCAATACGCTCAACGGAAAGTGTGGAAGCTACGACAACGCCACCACCTGGGAATGAACAAAAGGCTATTGTTCTTTTAACTTGTTTCACATCTGCCATCATTCGTGATTATTATGTGTCTGAGATATTGATAATGTTCTTTTTTTTTCTACTATAGAGTTTCGTGTAGCACTTGTTTCGTGCAACGTATTACCATGTCATGGCTTATATTAAAGACTTTCACTTATGTCTTTATCAAGTCTATGTAGCTCTTATTTCGTTCATCTTCTTCTTCTGCGTTCGTTCTCAAACTCCTGCAGATTAGCGGGATGTAGTCCGGAGAACGGAATGAGCTGTGTCATGGTTTACAGCATTGCTGCGATATCTGCGCCTTTCGGCCTGACACATCCGACTTCAGCATGGCTTTGGGTCACTGACCCTATATGGGATGGGACAGTCAACTACATCCCATAACCTCCTTAGTTGCCTTTTACGACATGCGTGGAAGGTAAACAGTGTTGTTAATCTTTGCTCCCCTTTCGGGCCCGGCAACACAGGGGCGATTTCGTTCATCTTACACCTTAAGAGCGTATGTCCTTCTGAATAGATGATTATCTTTGGTCGGCGATGATCTGGCATACGTACCTCGTAACATGCCAAACGAATCTGTGAGAGCATCAGACACTGTCATTGCTAGGAATACCAGATCAGTCCTGTCAAAGACAGTTGTATCCGTAATATTGTCGTACCACGTGATGCTCATCGTCTTTTTAGGACAAGTTGTGTGAAAGTGATTACGCTTTCTCACTCGTTGTCAGTATATGGACCAGGTTTCATCAGGGTATAACAGCATTGGAATTGAGTTTCCCATCCCATAGTAAAGTAACGTCGGATGTGTCAGACGAAAGACGCAGATATCGCACACAAGATGTAAAAATGACACATTATGTTTTCTAGACTACATTCTATTAATCTGCATGAGTTTGAGAATGAACGCAGACAAAAGAACACGTTTTTCATGAACGCCGGTTAAGCTGTCAAGCATATAATCCAATCAGAGGCGGATAATAAACACAAAGACATGGTGTTGCTGTTGTGAATGCTAAAATGTGACCGTCGGCGGAATAGAAGACATGACTGCTAAACGTTAACAGATCTTCATTCGGTACGTTTTTGATTATTGTCACGTTTTCCATTGGTTACTATTTATATACTTGGAGTAGCCTTGGCTATTTTTAGCATAAGATTCCAGGTGTATAAATATTAGCCAACGAACAACATGGGAATAATTAAGAAAAGTAACGAAATAATTATTTATTCAGCTAGTAGGCCTTTTAGTACTCTATCGATAGCCCCCGGCTAAGACAAACCACCTAGGGCCTCGTCGGAAGGTTGGGACAAGTTCAAGACAAACGAAAATATATTTTATAAAATGGTTGCTGATGTATGGCTGGAGTAATTGCTACAACATAGCTGTAAACTGTTGCCGAATGTAAAAATCTCTGCAAGTGACTACGACCTCTGAGACAGATCGCTATCGTTATGACAGAGATAAGTGTGGTCACATGTGTCAACACTGGAGAAGAGAACAATAGACAGGAAATCAATAAATGTAAACAGATACTTGTTACTCGGTTAAACAAGAAACAGGTCCAAAATAAATAGACCGTCAATACTGTATTTTTTCCGTTAAGGAGTTAGGGATGGTATTGAATAGCTGTGTGATAAAGGCCACTCTCTTGCTGTCGCCACGTCATGCACAGGGTGAGGTTTTTAATTTACCCTCCCGACAGAAAAAAAAACCCAGTCCTTATTTCCTATTCCTATCCATATGTAAGATATTATTTCCTATCCACATACATGAAAGATATTATTCCCTATTCATATGAAATATATTATTCCCTATTCATATGAAATATATTATTTCCTATTCATATGAAAGATATTATTCCCTATTCATATGAAAGATATTATTATCTATCCATATGAAGGATATTATTCTCTATCCATATGTAATATATTATTCCCTATCCCCATATGAAGGATATTATTCCCTATCCATATTATCTGTTGTTTCTGTATATATTCGATTGATCGTTCAACCTCATAAAATATCCTCATTTTATCTGTTTTTCTCTATATATTCGATGCATAATGTTATATGAAGGATATTATTCCCTATCCATATGAATGATATTATTCCCTATCTATATGAAGGATATTATTCCCTATCTATATGAAGGATATTATTCCATATCCATATGAAATATATTATTTCACATCGATATTAAAGACATTTCTAATTCTACCCATATTAAATACTGTCCCGTATTCATTTCTTGTTCTGTTGCCTTCGCTCTCCAACTCCAAATGATTAACAGGATGCAGTTCAGAGAAGGAAATGTGTTGCGCCATTGTTTTCATCGTGGTTGCTATGTCTGCACCTTTCAACCTGACTCGTCCATCTTCAAAATAATTGATGGTCCCCTTTGCCTTACGGAAACAGCCAATTCCACACCGAGAACATTCTTAATTGCCTCTTACGACATGCATAGAAGATCTCAGTTTTGGTATTTTCCCATTCGGGCCCGGCAACACTGGCGATTCATATCAACTGTCTACTAGTCGATCTTTCAATGTCAGTCTATAACTCTTATGTTACCACGAATTCAATCTCTAGTACCCAGTATCTTCATTAAAACCACGCTGTGTCTTATCTCTATGATGGAATATTCTATTAGGAGTTGTTCTGAAGTACGAATTGAGAGTCCGACACAAATAATTATTCTTGTTAACTAATTCACACAAAAATAGGCCCAAGCTGCTGTACTTGTCTCAAGATCATATTGTCAACATTATAGATCGTGAAACAAATGATAGATCTGAGTATTGGCCAAATGTAGATGCGAAAAGTTAATCAGAATTGAATATCGTTATTTAACACTGGATAACAATAAATCTTCTATTCAAGTGGTCAGTCGATAGACAAAGATAATTATGTATGAGACTATATTTCAGTTTGTAGTTCTGATATTTTATCAAGGAATGTTCACATTATGTAATGTTATTTGATAGTCTGTCCAACGTATTCTCTTCATTTTTTTCCCCAGCTTCTTTTTCTTTTTCTGTGACTTCTTCTCTTTCTTTTGTTTCTTCTTGTTTCGTTCTTCTTCTCTTTCTTTTGTTTCTTCTTGTTTCTTTTTCTGTCTTCTTTTCTTTTCTTGTTTCTTCTTGTTTCTTTTTCTGTCTTCTCTTTCTTTTGTTTCTTCTTGTTTCTTTTTCTGTCTTCTTCTCTTTCTTTTGTTTCTTCTTGTTTCTTCTTCTCTTTCTTTTGTTTCTTCTTGTTTATTTTTGTCTTCTTCTCTTTCTTTTGTTTCTTCTTGTTTATGTTTCTGTCTTCTTCTCTTTCTTTTGTTTCTTTTTGTTTCTTCTTCTCTTTCTTTTGTTTCTTCTTGTTTCTTTTTCTGTCTTCTTCTCTTTCTTTTGTTTCTTCTTGTTTCTTCTTCTCTTTCTTTTGTTTCTTCTTGTTTATGTTTCTGTCTTCTTCTCTTTCTTTTGTTTCTTTTTGTTTCTTCTTCTCTTTCTTTTGTTTCTTCTTGTTTCTTTTTCTGTCTTCTTCTCTTTCTTTTGTTTCTTCTTGTTTCTTCTTCTCTTTCTTTTGTTTCTTCTTGTTTATTTTTGTCTTCTTCTCTTTCTTTTGTTTCTTCTTGTTTCTTTTTCTGTCTTCTTCTCTTTCTTTTGTTTCTTCTTGTTTCTTTTTCTGTTTTTTTTCTTCTTGTTTCTTTTTATGTCTTTTCTCTTTCTTTTGTTTCTTCTTTGTTTCTTCTTGTTTCTTTTTCTGTCTTCTTTTCTTTTCTTGTTTCTTCTTGTTTATTTTCTGTTTTCTTCTCTTTCTTTTGTTTCTTCTTGTTTATGTTTCTGTCTTCTTCTCTTTCTTTTGTTTCTTTTTGTTTCTTCTTCTCTTTCTTTTGTTTCTTCTCGTTTCTTTTTCTGTCTTCTTCTCTTTCTTTTGTTTCTTCTTGTTTCTTCTTCTCTTTCTTTTGTTTCTTCTTGTTTATTTTTGTCTTCTTCTCTTTCTTTTGTTTCTTCTTGTTTCTTTTTCTGTCTTCTTCTCTTTCTTTTGTTTCTTCTTGTTTCTTTTTCTGTTTTTTTTCTTCTTGTTTCTTTTTATGTCTTTTCTCTTTCTTTTGTTTCTTCTTTGTTTCTTCTTGTTTCTTTTTCTGTTTCTTCTTATTCGGCGTTCGTTATCAA
Organism: Meghimatium bilineatum; assembly: GCA_034231615.1. NCBI lineage: Eukaryota > Metazoa > Mollusca > Gastropoda > Stylommatophora > Philomycidae > Meghimatium > Meghimatium bilineatum. Next base: position 98,898,623 of record CM067298.1, read on the forward strand.
ACTCCCGCATGTTTTCTGGATGCAGTTAAGAGAATATAATATGTTGTGTTATGAGTTATAGCAAGCCCATAGACAAGGGATGGGATTCAACAAACGCCCCTCCCTCTCTTTCGTAGAGAATAATAAAACTACATTTAGTACTGGGAGGCCAGCTAAAAAGTTGCTACTCCCCAAATCTCGTTTCCTAGGAAATAAGAACACTACATTTAGTACTGAGAGGCCAGCTAAATAGTTGCTACTCCCAAAGGGTTTTCCAAAATGGTTTACCAAAAAATGTTACCAAAAGTTTCACGAAAAACGAGAAAACTACCCACGAAAACATAGACTTTAGCATCGTTTCTGTGTAATGGGACGAGAACGGCTTATTCCATCCACAAAATCTCGTTATTATCCTCTTACAACATACATAACAGATAACAGTTTCGCTATTCTTTGCTTCTCTTTCGAACTCCGGCAACGCGCATCTTCTCTAATTGTTGATCTTGCGCGTGTATCTGTTTAACAATGTAGCATGTTGCTGTAAAAGTGTTTGCTAGGATTGTCACCACTGCACTGCGACCAATATACATTCTGTTTTGATCTATTCATTAATACTTCATCACCAATACGCATCTGAAACTGTTACTTAGACCCAATCGCTGTGTCATTAAACGATTAAATCTTCTATTTTATTATATTGACTTTCACCCTTGTGTTTCTCGGTTCCGAAAGGGGAATAAAGAATAGCAACACTGTTGCCTGCCATACATCTCATAGAAGGCGGCTAGGGATTGTCTAAACTGAAAGCGATACACTACGAATATAAACATATAAGCACTGTTTCTTTCAATAGATGGGGAAATGTATGTATGCTGATAGCTTCCGTTTTCCCTTTCTCACTCATATCTCGCATCCTACCAGCATACCTATCTCCCGCCTTCCGTTGAAAGAACATGCGACATAGCACGATCACCGTAGCTCTCGTCAGTGAGATTTTGATAAAGGAGAAGGCGGTTCATGACGTTTATGGGTAGAGTTCGATATCGCAATACACTATCTCATAGCTGAATGTGATCAAAACGTTATGCTGAAATCGAATGTATCAGGTCAAAATACGCAGATATTGCAATCAAGGTATGAACCATGTCAACACATTTGGTTCTCCGAACTATATCCTGCTAATCAGAAGGATTTTGAGAACCAACCAGAAGAAGAATCGTTACGTGTAGGCATATAATAATAGCCGTCCATTGCAGGAGATGATGAAAACAGTTTCAGAATTGTGTTGTTGTATCTCTGTTTATGAGCGCAGATGACTGAAAAGTCCAATCCTGACACATAATCCACTGACACATTTGGAATACGTATTTTCCCGGTTGTGCATCTGTGTGTCTGTTATTCTCTCTTCGGGCAGTATGTCATCTTTGAGATTTTATGCTTTCGAGGTGATACGAGCACTTTTTCTGGTGTTGCTGCGCCAGATTGGACGATTCTGAGAGGTAGGCTCCAAGGGTATGTCATCGATGTTGAAGCTATTTAGAAACACGATGAGTCATTGACGTGTCTCTTCTGTCTACCGGTTAGTATTTTCTCCTTAAGTAAATATACCAATCAAACAAGACTAAGTATCAATTGCTGGAAATGTACCAAATAAACATCATATCTAACATTAAATTCCAGAGCCAATTAATTTGAATTGTCTCGAATAACAAACATTCAACACTTGCTGCATTGGTCACCAGCAGAGCTTGTGAATAATATTAAACTCGGCAAGCATGTTGAAAAATGCTACTGAGACGCCAAAATGTGGGTGTCTTTAATTATATATGAGCATGAAACAAAGATTGCCATTCCATAAAATGGTGATTGACTTGGGAGACTGTAGTGTTGGTCTTAAGCAGTATTTAGAATTTCTATTACATTTTCTCATGATTACCATGCCTGCCTCCTGAACAGCGTTTCTAGTTATTGCCATGCTTAATTTGGTCGCAGTTTTCTTTTCGTGTTAGTATCTTCCTACATATCTTGTTTAAAAAAAAGAAACGTACCGTATTTTGAATTACGTTTATAAAAAAATTCACTGATTGGACATCATTCAATCTATCGACTGTGTCCACCTGATAATTAACCTCTCGTAGTTACCTGAATTGTACTCACCTCATGATTCGTGAGATCATAAGAGGTCAAGGCCAAAACAACATTTTTTGGTAATAATTCGTGACAGGCTCATGAGAATCCCGTGAAACTTAATGAACACAAAACTCTCTCACAATATTATTGAATGCCTATAAAAAAATTGATGGGCCTCGAATAAGTTCAATTGAAAATTCAATGCGCAAGTATGGTTCATCATCATTGGACGCCTAAAGACTGGATAATCACAAAGCGTAAGTGGCCAGACAATTTAATGTGGTTAGAAGCACCATTAGTTGCCTTTGGAGGCGATTACAACAAACTGGTTCAGTGGCAGAGACCGCGCAGTGGAAGACCCAGAGTCACAACTCCTGACGAAGACCGCTTCATACGTCTGCATCAATACAGGAATCGATTTGCATCTGAGTCCTCCACAGTTTAGTCAATGCCGACAGTTCGTCGAATTATTTCAGATCAAACGGCCAGGAACCGGCTGCACGACGCTAGTCTTTGGGCTAGTATACATACAGAGGTCCTGTTCTTAAGGACAGGCATCGCCAGAACCAACTGCAGTAGGCGCACCAGCATCGTCAATGGACTGGAGTTAGGTTTGATTTAAACTCTATACTTGGTGATACATAATTTTTTGTACTCCAGCTAGACGATAGACAGAGAAGAGTTTACTGCAGAGTCCGTGAGAGCTACGCTCAGAACAGCCATGATGAGGCTCCCCCACATGGTGGTGGAGGTGTATTGGTGTGGGGAGGGGGTGCTTAACTTCATGCGAAGAAGTCACCTGGTGCAAATTTAAGGACGCCTGAATGCCAAACGATACGTCGCTGAAATTATTCGTCCTCGAGACTTTCCAATTTTGGCTACACGATGATAGATTTTACAGCAGGATAACGCTCGACCTCGTGTGGCACAACTAACCACTCAGTACCTCGCTGACAACAACACCCAGACCATTCAGCCGCCAGCCATGTCATCAGACATGAACCACCACATAACACTTATGGTATTAATTTGACAGACGACTGCGCCAGCGAGACGTGGCTCCAGCCAATCTTCGACAGTCTTGCGCTGTGGGCAGTTGGCAGCCATCCCACAACAACAGATCCAACGGCTAATCGGATCCATGTCACGGAGATGTCGTTCTCTGATAGACACCAGAGGAAGCCATACACCTCATTGAAACGGAGGCTTCAGTCGCAAAGAATAAAAGTCCAAAATAAATTTAATGAGAAATATTAGTCTGAAAGGTTTTATATATATATGCCAAGGTTGAAACATTAATTCCGTAAAATAAAATGTTGGTACAAGTTTGAAATGTGTTTTCCATTAGCACTGCAATAATGTTGCGTTTCTTTTTTGAACAATATATATCCTTCATGTCAAACTAAAGACTTCTTGCATTGCAGTTGTGTTGATGATACCGTGGTTACTTTGAAGGATTTGACAGATTAAATTCTAGCGCCTGCTTGTTGTTACAAATTACATGTCAATTGTGCTTTTATTTAATTTCAGGAAAGCAGTTTTTTAAAATCGATCTAACTACTTACCTATTTATCTACCTACCTATCTGCCTACCTACATATCTGCCTATCCGCCTACCTCCTTACCTACCTACATTCCTACCTACCTAACTACGACTGTCTGTCTGTTTGCCTGCCTGCCTGTCTAATATAAATCTCAATTCTAATATAAATCTCAATTCTAATATAAATCTGTATGTACGTATCTATCTCCAATATTCAATTACCTTATACAGGCAATGATGGACATAGCCATGGTATAGTCTTACATCTTAGTGTGTTTTATTTTCTTGCTCTGCACTGAAGGTGATTTCATGATGTTGTGCAGTTCTGGTTTTATTTAATCTAATTCTGATACCTGTACATGTTCTGCATCTTATCTTAGTCTCTTCCCACGTAGATGTTATTTATTGCTTCTAAACTTAGGTTGGTTATTTTAATCGAAACATAATTCTTCATATTCAATGTCTAACTACTGACTTCTTGAAATTGGCATTTAATGCCATTACCGTCTTCGGATATTTAATGCCATTCTTTTTGGGGTTTAAACAAAAAATGTGTACACTTAATGTCACGATTGCTGTATTCATGAGTGCCATTTAGTGTTATAATTAGTCTTACAGAGATTTTCATTTGATATCATGATTATCGTTCTTAAAATTTTACATTAATACAATGACTAAAATCTGTATGAAATTGACATTTAGTGTCGTGATTATATTTTTTAATAAATTGACATTTAGTGTCGTGATTAAATCTTTTTATAAATTGATATTTAGTGTCGTGATTATATTTTTAAAAGTTAAATTGACATTCAGTGTCATGATTATATTTTCTGTAAATTGACATTTAGTATTGCGATTACATTTTCTATAAATTGACATTTACTGTCGTGATTATATTTTCTATATATTGACATTTAGAGTCGTTATTATATTTTTTAAAAATAAATTGACATTCAGTGTAGTGATTATATTTTCTATAAATTGACATTTAGGATCCTGATTATATATCTTCTATAAATTGACGGTCTTAGTCTGACCGTCGACTCTGATATATCTATCTATCAGCGATCTGTCTTAATATGACCGGCACTTCTCATTTTGTTCAAAAGCTGTTTCCAGCTGGAACTGTTCTTTAAATTCTCTTTCATGGATTAGCTCAAAGCTTGTAATTCCGTACAAGATATTAATTTACAGAATTAATGACAATGTTTTATTTGACAGAAATGAATCCGTCATATTCTCTGGCATGAGTAATGATGTAGCAATGCATTGCTGGAATTTTCAGTATATTTTAATCTTCGTTTGTTATTGCAAGCTGTTTTATGTATATTCACCCTAAACAATGCATTGAATTGTTTTTTTAAGCCCAGCATTAATCAATAGCAATAATGATAAATATTGTTTTATTTTTGCAAGAAAAATGTCTGCGGATATGTAACTTAAAACATGTTTGTTTGCTGCAGTTCTGTTTATAATTGAATCAACAATTTAATGTGTCAAGATACTTAGTGCACGTAAAGAGGTCATTTCATCAGTAGTTGATATTTGAGGCAGTAAACTGGTAGCATCGAATTAAGGGGAGAGGGGTGGTCTGAAGTTATTCGGTACAGATAACAGAAGTGTCTTTGTGGTACACATCGTGTCGATGAAGACACTGAATGATCGTCTTGTGGTTTGTCGTCAGACCAATGTAGTGACAATAACTGTGACCATAATACTTAGTTTCCTTGTATATTGTGTGATGGGTATGTGTTTACGCTTTATGTTTGTGTGTTTGCGTTGTATGTATGTGTGTGTATTTGTTATGTATGTCTGTGTGTCTGTATGTGTGGTTGTATGTGTGTGTCCGTATGCGTGTGAATACTGTGAATAATAATCACATAATCATCATCATGAAGTGCCGTCTCCGCAACGAAGGTTGGCTGCAACGTATCTCCAACATCTCCTGTCTTGTCTTGGTGGTGCACTCTGCTAGACTGTAACCTGTCCATCGTGTAATGTTACTCTCCCACTTGTATCTCTGCCTACCTCTTGCTCGCTTCCCTTTGACTTTACCCTCAAGTAAGGTCTTCAATAAGGTGTCATGTCTTTTAATGTGTCCAAAGTATTTTATTTGCCTGATCTTTATTTCTCTTAGTAGTTCTTTCTTCATATTAAGTGTTTTTAGCACCTCTTTGTTTTCTTCTCTTTCCATGATGTTCTCCCTATTCTTCTATATACCCACATCTCAAAGGCATCAATTTTGTCTTCTAATTGTTTATTTAGTGCCCATGTTTCTGAGCCATACATTAATATGGAATAGATGTAGCATTTTATAATTCTCATTTTTAACTTGTTTGTAATTTGTTTAGATATTAATAATTTCCTCATGTCATTGAAGGTACTTTTAGCCATTCCTATTCTCCTTTTAACTTCTGTTTCACATCTGCCATCATTTGTGACTATGTGTCCAAGATATTGATACTGTTTTACTTGTTGTAGTTTCTCTCCCTGTATGTTTATGTTTACCTCCTGTTCTTCTGTGTTTTTGCTGATTATCATGGTTTTTGTTTTTTGAATGTTTATATCCAGTCCATATTCATTACTTGATTTATTGACTTGATCTATTAGTCTTTGTAGTTCATGTTCACTTTCTGCTAAAAGAACAGTGTCATCTGCATATCTAATGTTGTTTATTATTTTCCCATTGATCTTGAGTCCTGGTATTTCTTCTATATTTTTAAAGATATTCTCTGTGTAGATATTAAATAGGCTTGGTGATAAAATGCATCCTTGTCTTACCCCTATTCTTATTTCTATGTACGGAGAGTAGCTGTTTTCACACCTTATTGATGCAGTTTGTTCCCAATATATATTTCTAATCAGCCTGAGGTCTTTTCCATCTATGCCTATTTCTTGAAGACATAATAATCATATGTGAATACTGTGTGTACGCGGGTGCATGTGTGTGTGTTTATACCACTTGTACAAGACACGTACAGAGATACCAAAAAACCAATGTAGTAACCAAACGTGTGTTCTTCTCCTCCACAGTCACACATCGTATACACAGGAAAACATACCACCAATAGCGCCATGTCACCAACAGCCGGACCTAGTACAACAACAATCTACAGCAACAACCAGATTCCATGGACTTCCAATTCTTACTACCGAGGTCCTGGTTACAGATATGCTCAGCCTCATCCTGCGGCCTACGGAAGCTACACGCAGACCCCTACGGTAAGTCTTTGTCTTATTTCAGCTGGGCACGACGAGAGATAACAATTGATAGAGCTACATCAATAGTTACTGGAACAACTTTAAACCTGGACACAACAAGAGATAACAATTGATAGAGCTACATCAAAAGCTACTGGAACATCTTTACGCCTGGACACGACGAGAGATAACAATTGATAGAGCTACATCAATAGCTACTGGAACAACTTTAAACCTGGACACAACAAGAGATAACAATTGATAGAGCTACATCAAAAGCTACTGGAACACCTTGGAAAAGAAAATATCCACTTGCGTTCGTTCTCTAACTTCTATTGGGTTACCAGGATGTAGTCTGGAGAACGGAATGTGATGTAATATTTTAAAACGTGGCTGCGATATCTGGACAAATAAATGAAAATAATAATTGAAACCAAAGGGTTTTCTATCGTAATATATGAAAATGTTATTGTATCTTATGTATACCGTGGTAAAAATGTTATTATATTTTGGGTACATTTTGGTGAAAATATTATATCTTAAATACACTTAAAATGTTATTATGATTCTTTGGTACAGCTTCGTGAATATACTATATCTTAGGTACACCTTGGTGAAAATATCATTATATAGTTGATACATCTTGAGGAAAATGTTATTATATATTGGTTACAGCTTGGTGAAAAAAGTTATATTTTAGATACACCTGGTGAAAATGTTATTATATCGTGGGTACATCTTGGGGAAAATGTTATTATATATTGGGTATGCTTTGGTGAAAATGTTATATTTTAGGTACACCTTGGTGAAAATGTTATTATACTGTGGGTACACCTTAGTGAAAATGGTATTATATATTGGTTACACCTGGTGAAAATGTTATTATATCGTGGGTACACTTTAGTGAAAATAGTATTATATATTGGGTATACCTTGGTGAAAATGTTATAGGCCTATATTGGTTACACGTTGGTGAAAATGTTATTATATCGTGGGATACACTTTGGGGAGAATGTTATTATGTCGTAGGTACACCTTGGGGAGACTCTGCAACATGAAACTTTAACTATTAGTTTTCTAAAGTGAATAATGAACTGCAAATGTTATCCGGCGAATAATGAACACTGTTTTCTGATATTTAAACATTTATATAAAAGTATCGATTGTCTACCGAAATATGTATACCAAAACACAAACCTGTTGCTTGTCTATAATGAACAATGAACACTCCCAACTACAGATTATTTATTTAGAAAAAAAAATTCCAGCACTCACAGTTATACTTGATACTTCTCAACTAACTCCAATTTCTTTCCTGAGATGTTTTCTCACATGTAGGAATTTAAAAATTGGCTAAACACATTTATTTTTATTTTCTAGGGCATCGACGTTTCAGTGTTCCAACTCTTTCATAAACTGTAATTGATTTATTTTGTAATTTGTACCTAATTTGTTCTGGAAAAGTGTAAAAACAAATTTAGTCGAGGGCGTGACTGTAATGACAAAATAATTTATATGTTTTTAATGTGCGTAATTTGCTCAAGGAAACTCAGAGTTTATTCTCTTTGTCTGATAGGACAAATAAAGGGCCGACACATACAAAGACTATTCTAACATTTTAGTTCTACTATGTTTCGTTGACATTATGTAATATTTTCATGTGTTCTTATAATGAGAAAATGATATTTCTTGTTGTAAGACAAACAATTGAAAGTATAGGTGGAATTAATACATGTTGTGGTAAGGGATACTATTTTCAACCACGGAGGTTAGTCCAATTTGGTTAAATCAGAGCTATGACCATCAAAAGAAGGAAGAAGTAAAATACAAACCATACTATCCATATCATTGAAATATAGACAGGTGATTCTATTACCTGAGCTTGATCTCCATTTTAAAATGATAATACACTCTGATGTTACCAAATTGAAGCCAGCTCGCGGTTGACTATTGTCGTCTTAAGATGTACATTTTTTTATTTAAAAGAATTTCTGCCGGAGGTTTACCTTGAAAAGGGAAAGAACCATAAAATTTTATTCGATTCTATTATCTGTATACTGTCCCTTTTATTGTCATTTTTGTCAGTACGATCAGCTTAAGGTTTAGCTGAAAATGGAGGTAAATCGTTGCCGATGTAATTTTTTTTTTAAAGGGGGGGGGGGGGAGATAATTACTATAAAAACATTTTTCCAAAATTCAGCAGGCGTTAAAAATGACTTTGCCCTGCAAAACACAAATTCCGCTCAAGAAGATCAAGATATAATCTGTGTAGAATTTAATTTGTTAATAATTCGGTATTCTGACCTTTTAGAAGTGGCCCAGGTCTAACAAAAAAATTCTGCTAAGCTCCTACATATAGTGGAAGCTATGTCCATATACAAGCATATCTAGGCTTATGAGATTCGATAGATACATTTATAAAAAAGAAAATACAGACACGAATATTTACACTTGATGCTGTACCTCCTTCGCAAGAAAAGATGAGCATGGCATGAAATAAAATAAATGTGATGAACAAGTAGAAAAACAACAAACATTTACGATTGTCTAATTTAATTTGATTTACACTTACAATGTAGCGACGACTGTGTTTTTTAATACATATCGGCAAAACACCCAATGTCTCTGAAAGCGAACACCAAACACAAGTCAGTCACGTCAAAACAAAGGTTTTATTCCACATGTAGCAAGAAAGGGAACTGACCACTCCACCTAATAGTTGCTGCGGCGTAGTACATGAAGAGTTATCTTCACCTCCGACGGAAGGTTGAAGCCATGGGACCTACCTTTACCTTCATCAAGGAAAGTCAAGGTCAGTAAGGTAGTAGCCTATGATGATTAAGGTCAGGAGATCATGCTGTCACTGTGAGATTATTGCATCAATACTCGATCGATATGGATTTTGGACAATTATCAACTTTTAAGATTTCCCATACCGACTACGGGCGAGATTATAACCCAATGAGTCAACGTGCCAAACTTCATCAGAATTGTTGAAGCCGTTGAGATTTCTATACCGTTCAACACAAGCATAGCGTTACGGAGTTAACCATTCATATGTATATCAATAAAAGATATACTGCTAGTAAAACTGTATGAAAATAGTACTTACATAGGAAACAGGTAATGAAGTTTTACTGAACGACGACTAACACACTATCACTGTCGGATGCTCACGCGAAATAGTACACACAACAAATCACATGATATAATTATACAAATAACAATGATTATCCTGTGTATTGCTATTTGTATGATTATATCCTGTGTTTAGTTGTGTGTATTTTTTCGCGTGAGCATCCTCCAGTAGTAGTGTGTTAGTCGTCGTTCAGTAAGACTTCGTTACCAGTTTCTTACGAAAGTACTACATTCATATCTATAGACAATTATTGTGTAGTACATTCCGATTAGAGTACAGTGAGAGGGGGAATGAAATATTTACATGCATTTATAAATTGCATTATTTCTATGTTATTTCAGTACCCAGTAAGGCATAAAACAGCCATATCCGAATTCTAGCGAAATGATACGATCTGTTATTCTTAATGCTATTTATATCCATAACCATGCCCTACACTGATGTTTGTTCTACGAACTATATTTTGGTTGGTCTTACCTCATTACTGTTGTCCGATATAGCAGTGCTTGTCGTTAATATGAATCATATGCTGACAGGAGACCAAAACTGGTTGAAGAAAAAATTGATAAGACATAATCTGTCAGTGAAGGGAAACGGGAGGGAGGGGAGTGATACAATTATTCTGATATTTTTCGAATGACACACATCATCATAAACCGTAATAAGTTCAGCGGAGGGGGGAAGGGACAGGTACACTTCTGAAATTATTTGAATGACAGCATAAGCCATAATAAGCATGTCGGAAGGGGGGGGGGGGAAGAGAAAGGTAGGTACATTACTGGCATCAGTGGTCACTTTATAACGAAACAAATACTTCATTATTTAACGAAACGAAATATCGATAAAATCGCATTTCGCAGTAGCTAAAACTACTGACATATCTATCGATCTGCCCGCTACACACTGAGAGGCCTCCCGCCTCTTGGATGACCTTGTATCATCCAAGCTGTAAAAAACACGGCGAGGGGTGGGGGAACCTACAATTATAAAATTATTCGATTGACAGTATAAGACGTAATATGCATGGCGGAAGGCGGATGCACAATTCCGAACTAAATTGAATGACATGCGTTTTAATCTGCATTTGTGTTCTCAATATTTTCCTAGAAATATGTCAAAACAGTCAGAATCAGTTAGTGTCACTAAGCACTGGATATTTTGTTCATATACAGCTGTATACAATATGGTATAAAACATTGATCTACTTTCCTAGAAAGTATAAGCTAAACTGTTGTAGATGAAGCTAAATATATCATTTCTCAACCACAGCCGGATGTTTCGGACCATTGGCGCAAATAAACGGCGTCACAGCGCATTTAGAATATCTTAACTACATCCTACTTGATATCTAGCAGGACCATGGTCCTGCCACAAGAGAGATCCAGCGGGAATGTGAGAATGAACGCCGAAGAAGATGAAGAAATAGATTATTTATTTTGCTTTCTTGCATATGAGTAGATAAAACCCAAAGATATCCATGCTGTAGAGCAACGGTTCCCAAACTTTGTAAAGCCATGGTGCCCTTAACGTTCAGATTACTTTCGGCGGCGCCCTTAATATGAAGCAAAACTGGAGACCTGATAATTTTAAGTCTATTTTCATTTTTTTTTTCGTTTTGGCGCCCCTGGAGACTCTATGCAACGCCATTGGGCTCCGCGGTGCACACTTAGGGAACGTCTACTGCCGAGGAATGAGACAAGGAAAGTGTATGCAGTTTAGAATATAATGTCAAATTTCTGTCGCAAGGTAGTGTGTGCATGTAGTGTGGGGTACAATGTCAAGTTTCTGTCACGAGGTATTGAGTGGATGCAGTTTTGGGTACAGTGAAGTTTCTGTCACCAGGTAGTGAGTGGATGCAGAATGGTGTGTAATGTCAAATTTCAATCGTGAGGTAGTGAGTTAATATAGTGTAGCGTAGAATGTCAAGTTTCTGCCTCGAGGTAGTGAGTTGATGTAGTTGCGGTTGTAATGTCAAGTTTCTATCGCAAGTTAGTGAGTGGATGAAGTATAGGCTATCATGTCACATTTATGTCTTGAGGCAGTGCGTTAATGAAGTGTAGAATATAGTATAAATTTTATTTCGTAAGACAAATGGTGGAAGATATGTGGAGTTGAATGTCAAATTTATATTGGGAGACATTTGGTGGATGAAGTGTAGGACATAGCTTCAAATTATGTCGTCAGGCATAACAAGTAGAGAATGAACACAGGCTTTTATTTCAATTTTCTCTGCCAGATCCTAAACAGAAAATCGATCCTCAAACAAAGCTAATCGATGATAATTTCTTTTTTATAAATGGAAAACAAACAAAAGTAAACATTGCACAAAACGAGAAATGATTACTGAAGCGAATACTTGATTGTTGGATTGTTGAAGCGTTACGTTGTTTAGAAGGATTTTGGAGGTCAAAACAACCTTTAATTAACTTGGCCACTTATAGGCATACTGGGAAAGATGCGTAACTCTGGATACAGAGACATTTATCGATAACATCTCACACCCCTACGGCATTAATAAATGGTATGGGTTACTTTACGTTTTTACTTTACTATGTATTTTCACTGTTTTACAAAGCTGCGTGTATCTTTTTAATATTTATTTCGCCGTGCGTATGTTTCAATATTTTTTTTTATTACCGCGCACATTGTGCATCTATTAGTGATTTTCAACACAGCATATAACTTTTCAATGTTTTCACAGCATGATGTGTCTTTTCACTTTTATACACAATAGTGTATATCTTTTCACCCGTATACACATCAGTGTATATCTTTCCACTTTTTATACACAGCAGTGTGTATCTTTTTCCTATTTTACACAGCATTTTGTACATTTCTCTTACTATTCTACACAGTAGAGGGTTTTCTTTCTCTGTTTTACCTTTCTGTATGCATCATTTCACTGATTTGTAGAGCAGTGTGCATCTTTTCAGTTTTACACAGCAGTGTATATCTTTTCAGTGTTTTACACAACAGTGTGTATCTTTTCAGTTTTACACAGCAGTGTATATCTTTTCAGTGTTTTACACAGGAGTGTGCATCTTTTCAGTTTTACACAGGAGTGTGTATTATTTCACTATCTTATATGGCAGGCAGTATGCATATTTACGATGTTTTTCATCACTGTATGTATCTTTTCATAATTTAATTAGCAGTGTATATTCTTCATTGTTTTATATATCAATGTGTATCTTTCAACTATTTTACAAGGGAGTGTGTAACACAAGGTTTGCAACACTTTGTATCGCATGTCTTTACAAAGCAGCGTGTATCTACTCATTGTTTCACAACAAAATCTGTTTCTAGTCAATGTTCTACAACACTTTCTGTTTCTGTTCAATGTTTTACAAGTGCACTCTCTTTCTAGTGGACGTTTAACAACACATTATATCTTTACAACGCAGTGTGTATTTACTCTGTACAGCACATTCTGTTTCTATTCAATCTAAACAACACACAACACTTGGGTGTGTGTTCCAAGTTATAAAAAGATATTTTGAATACAGTTCCTCATCGAAGCAGGAAAAAGCGGGGAGTACATTCTGTTCAAATTTACTGACCCAAGCAGTGTTGAGACTTGGACTCTGGACGTTGTGGTCAGTGTATCCGGGGATCAGGTCCTGTCTTTCTGTACGAAACAACCCAAGTGTAGCTAGACTGTTGCCATTGCCCAAAACGGTTCATACAGAGAAAACTTGATTTAGTACCTAAAGGTACAGTCGGCAGTGATATCTTCTTTCTTATACGAGATTTGTTCATCGGCTGCGAACTCGTTTATGAGAACGAACTAATCTTGTCTAATTCGATTGTCGCAGTTTCCAAACACGGCTCATACAGAAGAAATTAGGGAAGGTACCTAAGGACACAATGGGCAATGAATACGTCTTTCTACACGGAGAATGGTTCGCCAACTGCGACGCGCCTCGTCTGAAGGCAGACACACAGTGACTCACCTAGACAAAGTATTAGCTCCTCTCGTGACAGTCTCTTTTCAAAACAGAAGCTATCCTCAACAGGCATTTATTCATCCAAAAACTTAACTCTCATGGGTATGAAAGATAACTCTTAGAAACCACACAACAGCACATAGGAAGTAAAGCAAAATGAGAGTTCCTGGAGATATAAAGAAACAAACATCTAAATTACTACACGCAAACACTACCAACTAAACAGCTAAAATATGCAATAATCTAGAAATAAACAATTACAGCCCATAACCATTGCTATCTAATCAATCACTACAAACTAAATAACTACAACATGCAACCACTACCAATTAAACAACTACAACGTGGATTCACTACCAACGAAACACTAACAACTTGCAACCACTACAAATTAATCAACTACTGCCTGCAATAACTACAAACTAAACAAGTACAACCACCAATCACTATAAAACTAAACACTTATATCTGGCAACCACTACTAACTTCTAGTTTCATGTACCTCTGCTTTCGATCTAATTTTTTTTCAATATAAATTATGATAATATGACAGACGTGTTGAAGTATCAACTATTTAGACTTCTAATCTGACGTCATGCCGCGGAGACACAGGACAGCAGCAGCTGTCAGATAGTTCTATTATTGATTACCCACTACGCGTCCAGAGAAGCCAATCAGTTTTATGGCAATAAGGCACATTTTCTACCTAGGCAACTGCTGCCTTGTCATGCGAGACTTTATGCTCGGCAGTTTTTGGTTATCTATGTATATCTCATTCTTTCTTTTTTTCCCCCTGTAGATCTCTCTAGCACTCTATCCTGTACAATGTTATGATTGTACATGCGTCCCTAAGACTATATTTTACTATTCTTATTCAAGCAAGAATCTATAGAGTTAACAATTTACTATATAGTTAACAATTTACTATAAAGTTAACGATTTTTTTCTCACACACTCCCGCCCGCTTGAGTTCTCTTTTAGTAGGGCAATATGGCCACACTAGTTTCTTGAAGAATGTAGTACAGAGAAACGGATATGCATTATTTTGTCGTTTTATTTGTACACTTGACTCAGCACCTATGATTCTGATGGTGAGGTGTTACGAATACAACACTGGTTAACGGTTTTTTGATTAGATAAATATGAATTTATATATATATATATATATATATATATATATATTATATATATATATATATATATATATATATATATATATATATATATATATATATATATATATATATATATATATATATATATATATTATATATATATATATATATATAATATTATATATATAATATATATATATATATATATATATATAATATATATATATATATATATATATATATATATATATATATATATATATATATAAAGTGTGACTAGTGAGGATCTGTGTGCCGTTAGTGCACACCAACAGTTTATATACATCCTATATTTTGTTAACCCCCCTGCAAAATTAATTTGATGTAGTTCGTTTATTGAAACATTAAAAGAACAAGCAGACAAGTTGTGTAGGAAATATGGAGTAGATATTAATTTAAAAATATGCCAATTAAGAAAATTGAAGAGAATCCAATGCTAAACTTAAAAATACACGGAGAGATATTGTAAGAATTAGACAGTTTTATATATCTTGGACACACACTTGGACACAATCTTGGACACGTGAAACGTGACCGATCCATCCCTATAAGTAGTACTGTCGATAGTCACGCGTGAAATTGAAGTTAGAAGTAGAATGTGAATGACTAAAAGTACTTTTAATGACATGAGGAAACTACTAACATTCAAACTACTAACATACAAAATAGCGAGAATGTCTAAGTGCGCTGGAGTTAGATCACTAAAATAAACAGATACCTACCAACATGGCAAGACAGTGTTGGAAAAATCAGTTGCATATCCTACAACAAATTCGAACTTGAGAATGGAAATAGAGGCACTTACAGCGGCTCTCACTTGGCTGATGACGCAACCACCAACACTTACGGTTATTCTATCAGACTCCCAAAATATGCTGCGCAAAATAAGAACATGCATGATAAGAAAAGAGTGGAGACTCTTCTCAACATCGCACAGAGCATCACATGGATCTACTGTCCTAGCCATACGGGAGTCCGGGGCAACGACCAAAAGAGCTGACACATTGACAGGTAAGGCTATAGTGGATGACAAAGTGATGAGAAGAAAATAACGATTGATACACTAAGAAAGTATGAAGAGGATGCTGAAAAATACAATGTACACGTCCATTGAATGATAGAAATGGGAGTGACCACGGGAGAGAGGAAGAAGTGCGGCTTCACTGGAAAGACCAGAAAAATCCACAACCAACAACTGCCTGGGAAATTTATTTTATATACTTTTAGATGTCTGAAGGAATGGAGAGAAGAACGTTTGTGGGAATCTCCTGTGTGCAGTCATGATAACTAAGAATCAACGATGTTAAAGTGTTGCATCTGATTTTGAGCTTCCAATTCTGAATATGTTGTTACATTTGTAACATTTGAAGATTTTTTTTTAGTATACAATAAATGTTTTCATATAAAGGTATTTCGAAAAGGCATCATAAGCTGTAGAGAATAACCCTCGTTGTAATTAAGTATTCGAATATGTAGTCTGTCCCCACCCGCCTCTTGGCATTTTGCCTATTGTAACTGTAGCTTCATTGATAATCGATTTCAGGGGGAAAATGCACTAAGATAAGACATATCCGAATACGAAACTTGCAACTCCAAGAACACGCGAAATACTTGACCAGTATAAGTATGACACAGAAGTCCCTTATTCATGTATGTTAAAAAAAGGGCGTCCAAGAAGCATGGCTTCTAAACACAATATTGAGAAGAAAGTTTGCTTTATGTCAGCAATATATAGAGACATGGTAGTATGGAAAGAGTATTGATGGAGGCGGCGATATATGAAAGCAGAGGCAAAGGTCGCCCAAGACGTCGTTGGGCACAAGATATCCAAGAATGCATGCAGATGTCGCTGGAGGAGGCAACTTGTTCAAAGTCAGGAGATTTTAAGAGATTCATGGGGACGATAACGTTCTGGAAAACAATATGTTACATAACAACATATCAACAGCACAGGGGAATGCGAGCTCTAGAGGAAGCTGTGATTTAGCCCAGATAACATATCATAAAACACTTCTTCTTCTTCTTCTGCGTTCGTTCTCAAACTCCTGCAGATTAGCAGGAAGTAGTCCGGAGAACGGAATAAGTTGTGTCATGGTTTACATCATTGCTGCGATATCTGCGCCTTTCGGCCTGACACATCCGACTTGATCATGATCATAAAACACGAGACATTTGTATTTATAACAAAGAAATGGTGGAGGGATTTTATTGGAAGAAAAGTCTCACCAGACAGTCATATCAGAGAACGAGCGCAGAATAAGAGATGACTAACAAGATATATTCCGCATAGCTGCGCCTTACAACATACATGTCAAAATATAGTGGTATGTCATTTTCTTATTTTAGAATAACACATAAAACAAGTTTCATAAACAAGTAAAACCAAATTTAAAAGACTAGAATGTAAAGTAGTAGAATGACAATCCCCGTAAACAAATTGTTCCATCACGTGACGGAAATAAACATTTATCGACGTCATTTATATATTTATTGCTCCGACCATTATTTTTTTAAGGTAAAGCTGTTATCGATTTTAAATGCAGGTTGATACCATCAATTGCAGACATTTTAACTGCAGTTTGATACCGTCAATTGCAGACATTTACAATCAGGAATCATCATCAGGTGACATATTCTTTCCAGAACTTAGTCTTCCCTATGGATCTCTTGAATTATCCGCGGTCTTGAGCAAGTTGTTCCGCCTCTTTTAGTGAGATCAGCAGGCATTCTTGAATGCCTCTTGTCCAACGGCGTCTTGGGCGGCCTTTGTCCCTGTTGTTTTCTATCACCCCCTCCAGTAATACTCTCTCCATGCCGTCGTGTCTCTTAATTTGACCGAAAAAACTATCATTTTCTTTAATATGGTGTTCAGAAGCCAGCATTCCTGAACGTTAAATTGTTCTTAACTCCTCCTGGTTTGCTTTCCTTGCTTTTCATGGTATTCTCAGGACTCTTCTATAGCACTTTAATTCAAATGATGGTATTCTCTTGACCACTGTTTTATTTAGTGTCCATTCTTCACATCCATATGTCGCCACAAGAGACACAAACGATAGTAGTAAGACACAACTTGGTTCTTATGTTAGTACCCTGCCATAGTTTCCTTTAGCTGTTTTAATTTTGACAGCGTCATTGCTGTTCTTCTCTTAATCTCAACTGCGCAGTCACCAGCATTGTTTATATTAGTTCATAAATAAACAACAATCAGGTACACTGGAAAAATATATCCCATCTTTGTGAAGACAATTGCGGAAGTTTTACAGTGGAATATACGACAAACATAAATTGACTAGACAACCGATCATAGAATACAGAATTTTCATTGATTCCTACTAATTTTATGAAGAGTTTCTATTTCCAATAATAAAAACAAGGCAACTTAAAGATTCTCAGTGCCCCGTAAATTTTTACAGCAATGTAAGGCAACTGAAAGAATCTCAGTGCGTCGTAACTCTTTACAGCAGAAAGTGACACATATTCTTCCACAATACATATGTATTGTTTAAGAGTTCTTACTAAAATTTCCCATCGGATATCTCTTGTAGCAGGACACTGGTACCATTATTCTAACCAGTATTCATAGTTCAAAAAACTCATATGTGTTATGTGCAGATTTTACTTGCGTTAATGACCCGATACATCCGTCGACAGCAGTGGTATGTATACGTTCAGTGTTTTACCAATCTTAAAGGAATGGCGGAAATTTATAAAAGGCCATACTGTGCATCGCATCCTGTTTATTAGTGTCGCTCGCACAACATGCTAATCATTTGAATTATTCAAGTGAAATATTCTTTGCAGAATGTTGTCTTTGTCGTGAATACTCTGAACACCTCTCTGTTCCGGGCAAGCAGGCCTGTATTGGCTAGAGACATGTGCATACATTCTTCAAAGTCGTTGGTCCATCGTCTTCTTGGTCTGCCTCTTCTTCTCCTGCATGACACTCTGCCCTCCTAGAATCAGACTTTCGATACCATCAGGTCGCTTTAAGTGTCCAAAATACTGTAGCCACCTTCTTATGGTGGTATTTAGAAGCCACTCTTTTTTAATTTCAGTAATTTCAAAGCTTCAATGCTCTTTTTTTTTCTCTGTCCATGATATTCGTAAAATCTTTCTGTAGCACTTCATTTCAAATGAATTTATTCTATTAGATATTGTCTTGTTTAAAGTCCAAGTCTCGCATCCATATGTTGCCACTGGGAAAACACATGATCTTAAAAGGGTTACTTTAGTGTCGTTATTACTACTTTGCCATATCTTTCTCATTTGTCTTAATTTGAGTTTTGCAATGCGAGTCTTCTAATCTCGACTGAACAATCTACAGAACTATTTATATGAACTGTCAATCATTTTAATAAGCACTCAAAAGGGTGATGTCATCGTTGTTTGACCTTTTAGGTTTCTGGCTGTCCGCTATATATAATACAACTACCAACACCTACAGTGATTCTAACAGACTGTCATAGTATGCTGCGCAAGATAAATAAATGTATGATAAAGAAGTGAGCCACTCTCTTAACATCGCTCAAAGTATCACATAGATCTGCTGTCCAGACGTTGCGTGTGTTAGAGGCAACAAAACAGAGGCTGGCGCACTGGCGGATAAAGCTATGATGGGTAGCAAAGTTGTATGTTAGAAGAGACCGAGCTAAGTTAAATACAGCAGTCATGGATACACTACAACATCATGAGAAGGATGATGAAAGAGACAATGTAAAAGCAGAGAATGATAGACATAAGAGTGACCAGGGGAGACGGGTAGAAGTGCGTCCTCACTGGAATGACCAGAAGAACCAACAACTGCCTGAGGCACTGAGCTTATATACTTTAAGATTGCTGACGAAATGACAAGCAGAGCATATTTGATAATGTGAAAGCCCTTGTGCGGTGTATGCTGGTTCCGGATAAAAAAATTTTTTAAATGTATGTGTATATGTGTGTGTGCTTCCGTGTGTGTGCGAATGGAAAAGAGAATTGAAGATCATGTTACATTGCACATGCTACTGAAAGGAGTTTTGCCTAGAAATTCTACAAAATGTAAATAAATTCCCCAAAAAACAATTTCTTTGAAGAATATAGTACGATCATTATTTTACTCTGAAGGAATATTTTAGGATTGAATGATATATATTTGTCTCTGTCTCAGGAATATGGTGAGAATTATGATAATTACTTCAAATAAAGTTATGGATATGGTACGTTCCTACATTTTCGTGTGTTCGATCGTGTGTCGTGACGGTCTTGTTTACAAGTGTGTTCGATCGTGTGTCGTGACGGTCTTGTTTACAAGTGTGTTTGATGGTATGTCGTGACGGTCTTGTTTACAAGTGTGTTTGATGGTATGTCGTGACGGTATTGTTTACAAGTGTGTTTGATCGTGTGTCGTGACGGTCTTATTTTAAGTGCATTTTTCTGTGATCCATTGGAATTATCACTTGAAAGTATGGAATTACGTGGTACGAGAGGTATTGACGTGCGGTTATATTTAAACGAATGCTCATATGGAAAATCCCCAAAATATGAGTGCAACAAAGTCAATCCTCTACGCTTTCTCTCTCTCTCTCTCTCTCTCTCTCTCTCTCTACATAAATAATAAGTATTCTTGAACACTGATTATCTTTAGCGTTCATCTTAGTTGCGTCAGAGTGTCCATGATTTCTGATTATAGAGAAGCGATCACGATTAAGTCAGTTCAACAATAATACAATTTAACTCAGAACCTAACTGATGCCAGCATTAAATTCTGTATTGAAATTATGTTCACTTAAACAAAAGCTGAAAAAGGACGGACGCAGTGGAAGAAAAAGTAAACATTCTGAAAAATTTCCTTGCTGTTACCACTTTACTGATTTTGTTCTTCGCCACGGACTTTGTTTGAAGAGTTTAGAGACGATGTTGTCCTATTTTTTGTAGAAGTGAGATATTGATGAGGTATGTTGAAATGTTATTGCAGTCCAAAGAGATCTTAGTAGATCGATGGCTGTTTGGCTAGCAGTCAGTGGTAGACTTCGATTGAGTATCTTTGCAAGGGTCTTAGTGCTTAACATTCTGTCATGATTGAAGACACTGATATCAAATTAATTTCCCATACATTTGTACTTCGTCTCTTGTATATTATTTGATATTATGATATATTATAGAGCAGTGGTGCCGCTGAAGGGTTCACACTGCACCAGGAGACACAATCTCATGGGGTGATTTGGTGGCACCACAATGAGAAACATGCATAATGTTGAACAAGATTCCACCGAAGACGGATGTGTCGGGCCATTGACGCAAATAAAACGGCGAGACAACGCATTTCCATTCTCTGGACTGCATCCTGCTGGAGATCTATTAGTACTGCTACAGGAGAGATCCAGCAGGAGTTAGAGAATGAACGCTGAAGAAGAAGAACAACAGCAAAAAAAAAGGATCTCTGAGGTTGTATTTTAAAAAAAAACTAAATAAAAATTTCCGTACTCATGTTTTTTGTGAAGGAGTACAGGAGACTTTCCATGGGCTGTGAAAATAAAGGCCGCTTTGCCAATGTAGACGGTGCGACATGTATAGGAAGGATTTATATTGTACCTCCGAGAGAAAATATCCTATCCCAACCGTGGATTGAACCCTTGACATCAAGAGTCTTAAGAGTGTATATTAACCTATAAATATGATTGGACAAGAAAAACACGATTATTAAGATTGAGTATTAACCTAAACATGATCCTCCAATGCAGTGGTTTGTAATCCTTTTCATGTATTGCCCTCTTTCTCGATGGCCCACCTAGGACCTAATAAAATGTTATCACATTTCTTCAGAGTTTTGTATTATAGATCGTATTGACAATTTGATGAAATATTTCATTTTCTGTGGTCACCTCTAGATGTGTTCGTGCTTCCCTTTTCAATTCTTATTCCCCTTCCCCTCCCAGCTAAATGCTTGGCTCCTGTGGAGCTAAACTCCCACCTTGCGAACCATTGTACAAGTATCGGTTTTGCCTATTACTGACTAGAAAGGTCGTCAGATATAAATGCAGGCAAGTTACAAGCTCAGGATGTCATTAACACTAGTAGCCACTATTACGAATGCTTTAAAAATATGTTGCTATTGGGGATGCAAAATGTAACAGTTGTTTGTGTATGAAATATGACTGCCAAGTCCGCAGAGAGCCATACTGAAACGTCTTTGTGTACACACATGGTAGGTGATGGTACTACTATTACGTTTCCTTTCTTGTATCTTCAAGCACATTAGGACCGTAGTAAACATATAAAATATACAAGAGACTCATATTATTATGTTTGTGCTTTGTTACAGGATATCTCGCATGGTAGACGCATAGATATGAGCATAGGACACGAACACAGTACAAACTGAATTGCTTCCAACAGACGCAATTCTAAAGAGAAAATACAAGACAAATGATAGATGCAAAAATTGAGCTAATTTAACAAGGATTATATTCTAGATGTTTAAGAATATTTTGATTTCAAAATCAATGTAGCACTATGTGAGAAAATAAAGGCGGTTATTACAAATAGGAAAATGAATGAGAACGAAAAAACACCATTTAAGACTGATAAAAAACAAAATTAAAAACAATATTTTTAGATTCAGGAATATTGAGACTTCAAGGCATTAACATACCATGTTACAATATATAACGATTCTCAAGTGCATTCTGCGTCCTAATATCAGGGATGTACGATTTTCTTGCCGTGACTTAAATATTGCGGTGCCAAGATATCCCGGTCATTGAAATACATAATAATAGGCGTTAGAGACTTGTAAAGATCATGAAGGTTTTGACATATAGGGTAACCAAAACTCCTACATTTTGTCCATATAGGTTATGTTAGACATTTTCGCATGCGAAAACTTTAAAGGTCTAAAAAAAAAAGGAAAAATTCATGGAAATCCTGCCTTCTTAAATGACTCATTTGAATATTACCGTGATTTTCATTGGTTACTATCTTCTACATTCGTTCTCAAACTCCGTCAGATTAGCAGGATGTAGTCCGAAGAACGGAATGCATTGTGTCATGGTTTACATCATTGCTGCGATATCTGCACCTTACGGCATGACACATCCGACTTCAGCATGGCTTTGGGTCACTGACCCTATATGGGATGGGACAGCTAACTCCATCCCATAACCTCATTAGTCGCTTTTTACGACATGCATGAAAGGTAAACAGTGTTGCTATTCTTTGCTCCCCTTTCGGGCCCCGGCAACACACGTTCGATTGGTTACTATGATTATACTTCGTGTGATAGCCAATCCAAATCAAGTGACAGTCAAATGTGTCATTTAAGAAAACTGGATTTTCTTGGATTTCCCCTTAGACAACAGGTTAAAGTTGCGGTATGACATATTCGTTTAAATCCATATGAATTACAAGCGATTAAGCGTGTGTTGCACAAGGGGATGTTTGTAACGCATTTTTTGTTTGTGTGTAATGGGGTGGTTTTAACGTGTTCTTGCTGTGTGTGCAAGGGGGTTTTTGTAACTGGTTTTTGTTGTCTAACGAGCGTTTGTAACGAGCTTTTGTTGTGCGCGAGGGTGTTTGTAACGAGCTTTTGTTGTGCGCGAGGGTGTTTGTAACGAGTTTTTGTTGTCTTAGAGTGTGTTTGTAATTCGTTTTTGTTGTGTGGATAAAGGGGTGTTTGTAACGAGCTTTTTTGTACAAGGGTGTCGTTGTAACGAGCTTTTGTTATGAAATTGCTTGTTTCTAACGAGCTTTTGTTATGAAATTGCTTGTTTCTAACGAGCTTTTGTTATGAAATTGCTTGTTTCTAACGAGCTTTTGTTATGAAATTGCTTGTTTCTAACGAGCTTTTGTTATGAAATTGCTTGTTTCTAACGAGCTTTTGTTGTGCAAAGGCGTGTTTGTAACGAGCTTTTGTTGTACAAGGATGTGTTTATATCTCGCTTTTGTTCTCTAAGAGAGTTTTTTTGTAACGATATTTGTGAGGGTGTGCAAGAGGGTGTGTGGAAGAGAGCTTCTATTGTGCAACGAAGTGTTTATAGCGAGCGTTTGTTGTGCAAGGGGTGTTTTCTGGGTGTAACGAAAGTTTTTGTACTAGGAGGTTTCTGTAGTGCGTTTTAGTTATACAAAGAGGTGTTTGTAACGAGTTGTTGTTGTGCATGGAGGTATTTGTAACTAGTTTTTGTTGTTTGTGAAAGAAAGTGTTTGTAACGAGCTTTTGTTATGTGAAAGGGGGTGTTTGTAACGAACATTTGTTATGCAATTGCTTGTTTGTAAGGGTTTTTGTTGTTTCTTTTGGGTATTTTTGGTACTAGGGGGTCTTTGTAACGAGAAATTGTTATGCAATTGCTTGTTTTAACGAGATTTTGTTGTACAAGAGCGTGTTATAATGAATTTGTGTTGTGCAAGGGTGCGTTTGTAACGCGCTTGTGTTCTCTAAGGGGGATTTTGTAATGAGATTTTGTTGTGTGTGCAAGGAGGTGTTTATAACGAGATTTTGTTGTGTTTGAAAGGATATGTTTGTAATGATGTTGTATTGTTTAAGGAGGTAGCCGTAGCACTCTTGTGTTGTATAAGGAGTGTTTGTAACGAGCTTTTGTTGTGTTTGAAAGGGGTCTTTGTATCGAGGTTTTGTAGTTCAAGTGAATGTAACGATATCTTATTTTACAAAGAGGTGTTTGCAGTAAGCTTTTCTGACAACTTTGGACTCAAACACTCAGCTGTCAGCAAATTATTCGAGAAGAATATTCTTGCTCCTGAATATCTATAAGTTTTTTAAAACACAGTCATGTAATGTATGTAGAGATGGTCTATTCCAGTAATTTCTACGAGAGGCATGTGGTCTCGTAGTGCCATATATAATTTTTGAGAGGAATGAAAAGTATAAAACATTATTGGGGTGGGGGCCACAGACCAATCTAGGATGGTACGGGTTACAGAAAAGTGACTGTCAGCAACAAAATATCTATACATTTTTAGAAAATTCCTGGAAGAATGTCAATATGTTTCTTTTTATAGTTTCGAGGGATGGGGATCCACGGAAGAAACATTTTTTTCCGGTGGTCGTTGGTAAAAGAATATAGAATCATTGGTCTGTTCTATACATTTATGTGTATATGATAGCCATTGTCTGTCTGTATAGTTATATATATATATCATAATGTGTGTGTGTGTGCATTTCAATATACAGGCGAGTGTATGTGATACTGATACAGAAAACAGTAGAAAGATATAAAGACATGTACGGATAGAGTGAAGGAATAGAACGATGGAAAGACATACGAATAGAGTGAGGAAAAAAGATAGAAAGACATTGACCAAAATAGTGTAGGGGCATGGAAGGGGGAAAAAGTATCGCAACACTGTTTATCTTCCATGTATGTCACCGGAGGCGACATAAGGGTTTTGTCATGGAGTTGGCTTCATCATATAAGGTCAAAGTAGCCCAGAAGCAGATCCATAGATAAGGGAAGGGTAGACTCCCCCAATAATTTTTTTGCAAATCTAAAAGTGACATTTAGTACTAGGAACATCGCCAAAATGCGGAACAAAAGCAAAAAAAAAACCAAAACCTCTCCCTAGCGATTTTTGACACATTTTTCATTTAAAAAAAAAATTCTGACACGAAAATGAAAATGCAGAACCGAGAGAGATATAATTGTATGTACAAACAGAGTAAAGGAACAGAGAAATAGAATTATATGTGCGAATAGATGGAACATAAATAGAATTCCATGTGCGAATAGATGGAACAGAAATAAAATTCCATGTGCGAATAGATGGAACTGAAATAGAATTCCATGTGCGAATAGATGGAACAGAGATAGAATTGCATGTGCGAATTGAGTGAAGGAGCTGAGAGATATAATTTCATGTGCGAATAGATGGAACAGAGAGATAGAATTGTATGTACAAATAGAGTGAAGGAGCAGAGAGATAGATTTGCATGTAGGAATAGAGTGAAGGAACCGAGAGAGATAGAAAGACATATACAGATAGAGCAAAGGAAACTAAACACAAAAGCGGATCAACCCAAACGTTTGACTGATCATAAATTGACAGAGGAATCTCTGGTACCAGCTTTCTGTCACTTGAATAAGTCCAAGATAATAATCCGATTTTCATAATATGGAAAACCAAGCAGTTCATATCAGTGGCGTGTAGTGACTTTCTCAACTGGGACTTAGTTATTTTTTGGATGGGCTATACGTTTGAAAGGAATATTCTTGCTTTTTGTGTCCGTAATTTCAACATCCATTTTTTTATGATACTTATTTAGCCCAAATGGACGTCACCCATGGTTTTTAAAATATAATAAATCGGAAGGCAGTAGACGGGATTTGACACCCATTTGTCTCGCATTGTTCATTGTTTTGAAATTACATGTTTTGTTCCTTGTTGTGAATTCACGTGCATTATTCATTGTTTGAATTCACATGGTTGGTTGCTGATCCAACGGTCCATGGGCTCATACCCTTTGACCCAATGCCATTAAATGGCATTATATTGTTGGGAAGTTTGTGGATTTTCGGCTCACCCCGGGTCAGAGCCAGAGAATAACTATCACACCTCCAGGAAGATAGGTTTCATCCTATGCATTGCTCCTAGCCACTGTAGCCAATATAGGGGCCACTGTGCTCATTGCCCGCCACCAATTGACTACTGGTTATGCTGAACTTCTCTATTGCTTCAGGCATGCAACCACATGTTCAAGTCAAAAGGATTGTCACGTCCTGAGTCCCTGTGCCTCTATGATGGGTCTCAGCCATAGGAAAAAAACAGTGCTGTCAATTTCCTCATCCCCAGTGCTGCACAGTACATCTCTGGTTCCCTCCCAACCACAGAGGGTGCACACATATATACTCAGGTAAACATGAAACACATTTTAACAACAAAATAAAAAGAATAATTGTATAGATGACATGCCATGAAGCTTCTATAAGAAGATAACCTCAATATAACGGCATGTCATCCACTAAGGTTTTCTGTTGCATGGGTGGTTTGTCTAGTGGGCCATTGGTGAGACTTACAGACGTAACCACATGCGTTTGAATTCACATGTATTGTTGATTTTTTTTAAAATTACGTGTATTATGCATTGCTTTGAAATCAGGTAGGATATATAGTTCTTTTCATATTAGAAGACATATCAGAAGATAGTTATCATGTAAAAAATTACTCGCTGACTTTATTTAAAATCCAGAACTCCAATTTCAACAGAATAATTGGTCGAGAACACAATACTTCTGTATCACTACGTCCCATTTGATTCCCACTACGTCGCTATTGATTGGGTCATGAGAAAGAGCACTGAAAATGAGCTGACAGGAATAAAATGGATTAATAATACCGTTCTCGAAGATCTTGACTATGCAGATGACCTGGCCCTTTTGAGCGCAAACCACACAGATGCTCAATCTAAGCTTGACAATCTCCAACACTACTCAAATCAGATAGGGTTGAAAATCAACACATCAAAAACTCATATACTAGATTTTACGAGATCTAACAACATAGAAATTCAAAATGTTCCATTATTAAAAGTCAACAATTTTACATATTTAGGCACCAATCTAGCATTGGATGGAGACTCATCAAAAGAAATTTTACACCGTATTGCCCTTGCAGCGGGTGCTTTCAATAAACTACGCAACATATGGACGTCAAACACACTAAGAAACACCACAAAACTCAAGTTGTTTAACTCCAACATCATCCTATTCTATCATATGGGTGCGAAAGATGGAAAGCCAAAAAAGCCACAGATAAAAAAACTCGACTCCTTTGAAAACAAATGCCTACGTACCATTCTGAACGTTAAGTGGAGTGACTTTAAATCTAACACTACTATAAGACAGGAAAGCAAACAAACCTATATATCTTCCTTCATTAGACAAAGGCGTTGAGCTTACATCGGCCATGCTCCTCAGAATGAACGGCCTAAGAATTCCCCAGCAGTCACTATATTGGGTGCCACCTGGAGTAAGAAGAAGAGGGAGACCTAGAGAAACTCTACTAAGAACCATTAATAGAGAAGGCATGTCAATGAACCTAAACAACACGCAACAATTGAAAGACCTGGCAACACAAAGACAGAAATGGAAGGCTATGGTTTCTGCCCTATGCGCCGCCTATGGCCCTGGAGGAACATACATAACATAACTACGTCCCACTTGCTGAGTTAAATTAATTCTACTACTTTCTGTACGTACAGGCATGTGAAGACGAGTCTCTTCAATACTTCACACCTTGAAATACTTTCAAATTGTATTGACTGACAATGATATCTTTTCTTTTCACAAATTCTATTTAGTTAATGAGAACAGTTACACATATTAACCACATCAGTACCAAATAAAAGAAACAAATGTACACTATATTCAGTTATAACAAAACATCAAGTTTTAGCATGTTTTCTACAGTATAAAAAATGCCAAGTATCAAAATTCTCATAAAAACATGAAGGAATTATACACGAAATTGAGTGAATGTCAGTTTATTTAGTAAAAGGAATGTATACCTAACTACACCCCCACCTCCTCGCTTACTGAAGATCATCCCTTACACCTTCCTTACTACGACCCTGCACGCCATGTAGTCCTCAGTTTACAGGTGTTCACCTTTTCTTCAAATGTTGTCTTCTGTGACGTGGTAGGCGGGAATTGATGACAAGCTAATGAGAGCTATACTGTTTGTCCTCAAGCGCAGGTATCATTTCTTCTCTAATATGAAATCACAAAAGCAGACAGGGCGAGGGCTGTCTACTGAATCAGTGACGTTCACCTAGAACTCAAGTCACAAGCTATCCTTCCAGGCGTGTCACCAAGAAAATTCCCCTGTGGCCCTTATATACTAGCAATAAGTAAGGCATCAAAAGGCTCGTGTGTTGAAGTTGATAGCACAGTTAGTGAGAACGAGGGGCTTTGTATGTTATCCTGTTTGCATTGTGCGAAGTCAAAAATAGCCACAAATCCTCTACCGACACTGATTTGATTTAGTAGCTTATATAGTAAATCTGTGTAAGTTAACGAGGGTGTTGCTGTGATCAGTCTTCTATTTACTGTTAGCGTTGTGAACAGGGGGAATACGGATATACTTATTCTTTCTACAACAAAGCTTTATGAAAGAGTGCAGGCCCACATTGATCGTGGGTTATAGAAACGTTGTAATGTGAACACATATGCTTTTGGAGATTTTCTAGGAAAGAAGGATCATTCATATTAAATGTGCATTGTATGTTCTATGTAAAGTTGGAGATTGCTTTCTTTATGGAAATTTCAAAAGTAAGGTTAGTGTAAATTAACGTATAGGCATACTGGTTGTTGGTGAGTTTTACTTCAGTGACATGATATTGTGTGTGTGAAACGTTTAGTCCCTCTTGTGATATCTGCTATGTTGTGTGTCATCGACAGTGCATAAACTTCTCTAGTGAGAACTACGCCCCGTATTAATACACTGTACTACTACTTGTCAATTATTTGTAGTGCTAACGTTTGTGTTATCAGCGCGGCAGATACAAATATTAGCATGTGTTTTCACTATTTATAAAGTTAATTTACAGTAACAAATATTAGCATGTGTTTTCATCATAAAGTTAATTTACAGAACAACTGTTTTTATTTTGTAGCCAATATATTGCAGTAAATAAGTGTACAAATGTATATATATATATAATATATATATATATATATATATATATATATATATATATATATATATATATAATATTAAAAGCCATAAGTACTGTTGATTACTTTATTCTGTTATTCAAGTATTTTAACTTGCGCTAGTTAAGACGTGTTGTAGAGATGTTCTTGTGAAGGTATAATCAGATACTCAGTGAAGGTTTTACTGGAACATACAAAAAAGACAACTTATAGAACTCAGTTTCTCTGAATGACATTTGCGTCCCAGGTAGAAGAGCAGTGTCTAAGTAAGATTGGACAAGTGTCAGAGATCTCAGTCCCACAGTAAATCAATCCTAGTGTCAAAGATCTCCGTCCTCCAGCAAATCCTTCAAGCTCTCTGATGCTCACGGACGGCTACGGTCGTACTTTCCGGATTGTAGCGCGTCCTGCCCAAGGCGTGAAACGTCTAGGTGCTTCCCCTATCTGGGTTGTCAGTCATCCTGTCGCCCTTAAAAAGAGAGATTGAAGTGGACACCAGCACTACATTACAGGTAAGTTGTCAGGTAGGGCTACTATTGTATTCAGACAAGTATATAAGGGGTGTGTACAAATTATCCCCCCCTCCCAAAGCAATATGAATATGACCTGTAGTGCTAGAAACTTGATCAAAATGGCAAAAAGTGGGCGAATAGCCCACTTCTCTACTTATCGATTTTTATTTTATCAAAAGATCATTCATTTTTTTCATCAAAAAGGTATATCTGACAAGGAAAAACCTACAAATGTCCTTTCTTTTCTTAGGTAAAACAAAGAGTTCCGCCTTGAGGTTAACTTATCTACGGTCCTATTTGTACTAGACAATTGGAG
>CM067298.1:98929282-98965414 GCA_034231615.1 Meghimatium bilineatum
AACTATCATATGGAAGAGCAGAATAATTACAGCAGTGCAGGAAAACCTATATAAATCTATAATAATGCATATTGTTTTGTAAGTGTGTGAAATTGCAGCGGAAAGGGAGAGGAGAATACAGGTATTGGAAAACAAATGTTGCAAACGAATAATGTGCATCCCTTATACTAAAAATACAAGAAACGTGAGCAGTGCAGGATTTAGCTATAAGCTAAACAAGCTATAGCTTAGCCCCCTCCCCCCAATTTTTTCACTATCTATATACTTCTTAATTGTTAAAGGGCCCCATATCTCAAATAGCTTAGGGCCACATATCTCAAATAGCTTAGTCTAAATCCGGCGCTGCACATGAGAAACAAAATACAAGATTTTGCACGTCACCAGGAACATCTCATGACAGTGGTGAAACTTGTGTGGCTCGGTCACACGATTAAGTCATGATTCCATTTCCAAAACTATCCTGCAGGGGATAGATGAGTATGGAAGAATGAGAAGAGAAAACAAAAAATGTGAATTGATAATGTTAATGTTGATTCTCCTTCACATGGCATGAAAAACAATAAATGTGATGAACAAGTATAAATTTCAGATTTATCCTTCCGCTTCAGTAGCTTGTAAATTTCCCGCAGTGTTCTTTCTTTTTTCAAATTTAATGATGCCAGCAGTGATTTTGGTATTTATAAGCAGAATATTCCGCCGAAGACAGATGTGTCGGGCCATTGGCGCAAATAAACGGCGACACAACGCACTTTCCTTCTCTGGATTACATCCTGCTTGAAATTTAGGTGGACCATGGTCCTGCTAAAAGAGAGATCCAGCGGGAGTTTGAGAATGAACGCTGAAGAAGAAGATATCTATAAACATAATGTGTGTGTGTATTTCAATATACAGGCGAGTGTGTGTGATACTGATACAGAAAATAGTAGAAAGATATAAAGACATGTATGGATAGAGTGAAGAAATAGAAAGATGTAAAGATGTATGAATAGAGTGAGGAAAAAGATAGAAAGACGTAGTCCCAAATATTGTAGTGGTATGGAAGTGGAAAAAAGTAAGTATCTTTATTAATTACATATATAATTCTCCGTTTATTTCTTGATAATAATTTAAATTATGATTATATATTAATCTTGAGTATCTCGTACCGTAGGTAGTTTTCATAACAGCTCATTTTGTTTTGCATTTTAAATTATACATTATTTATGTTCCTTGATAAAGATCTTTTAGTCGAAACCTTGACTGAATATATTTTGCAAATATATCTTATTGCGTGCCTCTATCTCGCAACAAAAATAATGCTAATAAACTGATCAACCATTTCATCGTGATTCAAACAACCAAAGCCTCGATATTGCTACAAGCCCGTGCTCGTTCAATCTATTTACATTTGAATGGGTATATGCATATGTAGTTCACCTAAGGATTACACTCGTACTTGTACAATAATAAAAGCAGAAATATGGAAGTTTTTTTAAAATAAGGGACTGTTATATTTTGCTACTTCTGACACACAATAGCGCTGAACTAAATAAGAAATGTTAATAAATAATTTGATTGATACAAGATATGTGTTACATGTTACACCTCAGTGATCGAGGTAGAATCACCAGTTCAATGTTACAGTACGATTTAATATATATATATATATATATATATTATATATATATATATATATATATATATATATATATATATATATATATATATATATATATATATATATATATATATATATATATATATATATATATATATATATAAACATTGTTATGAAGGTAGTTGTGGCATAATTACTTCGACCGTCCATATTTATTTGATTGTCAAACGGCCTGATTTAATCAAAGCCCTCATGTAACATTGGTTAAATGATACTGGTAATACCAAACATAAGTTATTAGTTCCCACACACCAATGACTACAGCACTATTCATCCACTTTGTGGGCATTTATGATCGTTTTCTAGTTATTATTTATATACCAGTTAGTTGCTTTTTCTGCGAAACATGGCCCCTGCCATTTGACCCACCAGAATTCTATGAAAAGCTAGAGTGTGGTGTTGCAATATCTAAAATATCTTTCCAAGAACGAAAAACACACAATCCACATAGTATAGTACTTTGATATTAGAAGCACAGCACTGTGTCAAAATTCAACATGTTTCCCGTGTTAACGACCCCCTTATATTTCCAGTGTGGCTGGTTATTCATGACACACTGAGGGATTAATCTCAAGTAGGCATGACATACTTTTGTTAAAGATGAGTAGACTTGAAATTGATTAAACCGGACACCGAATTCCGTCATCTTGAAGTGTAGAACATGTGTTGCTGGTGTCAACTGATTGCACTTTATAATTAAGGAAATTATCATCCTTAAATACCTATACATGTACTTCCAATTACTATCAAGACGCTATGTACACATTTTTCCAATTACTATCAAGACAGTTTGTACACGTAATTTCAATTACTATCAAGACAGTTTGTGCACGTAATTTCAATTACTATCAAGACAGTTTGTGCACGTAATTTCAATTACTATCAAGACCCTGATATCAATTAAGGAAATAAATATATACCAGAAAGGAAGGATGACATATTTGAAACAGTACAGTTACAAAAGGATAACGTTTCGATCAAAGGGCTTAGGGACTATCCATAAATTACGTCAACAGTTAGAGGGTGGAGTGGGGTCTGAAAAAGTTTGATAGTTAACAGTGGTGGGGGGGGGGGGGCTTATAAACGTTGACGTCAACAATACTGATTTTATACGTCAATTAAATAGTTTGAATTTAAAACATATTTCTAAATTGTGTTTAAATGTAAAATATACATTTTTAGTACATTATTTGTTACAAATTTATTGTATAGGTTCGTGGAGAGGAAAGTAATTATTTTGGGCGTAGATAAGCAGAAATTCTTTACAGCTGACGACAAGGAGGGGGGGGGGGTAAACAATTTGTAGTCGAATTGTCGGCATAATGTATGGCCAGTACCTCACAAACAGTATACTCATAAAATCTGTCAATGTAGTTATACTTCTTCATGTGTTCGCATATGAGTTGTTGACAAGGTTGGAAAACTAGTTACTGATGAAGTCTAGGATTCTGAGGTATTGTTGACAAGGTTGGAAAACTAGTTACTGATGAAGTCTAGGATTCTGAGGTATTGTTGACAAGGTTGGAAAACTAGTTACTGATGAAGTCTAGGATTCTGAGGTATTGTTGACAAGGTTGGAAAACTAGTTACTGATGAAGTCTAGGATTCTGAGGTATTGTTGACAAGGTTGGAAAACTAGTTACTGATGAAGTCTAGGATTCTGAGGTATTGTTGACAAGGTTGGAAAACTAGTTACTGATGAAGTCTAGGATTCTGAGGTATTGTTGACAAGGTTGGAAAACTAGTTACTGATGAAGTCTAGGATTCTGAGGTATTGTTGACAAGGTTGGAAAACTAGTTACTGATGAAGTCTAGGATTCTGAGGTATTGTTGACAAGGTTGGAAAACTAGTTACTGATGAAGTCTAGGATTCTGAGGTATTGTTGACAAGGTTGGAAAACTAGTTACTGATGAAGTCTAGGATTCTGAGGTATTGTTGACAAGGTTGGAAAACTAGTTACTGATGAAGTCTAGGATTCTGAGGTATTGTTGACAAGGTTGAAGTCGTAGTCATTGATGGAGTTCTGAGATATTTTAAAATAATTTCTATAGTGTTCATCGATAGCGTGTTGTTGGGGCCCGAAATGGGAGCAAATAAAAGCGACACTGTGACCTGTCATAGGTCAACCTAACCTAAGGAAATTGGTACCATATTTACTGAGACAATAAAGGCGATGAGCGAGATTCTGACCTCATCATCCGTAGATGTACCGTAGTTCTATGAAAAATACCGTCTAACACAGTATTCCCCAATATGCCTTAATGGTGTGGGAAAAAAATAAAAATACCACTTTTATAGAGACGATGATGTACTTTTCTATGCTTGTAGAATTAAAAACAATTGAGAATCACTAAAAGTATACTTTTTCTGTACAAAACTTTACACTCATATTATATGGTCTTTTTTTTCGTCCAAATTAAATCTTTCTCCCATTCTTTGCATGTATACATTATCTGATCTAAGTATATGAAATCTTTGTTTGACATCTGAAATAAACATTCAACATGGGCTTCGTCCCCACATCATGTCATATAGGGTCTTCCAGCTTTGACTTAAACCTGATTTTTTTATCAAAGAGCATATGCAATTATAGGCTAGCTATAGAACCTCATGTCCCTGAATTTGTGTAATGGTTCACTCATTAAACCATCAAACGTCTAGAAATAATTAAAGAGCTCCCGTGTCTATGATTGACTAAAAAAAGTTCCTCACCAAATCGAGGCTTTAATCCACAAACTCGACCAGATCACGCGATGGATATTGTGAATCCTGAATCATTAGCTAGATTATGAAGTCATGTCCGGACTTAAGACAAAAACCGTGACCCTCGTAAATATAAGCCATATTGACTCAGGGGAAAACAAACCTTCAATAATAACTCATTTCACTAATCCCCTGATTTTGCTTTCGCTGTCACTCAAAGTATAGTAATAGTGACCAATGAAAAACACGAGAATAGTTAATGAGTCATTAAGAAGGCGTGTTTTCCCATTGGCCAAAAGGTCCTATCATGCTGACAGTCACGGATAAGCTTCCGTAGAAGACAGCCATGTGTTGCTACTTCCCTAGAGAAAGCGTTATGCCATCAACTAACATTTACACGTCATTTTTCAGCAAATTAGTTTCTTCTACCTTTTTTTCAACATTATTTTTCAAACTCATGCCATATGCCACGACATAGTCCAGAAAACGACATTCTTTGTGTTGCAGCTTACAGTTTGACTACAGTATCTGCGCCTTCGGTCTAACACAATCTTCAGTATGGTTTCTGGGTCACTTCGACTCTCTATAGGATAGAACAACCAACCACACCCCCAAACTCTTCTTAGTCGCCTCCTGCGATATGCATGGCAGATAAGTGTTGTTATTTTTTGCTTCCCTTTCGGCCCCAAACACTTCAATATTTGAGCGAGCAATATATTGATATGATACATATTGCAGATGACTGACTACAGTATAAGCCCTTCTGGCTAATCCAGCCATCTTAATGATTCAATTGATTATTTCCGTGAATTTTTTTTATTGATCACTATGATTTTACGTAATGTAACAGTCAATTATAGTCAATAGCATAGTCAAATGTGTCATTTTCTATGTCTCTATACGCTGTGGCCTTTGTTTGCCTTGCAGCGTCAGGGGTGGAAGAGTTATCTGGAGGTGGCCTTCTTGTGTGCTATTTGTAAGCTTGTTCCTGTGGCTTCTTTGATTTCTGTGATCCATCTTTTACATGGTCTGCCTCTGGTTTTATAGCCGTTATGTCTATGTGTCATGGCCATCTGTGCCATACTATCTGTTGGTAATCTAGAAGCGTGTGAAAACCACTTGATATGTTGTCTTTTGATGTGTTCCAATACTGGTATTGTTTTGGTTATCTGTCTGATGTTATCGTTTCTAATTCTCTCTTAATGACACTCCGAGTATTCTTAGTAGACATGTCATTTCTGTTGTCACTATTTTTCTTTTGTCTTGAGCTCTCATTGTCCAGGTTTGGCACTGGTAGCATTCAGAAGGTATAGTCATTTTAGAAGGGTTAAGTTTCCATTAGCCAATGTGTCTTATATTCCTGAGGGTATGACAGAAACACTATCACTGGCAAGGGATTCCTTTATTTCTTGGATGTGGTAGCACACACCAGGTTCAACCCATTTTATATAATGTAATTTGTAATGTGTACAAAATTTATTTTCCAATTCTGCGGTTTTTAGTTACCTCTTCTTGATTTATGAACTGTCAAATATTTTTTAAACATGTAAAGTTATAACACATAGAACCTCGGAGTTTCCATTTCCGATAAGACTTCGACTTTTTACCGCACTTAAATGGGAACATGTTTGTTTCATATTTTCAAAACTAACCTCACTGATAACTCGAACGTAAAACCTTTTGGAACTAGAGGCCAGCACCAAACCTCAATGTTTGCAATATTACCATACCAACACACCCCTTCCGTCCTCATTACTACATTATTTTCCTCATTACTTTCACCGAATCCGTATCAGTGATTATCAAGGTATCATAGTACCCAATGTTTTATTATTAGTATTGTTTCGCTTATTATTTTATCTCTCTCTATGTGACGTGTCCTTTGTAGAACGCTGTCCTTACTGCCATGCTGTAAACCTCACAGTTCTGTGCGAGCAGCCCAGCTTCTTCTAGTGTCATGTTCAGAAGGTCTTCGATGTCATGTGTCCATCGTAGTCTTGGTTTGTCTCTTTTTCTCTTTCCTGGAATTTTCCCTTCCATGATTATCTTTCCAACCCAAGGTGTCTTTTTTTATTATGTCCGAAATATGTACGTTTGCGTTTTTATAGTTTTGAGGAGCCAGTCTTCTTCTGTGTTCAGATCTTTGCGGACATCTGCGTTAGTTCTTTCTTCTGCCCATGATATTCTTAGGAGCTTTCCATAGTATTCCATTTCGAATGCAGATAGTTTCTTTTTCATCGTCGATTTTCTTGCCCACATCTCACAACCGTATGTTGCCACTGGAGATATTTGCTCCTTGTCATAGATTTTTCATCTGTGATATTTTTTGTAGTCCTATTGTTAATCTCTTATCTCCGCCGAGCAATCTCATGTGGTGTTGATGGTTGATCCTAGATATTCAAAATTGTCTACATTTTCTAGTTGCTCTTTGTCAAGGGCTATTTTAGGTGTAGTTTCATCTCTGCTTACATGCATTATTTTTGTCGTTTTAAAAAAAAAAATTTAGAAAAAGGTTTTGTGCCTCGCTAGTATCATGTTTGACTGACATAATCATTTGTTCTAAACATGTGGGGGCTCCTTGATAAGAGGTAAATACGAAGTTAATTATAAAGGTTACTGAATATAGCATATCAATATAAATAAATCAGAAATAACAATAAAACAAAGAACAAAGACAATTTTCAATGTGTCGGTCCTATTGGTATTTATCAATGGGGCTCCTTGATATTAGTGTGATGTCCTCTGCATACCTCATTTCTGGGATTTCGTGTCCTCCGATATTAAGGGGTTGAAACTGTTTATAGCGGGATCTTGTACATTTCGCATGATGGTTTCTGCATAAATGTTGAACAGGTGTGGTGAGAGGATGCATCCCTGTCTAACTTCTTTTTGGACCTCAAACCAGTTAGTTTTTTCTCCGTCGAGACGAACAGAAACCTGTTGTTTCTGATAAAGCATTTTAATGAGCGAAATAAGATGGCGTGGGAAGTCCATGTTTCCCATTATGTTCCATAATTTCTGGTGTGTTACGCAGTTAAACGCCTTTCAGTAGTCTATGAAACAGGTTTATATGTCTGCAATGAACTCTGCATATCTCCTGTTGGAGATGTGATCCCTGGTGCCTCTCATTATTTTAGAATGGCGAAATTACTCATCATATTATGTTGTGAATGTGTTCTTGGTAAAGGTCTTCTAGGCGAAATTTCGATTTGTGTGTGTTATTATATTACCAGTGATTAACAAAACAACTTCATTATCTTGTTCCAAGTTTTGCCTGTTTGATATAGTTTTGTTGCTGTTTTAACTAGTATATATTTCACTCGCTGTGTCAAAGTACTTGAGTCCAAAAAGTTGAAGTTCACAGTGTGTGTGTGTGTGTGTTTTAATTCTCCCCCTTCTCTCTCTCTCTCTCTCTCTCACACACACACACACACACACACCATTGACCTTGCTACAAGTGAAAAAATATAATTCACGCTTGACTAACAAATCAGCATACACATCAGAGAAAGATCCTCTAACAGAGGTGTCGTTGGGTATTGACAGATCAATACTAATAAAATGAACTATTGATTTGTGAGCAAATTTAATACTTGTAGTTAAAGGGTCAATATGTGCTTTCTTGTGACACTTGAATATTATAGTGTATAGACTGGCTAGTAGTGTTATATTCAGTACTGTAGATACAGAATGAGAGGGGAGAGAGGTTGAGGGGCCAAAATCGCCCACACACTTCACTTAGGTAAGCATAAAATATAGTAAAATATGGACAAATAAGGGCTGTACATGAATTAAAGGCAACAATTTTTAGACAATTTTTATTCCGCCGAAGACGGATGTGTCGGGCCATTGGCGCAAATAAAACGGCGACACAACGCATTTCCATTCTCTGGACTACATCCTGCTGGAAATCTAGTACGGCCATTGTTCTGCTACAAGAGAGATCTGGCGGGAGTTTGAGAATGAACGCTGAAGAAGAAGAAGAAGACAATTTTTATCACCTCTTAAAAAGTTTATGAAGAATTCAGGGTAAGAACTCTTGCTTATTTGTGTAAACACTTTTTAATCACCCCCTCCCCCCACCTAAAAAATTTGCAGAAAAAATTACACGATATTTCAGACTTATTTTTTTAACAGTTAAAACAAATTAGTTTATTTTTTAAAAAAACCACAGTGTGGCTGAAATCAACTTTTGACAAACACACCACAAACCCATTACCCGTTTGCCAACAAAATAATTGTCAAACTTTTTCAGACCCAGTCCCCTCTAATTGTTGACGTAATTTATGGACATAATAAAACTAAATAAACACTAAATAAAACTAAGGAAAATAGTTGTAACCCCCAACCTTTTATGATTTTGTTTCTTTCGATTGCCATAAGTTACTTAGCAATGAAGCTCTTATTTAGTATGTGTAGTTGGTCGAAACGTCGTTTTATTTTTGTTTTCTTGTATGATTTTAGTGATAAGGAAAACTCCATTACTATATGTTTTCAATTTTCTCCTGTTTGATCTATACCGACTAACGTTGTGTAAATTACTGGTTCTCAAACGTTATTGTCTTGTAATATTTATTTCCGTAGAACACTTTCATGCGGCATTTATATTTGTCACACACTTTCATGTGATATTTACTTATGTGGCAAACTTTCATGTAAAAAAAAACACACACGTCGAGATAACCTTGAACTAGCATGGACTTAATGCAATAAAAGCCACACATCTGACCATGAACAGCTGAAAATTCGACCCCTAAGCTGAACGAGCACATGTGGATACTACCAACAATCATTCACCCGAGGATAGACAATAGAAACTTAATTTTCATGTAAAAAAACATTTTTTAATACAAAAAATTATTCTGCTCTCCGAGACCATTTCTTTTCTAGTTGAAATATTTTTGCTAACAAAAAAATGTTCTCATACTAATTATCTTATTGTAGTGGATATTTTTTACGTCTTCCTAGATGATAGTATTATCGTTGTGCTGTATGAAATATCTGTTATCCTTGGCGATGATATATGTGACCCCACAAAACTAGTTTAAGTCACAGTCTTCCACATTATATACAAGGAATGACATGCTCTCTTGTACCACTATATTTACTGCCTTATTTATTTCCGTTTTATTGCCTGGTACAATTATTTGCAGACTATTTTTCAAATTGTGTGCTAGCTCTAAACACGAATTGAAGAATACAGACTGTGGCCTATCAACCCCAGTTTGGCTGGTGGCTGCCTAGGGTCGTCGGGTCTTAGTTGATCAATGACACCGAAAGTAACTCCCACAAATCAGAGGTAGCCAGTTTCGGTATTTGTTTACACCAATTGATAATGACCGTAAAAGTTGCCCGTAAAAGCATATAACCTAATGATATCAGGGTACAAAGCCAGAGGAAGACCACAGAAAAGATGGAAAGAAAACGTCAGGGACATCCTGAACAGACACGGTCATAGCACAGCCGAGGACACACATCTGGTTTTAGAACGCAAGCACGAGCTCCAATCACCCCTACGCTTAACGCCAAGAGTGGATAACAAACCACCTGGGTAAAGACAATAGATAATGACTTATAACACGCAACTGCCGTCTCCCAATGTGATTCAGAGACTCAATGTCGGCCAGTGATGGGGTATAGCACAACTTACTCCTAGCACAATG
This sequence comes from Meghimatium bilineatum, assembly GCA_034231615.1. Classification (NCBI taxonomy): domain Eukaryota; kingdom Metazoa; phylum Mollusca; class Gastropoda; order Stylommatophora; family Philomycidae; genus Meghimatium; species Meghimatium bilineatum. The sequence continues at coordinate 98,939,307 of CM067298.1, forward strand.
CCCAGTCTGAAATATAACCATATGTTGCCTACGCATCAGGTTCCTCTCTTTGTCAACATTGTTAACTCCAAAAGAAAAGTAATACTAATACATTTGTAACAAGGTCATTTGTAACAAGGTCATTTGTAACAAGGTCATTTGTAACAAGGTCATTTGTAACAAGGTCATTTGTAACAAGGTCATTTGTAACAAGGTCATTTGTAACAAGGTCATTTGCAGGAGCTGAAGGATCAACAGATCTGTGCTCTCTCGGCACGAATTTTACTGGAATAAATACATAGAATATTACCTGAACAGGTCTGTTAGGCAACCATTGTGCATTAAACCATTTGTTTCTTCAAAATCTATCTCTTCCACTATCTTCTGTAAACTTATTACTGTGTACTGACATCTTTTCATGTCTCTCATGCAAGTAAAGTTCACATAAAAATAGGGCTTGCATTAGAAATGAATTTGTCATCCTAAATTTATTTAACTTGTTTTAATTGTTGGCCGATCAAAGATATTGATTTCCTATCAAAACAAAGTAAACGCATATGCAATCTAAAAGTTGTGCTTCAGGTGTAGCGTTTCCTTTAACACCTGCAGTCACAGACTTATGTAAGAATAAAAATTGTTCCGTTTCAATGCTCCTGTTTAATTAACAACCTTCACCTTGTAAGAGTATTAGCTGTTCACAGCGTTCATTTTAAGTGTATAATGTTATCAGTTTTTTTCTGTGGTCGATTTTTTTAAAGTTATCGATTTATCTCTAATAAATTATATGCAAATTTATGATACCTTTTTCTTATCTGTTCACTCTAAGAATATAGTAGGTCAAAACACACACACACACCCCACATTACTCCGCGACAGCAGGTAATTTTTAAAAGCTGAAGACATGTAAAAACTATTATTTTAAACAATTAAAAATAACATTTAAAAAAATGTATAAACGCAATTTAAAAACAATATTATTTCGGCACTTTACAATCGATTAATGCCTTCTGCGTCCAACAACCAATCAGAAGCACTGACCCACTTCATTCTTAGAGTGAATAGAGTATAGCACATATGTACATTATACTTAAATAAATGAAAACAATTTCTAAATTTCGGTTGCACCAAGATGGTGATGCATACAAATATTTTGACGTTATTTGTTTTCATCAAAACAAACAAAGTTGCAGGAGTCTCCTGAAAATCAGCTCTCGGGCAAGTATTGCAAGATAGATTATCTGAACCGACTGCATACACTCTGGGCATCCTCGTATAAGTTCTGTCTCTTTCAGCAAATGACGAAGGATATGTATGCTGATAGTACACGTAACGTATGGTTGGTTGGTTGCTGATCCTGCGGTCCATGGGCTTATGCCCTTTGACCCAATGTCATTGTGTGATATATATATGCATTTGTTTGTGAGCTGTTGTTTTGTTCCATATAATGTGTTCCATTTATCTGGCCCTGGAGGGACACGTAACGTATCGATTGTACATTTTCCCAATCGTACCGGTCAATCGCCACAATCTGCTATATCTCCGAGCCTTTTAAAAAAAATTCAAAAATCTCTTTATAAGAGTTACATTGGTAAATTTACATGTAAAATTTTTACAATACCATAGTTACATTCACTATGGTATCCTCGTTTAACAAATGCATATATACCGAAACTGCAATGTCCTTCCTGACCATTGTCATTCGTTGTGATAAATGTGCCTGTGACACAAATCTGTCGGTTGTCGTATTACCTTCGCATTATAACAACTACTCAATAATGGAAAACATGATGTAAGAATGTCTGTTTTTATACAACTGGTAGGTCATATATTTAAAATTGGTTACACTTTTATATACTGTAAGGGAATTCATTGCAATCATTGTCAAGTATACAGATTTTTTTTTTGGGGGGGGGGTGTTCAGATTTCTCTTAGTAAATCAGAACATGACTTTTGAATGTGGCCAAAATTACTCCTTTGGTGATATTTTGCAATAAAGGCCATCACCTTTCTCATGGAATAAAAGTCCTCACCTTTCTCATGGAATAAAAGTCATCACATTTCTCGCTGAATAAAAGTCATCACCTTTCTCATGGAGTAAAGGTCATCACCTTTCTCATGGAATAAAAGTTATCACCTTTCTCGCAGAATAAAGGTCATCACCATTCTCGCGGAATAAAGGTCATCATCTTTCTCTCATGGAAACGAGGAAATATACACGAAAACAGGCGAATGAACTTTTTAAAAAGTAAAACCCACTTCTTACTGAAAACGTATCTGTGGGACTGATGATTATTCACAACCGCCTGCTACCGTGACGTGGCACATCACTTTATAACCCCTTGCTGGTATCTAGATGTCTGAGGGACACCCCACCCAACTTTGGTCTCCGTGTATTTTACTGACATTTGCCATTGTTATTGTAGTTTTGTTCGATCCTTAAATTCGATCACAGCACACGGTGGACCAGCTGATGTATAGTTAATGTATCGCCGCGAATCGTTAGAATAAAATGCAATTACAGAGAGTGTCGTCTCTGTAAATCACATTACTTGAACAGGACTGACACATACGAGACACATACGAGTATTAAATGCACGCACATTACACGAAACTATGTAGTCGATGTGTTAAACAGAACACCGTGACCCGTTAAAGTCGGCGAACAGACCTCCGATTGAAGTCTATTTGTAGATCCTGTTTCGTTAGGCATTCCACTGTCAACACTCAGGAGCACTATTTTACACACAGTTATATTCACACACTTCATCCTGGCTGCAGAATTACACACTTCACAAGTTTCAATGAAAATCTTTTCTATCGTGTTCTCCGATATATACAAATATCTGACAGCTCACAAATGAACAATGCAATGCTTCTTCTACACTTGTTATTGTTGTCCATGTCATGCACACAATTGTATTATAAATTGTAAACATGGCAGGCAAAATTTGAAAACAGAGTAATGAAGTTTTGTTATCATTCGATTACGTTTGATATGCGACCACGGTAGTGTCGTTCATTCTTCGTTGTGTAATATGTTAGGTTGTATTTTTTGCTAAAGGCATTTTAGGTGAAACGTCGATGTGCGTTTCCAGGGATTAGCACAATGCCATTACACAGGTTTGCAGTTATTGTCTGTCTTATTAGATTTACTGTATGTGTTACCTATTATGGGCTGTGCATGAGTTACGTCAACAATTACCATTAACATTTTTTAAACCCCATACCCCCTTGTTAATAAATTTCAATAATTCAGGATTCCCCTCTCAATTTCTGCTTAATATGTAAAAAATATAAATCCCCCCCCCCCCGCCCAAATTGTTTTTTTTTCGTAGATAAAGTACGAAAAACATCAAAGTTTTGTTTTACATTATTAGAAAAATGTTTTTAATTCAAACTTTAATGTCTGTATGAAACAGTACAATTGTTGACGTCGACTTTTATCAATTCCCACTCCCTCACTTGTTAGAAACTATAAAACTTCTTCATAACCTCCCCCTATCCCAATTGTGGACACAATTTATGAACATCCCCCTGTATACATAGTTTTTGTATATCGATTAGAACAGTTTATATATATATATATATATATATAATATATATAAAACCATAATCGACAAGACATATACTGGGGATTAGTAAAGATAGATGCCCTTGTTGTTGCTTAGCGATCACGTAGTAAATGAGGATGTGATAATTAGTGCTACATGGATGGCATCAAATGTTGAACTTTATTGGTGTTTCGCGTACTTGTTCTTGAAATCGTCCAGTTTCCTATAGATCAGCGGTTCTTTAACATTTTGTTGTCGCTAACCTTCTTTAAATAATGTTTAGATCGCAAATCACCACAATGTTCCATATACTGTATATAAATGTTCAGGATGGAACTATGTATTAGCGATAGTTAGACATGTCTGAAATTGAAAATGTATTGGTATTGTTTTGTTAATGAAAAATAAAGCTCTGTGGAATCGATATTTATCTAAATAAGTGAAGATTGTCTAAGAATTATGACTTGTGCAATCTTTATCCTTGTTTCTGTCTTTCTATTTTTATATTCGCTAATTTATCTTTTTATTGTTAATGTAAAGGCTCACATTGCAAGTATTCGCTGAGATCAACTCCCCGGAAACTCATGGGGTTATATACACACACTAATCTGCCAATGTATTAAAATGCGCATTTATATTCAATAATATTATAATCCCTTCTTGCAACTTTGTAACGGCAACATGCAGTATTTGACAGGGTTTTTTGTTGTTGACAATATTATGTACAGCAACAGTGAACAATGGCAAAAGTTGTTAATGTAACGTTACGTTTATTTCGGCAAACAGTAACAGAATGTCCATTATTTTTTCTTGCATATTCTTCACCATTCTTCAGTTAGTAATCGAGATACAGCTCCAATGGTTTCAATGAACGGTGTAATTAGTTTCAGTTCATATAATGTTTAAAACTGTGCCGTCGCAGTATGCCACATGTTTTCGTGTATCTTAATGTAGCGAAGTATTGTTTTATATACTTCACAGAAGATTCGTAATACTTTGAATAGGCAAATTCAGGAAAAGTGTTAAAAAGCTTTGCTAATCACAAAGACACGCATAATCACACACCCACATCGACGTTTCCCGCCATTACTACTTGTGATCATTGCTACATTTTAATTTGTCAATTTTATGATACGGGAATCAGAAGGATATGTTCGGTATCTAAAGGATACATACAACATTTCTGAGAATGATCATATCCTGTAACTTGTCACATACAACATTTCTGAGAATGATCATCTCCTGTAACTTGTCACATACGTTTCTCTGTGATGGACGATAGCTATAGAGTAACTTCACATCTTTTACATATTTGTTAGCTGGCCCATCTAGCTCTGATTTATACATTCCTCAATAAAAACAAAAGAACAAGAGAAGCTATACTTAGTGTCCGTATATTAATAGATAAATACATATAAGTCCAAATAAGTATCTATATTTGCTTGATAGACTACAGTGAGGCTTTCAACAGAGTCCACACAGCTACTCATCTTTCATAGAAATAAAAAGAGGGGCAAGACAAGGATGTATTTTATCACCAAGCCTATTTAATATTTACAAAGAGAATAACTTTAAATATATAGAAGAAATGCCAAGACTCAAGATCAGTGGGAAATTAATAAACAATCTGCGATATACATAATACACTGCCCTTTTAGCAGATAGTGAACAGACACTACAAAGACTGATAGATCAAATCTATCAATCAATTAAAAATATAGACTACATATAAACATATTAAAAATACCATGATAATCAGCAACATGGTAGAAAAACAATGGCTAAATACAAATGCATGGTGAGATACTGCAACAAGTAGACCATTACCAATATCTCGGAGACTGATCTCGGAGACAATATCTCACAAATCATGGCAGGTGTGAAATAGAAGTTAAAAGAAGAAAGGGAATGGCTGAAGGTACTTTTATTGACATGTTGGAAATATTGATATCTCATGTCGTATGCTCTTATTGTTGGCCAATAGGAGTTCATTTTTATTAAGTGACCACTGAACTATTTCAGTCGATGTTTTTCAATGTATTTGATCACAGAAGTTGTTCCAACAGTTCTTGTAATCTCTTCATTTCTTACATGATCTCTTTTAGTTATGTTCACTGATTTTCTTTGACATCTCATTTCACACCTAGTGTATTATAAATAAATCATCCATTTTAGTTTACTAACTTGCTATAATACATTTGACAGCACCGCCTCGCTGTATCCCGTTGTTATTTGAGCTCTGTTTATTTGATATTATCTAGTTGTAAAGCCAAATGTCCGTTCTGGAGATTATTTTCTTTGGCTCTGACTGGGTTTGTTATTGATTTGTATCGCTTTTATTACTAAACATGAATTGTATGTACAGGTATTTCTTATCATAGTACTTGTCAAGTATGGCTTTGTAAGGATCATACTACTATACAAGCTATGATTAGGTGAAGTAGGCATTACAGATAAAGCAGAAATCTTGCTGGTAACTGGAGGTATGTCGTACTATAGATGAGTCAATATAAATATGTCGGATACATTTATCTAAAAAGTAAGACAAAACGAAACAACTGACAAAACGAAACAACTAAGATGGATACAAAACATAACTGAAACAAATAAGAAAGTAGTAGATAATAATGCAAATTATTATTAAATATGTTGTATTATATTAGAGAGAATGATTAATATATCAGAAATAACCCAACAAGCTGGAAATATAGGATTTCGGTAATAAATGGCAAATGAGTGAGTCATAGATTTATGATGTCGATGGTTCGATGCAGGGTCATAGCGTCTTGATATGAAGTGCATTTTTTTTCGGAGGTCCCTGAGTATAACTCTTTAAAACTACGACGTCCCGTGCTCTTAAGTGATACTCATAACAGGCTGTGTGTTGTTTCTCTGTTGAGAAGACGTAGTACATGTAGGGAAAACCCATGTACATTGAAGTATAACTCATTCCTTTACACATCATGAGTTCTGTTGTTTGTATGGATAAATACCCCTAGTTAGTACTTTATTGCACGAGCAATTGTATTGTAGAATACAACTTTCATTACTGCATGTTTTTCTGTGAAGGAGGCTTTCTATAAGCTGTGGAAATGAAGGTTGTTTTGCCATAGCAGATGTCGCCACATGTACAAGAAAGATTTTGATTGTACCACCAAAACAAAAAAAATCCTATCCCAACCGTGGATAGAACCCGGACCCTAAAGGGTCTGAGAACGACTTTCTACACACACGCCATGGGCTCCACATTTTAGAATAGAAGGTTTAAAATGGTATGAAAATACCACTAATGACGAACTCTCTTAAAGAACTACACAAGCTCCAGTCGAGGAAGAGCTAAATAAACTGCCCTGAAGATTGATAGGACATACATTAAAAAGACCAACGTCAATCATGGTAAGACATTCATTGTTCTGGACATCAAAGTAAAAGAGCAAGACCAATAAATCACTGATAAAGAAAAGGCAGACACAAAGTCTTGGTAGAAGGACATGGAAGAGCAGATTGTGATAACTTAATTGAATGAGAGGAAGACTACAGAAATACGCGCACCATTTTGGTACGGGAATATTTAAAACATAATTTAATATAAAAAGAATTGCATATCAATTTTTTCTTAGAATAGTATACAGAATCGACGTTTCGATCAAACTCTTTCAATCTAGATAAGAACAGATATAGAGTTTATTTTTTTACTCCATTATGTGTTTTGTCTTGATAAAGATCTTTTGGTCGAAACGTTGATTCATTGTTTTTTTCTACGTAAAACTTCTATTTATCCTTTTCATATTAAAAATATTCAATGCGATAAATAATGATTAGACATAATGGAAGATGTTTGTCGATGAACTATACTACTCAGGGAGCTGAAAGGTGAATAGATATAAGTGCGTACTTGTTTGTAAGTCATCATCATTAAGTGCCGTCTCCGCAACGAAGGTTGGCTGCAAAGTATCTCCAACATCCCCTGTCTCTTGTCTTAATGGTGCATTCTGCTAGACTGTAACCTGTTTATCGTGTGATGTTACTCTCCCATTTGTATCTCTGCCTACCTCTTGCTCGCCTCCCGTTGACTTTCCCTTCAAGTAAGGTATTCAATAAGGTGTCATGTCTTTTACTGTGACCAAAATATTTGATTTGCCTGATCTTTATTTCTCTTAGTAGTTCTTTCTTCATATTAAGTGTCTTTAGCACCTCTTTATTTGTTTTCTTCTTTTTTTCATGATGTTCTCCCTATATGGTTTGTAAGTAAATCACGTCTATTCATTACTACATTGTACAGACAGTTACCTTCTAGAACTATTTGTTTTCTCACCCTTTCTTGAAAAAGAATATTTGCAAACGTATGTTAACAAAACACATTTAATACATTCTTATTATGAGTATGAACGTGTGTTATCATCAGCGCACATCAGAAAAGTTCATGAGTGCTCTGTTCCCCCTCTCAATAAATCCGCTAGAGTGTAACGACTCACAATTCCACTTCGATGTTGATTTCTCAGTCATTTGTATATTTATCATGATGTACACATTATAGATCGAAATCAATAACACAGTACGTAATTTGTAACATTAGATTAATAATGAAGCAATACCAAGAAGCTATAATTTTTAATTAGCTTTGTATGTGACGTGTTTATGTGTTTCTTCACACACACGTAAACATACTATCTCATTATTTCTTGTGGGGGTTATCCCTTGGAGTTATGGAGTCTTGTACGATGAGTGGGAGTCTTGGCAGGTGGTGTGCCGCGTCGTTGAGAAGGATGGAGTATATACGGGGAAACCCTAGTACAATTAAATTAATCATCTACACATATATATACATTCATTCATAATCCTTTTGCGCTGAAGTTAGCGCATAGGGCAGAGGTCAGATCTCTCCAATTCTGTCTGTTCAAAGCTATTCTGTGCAGTTCTTGAATAGTATGAATATTTTTTTTTTACTTTCTCTAAGTATTGTTCTTCTGAGTGTTTCTTTTGGTCTACCCCTTGCTCTTTTGCCTGTAGGTATCCATTCAAGAGATTGGTGGTGTATTGGTGGTGGTGGACTTCCGGTAGCGACGTCCGTTGATGGAGGGTGTTTCTCTAATCAAGTCTGGGTCATTCCGTCGATCGTTGGATTAATCAACTAACATCGTAAAGTCCAGACCGATTTGTGTAACAGAAGTCAGTTCATTCCAATTCTTTTTTCATTCAAACGAATTATTTTGTGTCAAAGTGTGTTACAACAACGGATATTTAAGATAGCACGTGTGATTTCTCTTCGTCATCATATATACATAGAGAGATATATTTCAGTATACATAAAAGCTCTCATTTACACAAAAAAGAAAAGATTTGCCTTGTGATCGAAACGTTGAATCTGTGTATTTGCTTTATTTATATATATAAATATGTATAAATATCTATTTATAAGCCAAAGGTAGACCAAAAGTACTGTGGATATAAAACATCAAGATAACCTTGAAGAAACATGAACTTAATGTAACCAAGGCGACACATCTAGCCCTGGAACGACAGCTGAAGCTCCCACTCCTACGCTTAACAGCAAATGTGGATACTATCAGCAAGCATTCACCTGGGTATAGACAATAGACAATAAAACTGAAATTTAAATATTATTTGTGTTATTAAATATATAAATGCTAATTTACACACATACATACTGATATATTTATGTATGTACATGCTCAATCACTTTATTGAACATCAAAAGACACACTACAGATAAGCATTACCCAATATTCATTCATTCATTTTCCTTTTGTGCTGAAGTTAGCGCATAGGGCAGAGGTCAGATTCTCCAAATCTGTCTGTTCAAAGCTATTCTGTGCAGTTCTTGAATAGTATGGGTATTGATTGATTTTTTTTCCTAAGTATTGTTCTTCTGAGTGTTTCTTTTGGTCTACCCCTGGGTCTTTTGCCTGTAGGTAGCCATTCAAGAGATTGGTGATGTATTCTGTTGATTTCTGCGCGTAGGACATGCCTGATGTAGGACCAACGGCGTTTCCTGATAACATATGTGATGAAATTTTGATGTCTCTTCTCTGATTTTATCATTCGATTTGATTTCAATTCAATGGGTGTTAGTTATCTTACGTAGACATTTGTTATCGAAACCAGTAATTTCTTTACTAAAGATAAAGAGCTTTTCCAGCTCTCACATCCATATGATAGCACCGGAATAATGCAGGAGTTAAATAAGCGCATTTTCGTTCGTGTGCTGATTGACTTTGACCTCCAGATATTAGACAGTCTGTTAAAGGCACTTGATGCTAGTGCAATGCGTGTTGTAATTTCTGTCATGACATCACCGTCGAGTGTTAATTTGCTTCCTAGATAGGAGAATTTGTGTACCTTTTCAAGTTTACCCAATATAGAGTGATCAAATAACTAGATGGTCAATGGTAACACAACAGCTGAAAATATGGGAAATATGGACAGAGAAAAAGAACATTCTATATATTCCCTAAACCCTTTATTGCCTGTCAGCGTCAAGAAGAACATTGACATTTTGAAATTACTGAAACTAAATGAAGGATAGCTTCTAAATACCCTATAAGAAGGAAGGTACAGTATTTTGGATACTTAAAGCGACATGATGGTATCGATAGGCTGATTCTAGACGGCAGAATGCCGGGCTAGAGAAGAAGAAGACCAAGAAGACCATGGATTAGCGACATCAAAGAATATATACACATATCTGGCCAATGCAGTTCTGCTTGCCCGGGACAGAGAGGCGTTCAGAGTATCCATGATGAAGACAACGTTCTGGAAAGAATGTCACCACTGAAAAAATGCAAGTATGAACGGAAGTAGTACCATTAGAGTGCCTAAAATAAATTTAAAAAGACATACTAAAAGCGAACTAAGCGCACAGATTGATTACTTTCGAGTTGTACTAATTTTTAAAAAAACCCAGATATTAATAACGAATCACCATAAGTACAGTGTTTCACCTTAGTGTTCTATTTGTATTATTGGCAACCCTCATTTATATAATACACACAATTTATTTTTTTTTTGCTTTCGTTCTCAAACTTCCAATGGATCTCTGTTGTATCTGGACAATCCCACTATCCAACAGTATGTAGAGAACGGAAATGGGCGTTGTCTTCGTTTCACTTGCTAGAATGGTCCAATATATCCAGCTCCGGCGATGACACAATTAGCTAGGCACATTGACTATCAAACATGCTCGCTACAAACATTCGCTAAGAAATACACGTAATACTCAGATACATACACACATTGGTAAAACACTGTCTCTCACCCTCTCTCTCACCCTCTCTCTCACTCTCTTTCACTCTCTCTCTCTCTTTCACTCTCTCTCTTTCACTCTCTCTCTCTCACTCTCTCTCTTTCTCTCTCTATCACGTAACAACACCGCATAAACTTACATGCACTATTAAAGACACACATGCACATCCACTCTGGTACACACATACATACACGCTCACACAAGTTAGCCCTATCTTTATGTCCTACTCACACATACACGTACACATACTCTGGCAGGCACAACTGCTTAACCCAGGCCAGCCCTGATAAGATCAGATGGAATCACACAGCCAGAATATTGATTCTACTGCAATTCTTTCATCATTATTGCCCATCTGATTTGGTATTTTTATTTTTATACCTTGCCGTTTATACCCCACCTCATTAGTTCATCCTCTGCGTTTTCCTAATGATATTACAACACGCAATGTCCCCTGACTAAACGCACATGATTCTAATGGAGGATTTGGTATATATTGTTCAGTATGTCGATCTCTGTTTATTCCTTTCTGTAACTTGTTTGTTGGTATGTAAACAATTACTCTGCGAAAATCTTCAATAAGGAAGAATTAATTCATGATACTATGATGTATGAAGTACCACTCTCTCTCTCTCTCTCTCTCTCTCTCTCTCTCTCCCTCCTTATATAATAGTATAATATCGTATGATTGTTTTGTAAGCCATTGAGCTCATACATTTCGTGTAGTCTCACAGTCAGTTAAAACCAAATGGAAATAATATGCAATACAGCTGGACTTGACAACACAGAAATATGAAAAAAAAACTTATGACTCTATCTCTTGTTCTTTCAATGGCTCGGACCTGAAAATAACTGAATTTATTCCTAAACAGTTTAGGAAGAATTTACATTTTTTAACAAGTGTCATCTTTTAGCACCACAGTTAATACCATGATCGTCTGAAAAAAAAGGATTTCTGCACAGAATTAATTCATCCTTCATTCTATAATTTTTTTAATTATTGTTGTGTTTTCCGTTGGACACTATTTATATACGTGAAGTCACATGCCAAAAATAGCCAAGGCGAATCGATGTATATACATGGTGACCAACGGAATCCAGAACAATGATAAAAACACAGCGAATGACGTCCTAATTAATTCAGTGCTTAGGTCACTACCGCTGGTTAATACAGGTTACGGTTTGAAATGTTCTACCCAGTGTTACCAAAACATTATATATTTAAAAAAATAGTATCGTGCCTAAAATGCCCTAAAATATTCTCAACAAGCACTATAAAAAGTAGTAACCATTTATTAAATAAATTATTAATATCACTTTGTTATCATCACAGAATTAACATTATTCTAGATATGCGGAAAAATGATACCATTCTCTGTATATGTTTTCTACTGAATATGCTACCAACTTAAAAGACACTGGCCACATTATAGAAATTCACACATACATACACTAATTAAAAAAAAAACACACACTTTAAAAAAAAGGTGCTAAATAAATTCAGAAAGACTACAAGATTTCCAATTATAATTAATTAGCATTGCCTAATATTAGAAATAGGTTTATTCCAGATTTACAAAAATCCCTTTCAGAAAGTCTCCTTCAATTTTTGTTGCATTTTCTAACTGTGGGCCCTACTTATATGTACAAGTTGTAAAATGATTATGATGTCAATGATTGAAACAAACTTTCATAAGGGTTCTGTGATCAATCTTTTTGAAGAACACCCTTATGTAGTCTATAATCAGAATTCACAGCATCATTCACGGTATCTTTTCATTCCATATTTAAAAGAATACTAGATTCTTCGGAGGACACTCGGCTGTAGCTTGCGAAAAGCAAGTTAGAGATAATGACACACATTCTCTAACCAGATGCAGTTGAGGACTTCAGACTTTAATTCTGTGTACATTCCACCTGCCACGAAAGACGCATTATCACTGCCTAGTGCAACTATTTTTTTATAGTATTTTCAACACGTCCATTCATTTCCAAGAATTAATTCACATCATTGCATATTGCTTCAGCGTTAGTCACATAATTCACAAAATCTTTAAAAAAAAGTAAAACCAAACTGTTTTCTTGTCTCAGAATAACACCCCATAGCCATACCAAGTACTTTCATTGCAACAATTTCATCGTCAATTAATATACCGAATGTGTTGTTTCCAATATCAGATTACAATATATTTTTTGTATGGGGAAAAGCACATCTAGAATTATTGCACTACACTGAGATATTCTAGAATAATCTAGAACTTAGATTCTTGCATGCCACACTGTCACCAAATTGTACCTTACATAATTAACATTAATGTTCGACAGCGTGTAGGGAACAATGTCCAGCTACAAACAAACACATGTCTGTTTTTGTTACTCTGACGCTATTCTTGAGTTTGAAAGTATTGATTGTATTTCTACCCTGAATGATTGTTCAGCTTTTTTATGTTCTGTTATATTAGAGTGCCTCTGCATTATTTACAATAGCATTTAGAATATTTTATTTCTGTTTCTATTAACCATTTTTTAAATCTCGAATCATTGAGCCACTGTGTTCTTAAATGCTGAAGATAATTATTGTTTATAGTGAAATAGCGATACGGGTACCTGGTAAATGAAATTGATGCTAAACACATATCCATGCATGACACTATGACAGTATTTTACACACTATTGTTTAACTATATTGCAAGTACACTATTTTTTATAATAGAATGTCTTCAATCCTTTTACCTGGTAAAGTATAAGCACTAGGGCAACTTATTTTCTCGGCATTCGCCGATTGACTTTATACTGTATTTAAAAATTGTTTCGTACAGAGCTAAAACTATTTTTTTTTAAAAACATTAAAAAAACACTACAAAATAAAGGAAGGCACTAAAAACACCAAATATTCTTATAAAGCACGCACTAAACAAGTGCGTCCGCCCTATTTCCAACATTTGGGTACCGGTTGACTTGAAGAAAAAACCCCACCATATCTGGTGCAATAAACACATGAGTAGCAACTATTGTGTTATCTACCGGTCGGTGTCTTCTAGATGTCGCGAATGGAATTAATGTGTTGTCGTTCATCAACTCACAGCTTCCAAAGTGGTTCTGGACACATAGACAATAAACTATAATAAGAAAATATGGCTTTATTTAATTTAAATTAAGGATTGATTGCATCATTGTGTCCAAAATTACTGACTTACTGGTTTATAAATAAGACTGGGTTATAAATACTATTAGTCATGACATACGTGTTCGAATGTATCTGCCAGTATAAAACCTGCTGGAGACCCAAATTTGCATTTCTTGGACATTAATCTTTTCATCTACGATATTTGTAGATGTTGTTCAGTGTCTCGGTAAAGTCATCATTGCAACAATAATGTTGCCCAGTTGATGGTATAACATATGCCGGCACAAGTAGCCCAGTTGATGGTATTAGGTGAGCCGGAACAAGTTGCCCAGCCGGTGGTATTACATGAGCCTTCACAAGTTGCCGAGTTGGTGGTATTACATGAGCCTTCACAAGTTGCCCAGTTGGTGGTATTACATGAACCGGTACAAGTAGCCCAGTTGGTAGTATAACATATGCCGACACAATTAGACAAACAGCACGATGAGATGTAAAATATATTTCGTAAATAACGACTAAGTAGGGTTAGACAATGAAATGGTTATCTCATCGGACGGACATTAAAAAATGTCTCGGTGAAGTTGCATTTCGAGATTCGAATGGTGAAGATATCATTTTGGTCGCCGAGCCGAATTGGGCATTTTTGGTGTGGTAATTGACTAAGCAACCATTATTTTTATTACTTCCAAGTACCAAGTAGTATTTTCTTAGCTTGATGATATTGCTTATACTAGCTATAAATTAGCCTGGCGGGCAAACAAAATGACTTGGCATGCCGAGTTTGGCCCGGGACCGTATGTCGCCCACCACTGGCGTAGACTAAGAGCGAGGTCAATATGACTTATTTGTTGGAGAAATGTACTAAAACTAATCGATACCAATGCTTATTAAAAAAATGGAATTAGTGGTTGTTGGAGTTGGTTATGATGTACGTGTCTCATGGCAAGATGCTACTTCTGGTTAGACGAGCCAATATGTGATTCAGAGTAGCGGCGAAACTTGCCGCTGTGGAGCCTTGGGCAAGTTCTAGCTCGAACGACCTCTTAAATGAACTAAACTAATTTTCATTTTAGTTGTGACGCATCTCTGTGAATTGCTTTTTTGGCACCATCGACCCATAACCACCCCAGCTTAGTTTCGCTTCTGATTCCGAGAAGCATCTTTCCAAATTTTTTTATTGTTTGCAATATCTTTGCCAGTGAGGTTACATATGTGTATGAACATTTTTCCTGTGATGTAATTATGTCATCAGTAGAATACGAACCACAGTAATTATTAACCGATCAATGAACACAGTCAAAGGTTGCGTGTATGATGTTCCTCATGTTCATTGAGAACTTTTATTAATCAAGGTATGGATAATTGATTATACATGCCCTAACTAAGAAAAAGACAACTCAATTTTATATATAAATTACCAGCCAATATTAACAAAATGACTTGCCAAAAATATAATTTCTATTGTTGTTACTAAGTTTTGCGAATAATTAGAAGCACACAGGAAAAATATACAGATAGACGTTTCGATTAAAAGTATGCATCATCTAATAGCTCCACCTACATTCAAATTGGCAATGAAGGAAATATTGGAATCAGAGCCTCATGAAGTATGTAGATGTTTTCTGTGACGTAAAGTTAAATATGTAAAGGTAAAAGCCAGATATCATGACGTAAAGTTATATATGTAAAAGTATCTCCTAGCACGTTGATGACACAGATGTTGGGATTTACACAGATGGGTGGTCATTCGCCACCAACCTGCATGGGCCTTTGCACGTGAAATACTCGTTCATGAAGCCAATGGGGGCTTTGGCCGCATCAAGTATTCTAACGAGGGTGGTGTTTGTAACGAATGTGCTAAACTAGCTGGTACCACAAGCCCTATCCTTATGAATGCATCATCATCAAGGGCCGTCTCTGCAACGAAGGTTGGCTGCCACACGAAGGTTGGATGCAGTATTCATGCATACTGGGTGACTAAATAAGCATTATTTAGAAACTCACAGCACGTGAAGTGTGTAGGTGGCTGTTAAAGTCATTGGAGAGAGCTAAGAATTGGGTATCACTACGCTAAAACACTTTAAGCTTTGTTCCTGGACACGCACGTGTGGAGAAAATAGCGACCCGACACGTTAGCTGGTTCTGCTTCTATAAAAGGCGATAAATCTATGGACCGAGCTGGCATATTCAATGCTTTTTATACGAAAATATCTACGAAAATAGGCATGATCGAATTTGAGGTCAATGAGCACGAGTCAATATTGAGAATGCACGATTTAGGAGTGGAGACCGTGTAGCATGGAGTGAACACCTCACGAAAATATTCACACACAAAAACATTCAACCAATACATAACTGGAACAATCAGCGGTTACACCCTGAGAGATTTACGTAAGTTGAAATCTGAGCACCTCACCTTTGTCCAATCACTACAATCAGCATACCTAAACCTAAATCATTTGACCACGTACTATTTCAACAGAATATGAACCATTATAAAAAAAAACACATTGTTTTTTTTACAAAAGATCACAATAACAGTATAGAAACCATACAGCTACACGAACTTTGTAGTCGAAAGTGGCCAACATTGAAATCACTAAATGGTTGCATACTATTATAGTTGGTGTCTCCTGGGTATGAAATAAAGTTGGTGTCTCCCATAGCAAACAAGAACTTCATCGTTCAGAAATCATCCTTCAGATCAAAACTAATCATATGCATTTAAGCACAATATTATACCATGGTCATTAAAAATCTATAATGAGACTTTGAGAAACAGAATGATCTAGTATACAAAAAGACACCAGACAAAGCTGCCTACACGTATCAGTCATGTCTAGGAACATTGCTAACAACATCATGAGGTATATTATCTACAAACTGGAATGTCATATCTCCAAGAATTTAAAACACAACAACTAGGAACTTGAAGGTTGGACCTTTTCAGCATCGAAGCGTAAACCATTTCAGATATAAGATATACGGTAATAAATGGAACTGTATAAAAACTATGACAAACGATCCGACAGGCAATTAGTGTAAACGCAGGGTAATAAAGTTTTGCGAAAACACAAGATTCTGTGATTGTTAATCACATAGAAAAAAAAGAACAGACGTTTCGACAAAATGTGCGTTTCTTGTGATTGGACATTTCAAAACTATACGGTTCTTTCCATCATCTTTTTCAGAGTAAATATTTCAGAACTCAAATGGAAAATGTTCTTTTTTTGGCATGTGCAATAATGATGCGCAATTTCTACTTTTAGTTCAATAAGTTGTAATTTCCTAACATAATCTGTGTTATTTGGTTTTTTTTCTTGATAAAGACCCGTTGGACGCAACGTCGAAATCGACAGTTTTTACATAATATATTTTATTGCTATTTATATTTATTACCTTTTTTTTAACGCAAGCAAGTGTCCCTGCTTATCCATGTTGGTATAACATTTTATTTGTGTTACTATGACCCAAACGTTTGTGTAGGATATTTTCTGCCATCTTGCATATTAGATAACAACATTAATATGAATAATCAAGTCAGTATAATATTTACTTTTTCACTAGCTAAGTTTTCGTAAATATTCAATACGAGACTTAGACTTCATATTTTAGTCATCCTTATCATTACAATTGGACTGAATTTACGGATAGGAATTCATGCTAAGTTACTAATCTACGCTCAGAGTGAGAGATCATGTCACGACGCTCTTATGTTTGAATAAGAGATTGCATCACTCAGAATAAAGTGTAAATTATTTACTTGATTACCTCTAGACACGAACTGTTGATGCAAATTATTGTAATAGAATCATTCTGTCTAGAAGCGGCAGAGTGCGTCAGAGAGTGCTCCGTTGTTGTTGTTTTTTACACGTTATTTTAGGTGCGAGATTCAATCTGTCTATAGAGTACATTTGATATTTTATTACGAATTCTAGCTAGGCATACTTAGAAAACCAATTTTATTACAGGACAATCAATATAAAAATTCTAACAGATCAGAGGATATTCATATATCTATCAGTCTGCTATCTGACTGTCTTTCTCTATTCGTCCGTCTATCCTGTCTGTCGATTCGTATGTCTATGCATTCATCTTTCTATCTATCTTTGTCTGTCCATCTGTCTGTCTTCCAGACGACGGGCTGTACGTCTGTCAGTGTAGCTATCTAGGTATTATATCTTATCTGTCTGCCAGACGTCTGTCAGTGTAGCTATCTAGGTATTATATCTTATCTGTCTGCCAGACGACGGGCTGTACGTCTGTCAGTGTAGCTATCTAGGTATTATATCTTATCTGTCTGCCAGACGACGGTCTGTACGTCTGTCAGTGTAGCTATCTAGGTATTATATCTTATCTGTCTGCCAGACAACGGTCTGTACGTCTGACAGTGTAGCTATCTATGTATTATATCTTATCTGTCTGCCAGACGACGGGCTGTACGTCTGTCAGTGTAGCTATCTAGGTATTATATCTTATCTGTCTGCCAGACGACGGTCTGTACGTCTGTCAGTGTAGCTATCTAGGTATTATATCTTATCTGTCTGCCAGACGACGGTCTGTACGTCTGTCAGTGTAGCTATCTAGGTATTATATCCTATCTGTCTGCCAGACGACGGTCTGTACGTCTGTCAGTGTAGCTATCTAGGTATTATATCTTATCTGTCTGTCAGACGACGGTCTGTACGTCTGTCAGTGTAGCTATCTAGGTATTATATCTTATCTGTCTGCCTGACCTGCTATCTGTGTGCTCGTCAGTCAATAATTTCATTCTCGAACGATCTATCTTCAATCTACCCTATCAGTATGTATGTAATGCACATGTGTCTGCCTCCCTGCACAACTTCTTCTATCTGATTAGCTGTATATATGCATTTATTTTTCTGTCTGTATGTATATATATATATATATATATATAGCATGTCTCGTTGTCTGTTGGCCATTAACTTTTGTGGAACACGTTTTCAACAAATCGCACTTTTTGGTACCTGTCACTTTGTTTTTATTTCCTTTTTTTCCTCACCTTAACCATTGCTGTCTCTACTCTTCAGGTGTTTATAAGTCTGTCACATTTCTTCTAGTAAAAGAATATCAATAACATTTCCGTCACATCATTCTCTTTAGTAATCAACTTATTGCATGTCACATCTGTAGCAAAGAAATAAACTTGCAGATTCTATTGATCAACTTATTGCATGTCATATTTTCTCAAAATTAAATAAAACTTGCAGATTCTATTGATCAACTTATTGCCCGCCGAAGACGGATGTGTCGGGCCATTGGCGTAAATAAAACGGCGACACAACGCATTTCCATTCTCTGGACTACATCCGGCTGGAAATCAAGTAGGACAATGGTCCTACTACAAGAGAGATCCAGCTGGAGTTTGAGAAGAAGAAGAAGAAGAGGTCACCTTATTGCATGTCACATCTGCAGCAAATAAATAAACTTTCAGATTCTATTGATCAACTTATGTGTAATAGAAAATCTCATGTGATAGGACTTGTTTTTTAAGTTAGTGTAATCTAGTTTTCGTTAATTAACACAATCGTGTGGTTTTGTTTGTTCTCTCTGTGTATGTTCAAGCTTATTTGCAGTGACATCATCTATTTCATTCAGAAACATCTTTAAAAAAAATGTGTGTATGTAGTTGATATTTTTCTATTACGAACATTGCATATACGTTTTCTCTAGATTGGGGTGTTCCTAAGTTTATCAATTGAGGGGGTGTTCCTAAGTATATCTATTGAGGGGGTGTTTCTAAGTATAACAATTGAGGGAGTATTTCTAAGTATATCAATTGAGGGAGTATTCTAAGTATATCAATTAAGGGGATGTTCATAAGTATATCTATTGAATTCGTTTCGATGGATTCTTTCATGAGTTTTCATTATTCATGTAGTTTCATCGTAAATATGTGTGGTTGAGGGGGGGGGGGGTTAAAGAAAGAATAATTTCTTTCTATGACCAGTTATCGTATCTTATAAGCACATTTCTTAGCCGCTTAAAACTTACTAGTAATACAATAATACATTAATGATTTTGAAAGTTTTTCATACAGGAGATTTACTCACCATTGAATTATAGAGTTGTTGGAAGCATTTGTTAAATTGTATTTTAACAAACTAGGCGCAGGTCACTCAAAATCCGAAAAACTTTCACAGAAAATTCAGGTATCGATTATATAGTAATATTAGACGCTAGAATATGTGAGGTGCATGACTGATGGGTTATATAGCCGTCTCCGAATTGAACGGTCCAGAGTTCGACTCTGGTTAGAAGTGTGTGTGTTTGTAACTAGTAAAAGTCAACATGACGAAACAACACAGGACTGAACCTGTGACAACAAAATTGGCTAAACCACAAGATCATGGTGATCCCCCAGAGCTTATACATTGATTATTTGCTCAATGTCCAGCGATTATACATTCTTGTTGATTAGCATGTTAGTAAAGTGTCAATGTGTGAGTCATTATCTATGTCACTGTCGTGTGATTAGCCTGTCACTGTCGTGCGATTAGCCTGTCACTGTCGTGCGATTAGCCTGCCACTGTCGTGCGATTAGCCTGCCACTATTATGTGATTCGTCTGTCACTGTGTTGTGATTAGCCTGTCACTATCGTGTGATTAGCCTGTCATTATTGTGTGATTAGTCTGCTACTGTCGTGTAATTAGCCTCTCAATGTCGTGTGATTAGCCTGTCACTGTCGTGCAATTAATAAGTCAAGGTCGCGTGATTAGCCCGTCACTGTAGTGTGGTTACCGATCAACTGTCCAGAAATTAGACACTGTCATACCACGCAATTTTGTCAGTCCATAACCATTGTCCAACAAGAAACTATTGTCATTCTAAGTAGTTTGCCACTGTCTGTCTATTAGCCATACTCCGTCGAGTAACTATTCCTACTCCAAGCAATTAGACAATGTCTGTCTAGTAGACATTGAATATTTACAAATTACTGGGCGGATCTTCCTGCCATGTTGGTTAAACCGTTCGATTTGTGCTAAAGAGGTCGCGGATTCAAATCCACCCTTGACGCCTTGTTTGTTGTTGTCAATACCACCAGGAATCTCAAGCAAGTTGTTCTTACTTCCTATGTGCAGTGAGATTGTTTCTCATAGCTTTCTTTCATAGACAGGAGACTTAAGTTTTCGGCTTAATGCAATGCCTATTGAAGAAACCTTCTATTCAGATGGGGTATAGGCCCTACGTCTTGTTTATAAAGCTAATTTATTTTAGATCACTGTGGGCTATCTATTGAAATTACAGTCACCTGCTATGAATGGTACTATCGGCAGGCATCGTTCCGCTTCGTTGAGAGGGGCGAAGTACATATGGAGTAACTCGAGTGCAATGAAGTCAATTCCTTATGCCTTTTGAGCTATTGAACAGCAATTATGAATCGAGCAAATATTGACATACCACGTAATTAGCCAATGTTCGTTTATTAGCTATTGTCTAGGAACTATGTCATACCATGAAATAAGTCACATCGATATGTAAATATTGTAAATGTTAATGGAAACATTCTATATGTGCGACTCCACCAACGCACGAAGCCAACCTGAAATACAGGTGGATTGTGTCTCTGTTTATCTGTTTCTGATTGAGACGATCGATTGGTAGCGATCTTCGCCTGCTTCAGTATCGATTTTAGGGGTTCTAATTTGCTCAGGTTTAGCTGTCACCATACAATGTATTACCTTTTCCATTTTTAAAAAATGCTGGTGATTTGTACACAATATTTTACACCTATTGTTTCATTTACAAAGCATTTGTTAAATTCAAATAAAAGTTTTTTAAATGTCAAAACCTCGTCTCTTCACACCCTTGTCTACAAAGACCATTGTCTTAGACTGAATTCATAACCGATATTTTTTCCAGCGTATCAGTGGCAATATTGATTTATAGAAACGCCACATGTATTGATCTGTTTACCTGTTATCTCTCAAGCACATTAACAGATTCTTTCTTTCTTAAATGTATTCTTGACATCCTCAAAATTACACTTTCTTTGTATTGTTTCAGACAAGAATGATTGCTTTAAAAACAAAAGAAACTTGTTATCTTCTATGGGCAGGTGTGCTTCTTTAACGATGAAATTTAGTCTAATTTGGTTACATCAGAGTATGCTTACTTTCTCCAGCACAGTGTAATATATTCCTTGAAATAATAATGGTAGACGCTAATGCAGATCATTGCGGGGTGTTATCAACATTAGGAGTAGAACAATCACCAAGACTATTGTGTGTATCTCATTATTAAATGTAGAATGATCACTAAGGCTACTGAGAAGCTGTCAACATTCTTCGCTCATCCATAACCCTTCAGAGTTGTAGAGGTGTCACTCTGGAAACTTCAACACAAAAATTCGCCATGCCTCTCTGTTATCAGTTCTTTATTTGAGTGTGTAGAATCGTAGTCCTGTCCAGTCTTTAATATTATCAATCCATACTTTCCTCCTAATCCCTATTTTTCTTCCACCCTCAACTGTTCCCTGCAAGACATTTATGGAAAGAGAATCGCGCCTCCTCAAGTAATAGTGAGATTCTAGATTCAGTCAAGAAATTCAATATCCAGGGCTGACTTGCCTGATACAAAGACTCAGAATCAGAATTACTAGCTAGACTGCTAAGTCAACAAAACACTAAGAAGACTTTACAATATTTTTAAAGAGCTTTTCTTTAAGTACTAAATACAAAGTTAGACCTGTGTGTGTCGACGGGCTGTAATATTGATTTGACGTTCGGTATGGGGGTCAACAATCTTAGTCATTTGAAGTACCAAGATAAATCCAAATATCTGTGATTTGATATGTTCGGAACTCAGAGACCAGTAGTCATAGCCCTGCGGTCCAGTAGACGTGACATATCAGTCTTTATTTTTAACATAGTGGCTCAATATCAGATAATTACGAACAGCATGTGTACTTGTAAAGCATAGACAAAACTGATTTTCAAAGTTTTAAATACTGGAAACGAGATTGTAGAGAAAGACCTTGCTCATGTACTATATATATATCCTATTCGACCGGCCCTTTAGAAAACAACTTCCAGTCAACGGTTTTCTTCTTCATTTTCTTCGTTCTTCAACTCCTGTAGATTAGTAGGATGTATGCCCGTTTGTTTCCGGGGCCCACGAGGGGAGAACAGAATAGCAGAGCAAAACTATTACCTATCATAAATGTCGAAGATATATATATGGTCATGTACACTTGTCACAAAAACATACACATTCAAAAAAGAGACGTGCAGAAACAAGCACGCAAAGCACATGCTACAAACACACACACATATGTATATTTGGTAGCGTATCCTATTTATGATGTAGCCATTAACCCAACATTTTTTGGATGTAGTAATTTTCTAGGCAATATAAATACGTTCAGAAGTTTGCCATTGCTGTCTGAACGGTCCGGATGCTCAAGTGCTTGTGGCGGGGATCGAACTTGCTACATTGACCTCACAGACGTGCTCTGTACCACTTCGCCACAGAGTCGGACCTATATGTATATTTACACGTATACACACCAAATAAACAAAGATATGCCACATACAACCATATACAAACATATTCGCATACATGTATGAAACATGCAAATTTGAATACACTGAAGATATTTCCATCGTTCTTGTATGTGCCAGGGTAGCATTATATGTACCGCGAGATTATTAACAATACCAGATATTTGGATGCGTGATCTTCTTAAGGCATAGGAGATTTTGAGTGCTGCACAATAGGTCATACATGAATGACTTCTATTTCTCTACAGAACGAGTACATCGTGATATAAAAGGACTTCGGTCTCGGATGGAAAAATTACATGTTTGGTCACATGAAGACTTCACTTCTCCAGAAGATGTGTGGCAGAAAGAATTAACATGAAGATATCTATAACAAAAATGGCTTCAAAAGGCATAGAGGATAGACTTCATTGTGCACGTGTTGCCCATATGTACTCTGTCCCTCTCGAGGAATAGGCACGGCACTTGCCGCGAGTAGCTCTCATAGCACGTAACTACGTAGCTTCAAGCGGTAATCCCCGGGGATCTCAGAGTTGAAATGCAATCCCTGTCCTCTTCGGCACAAAATCTATAAATAATCAGAATTACCATACATTTCGCTATGAAGAGGTGCTCGTTGTTTATTAATTAAAATTGGAAGATACAACCAGAAACCAGACTTTGTCTGTGATAATATTTTTTAATCATTTAACCACAGTGTGATATCAAAAATGTATTGATCTCAATCCTACTTGAAATATTTCTACCTGTTGCATCTTGCTGACAATTTACCTTGTTGTTTACAACACCAGGAATTACATGCAATTAGCTCTTATTTCCAATGTGCTTGTTTTTCCCCTCAATTTATTTGATAAGACTATATGAATATACTTTATTTGAAGACTATCTTTTTTTAAAGCTGCCTATATTTTCACGTTTTATCACTTTATCCATTGCAGCGTCAAGGATAGAAGAGTTCTCTGGAGATGGCTTTTTGTGTGTTTCATATGTTTGTTTTCTTTGACGCTTTTATTTCTGTAATCCGTTGTTGGCAAATTCTGCCCTTGGCTTTGTATAGAGCAGTGTATTCAGGGACACAGTGTGATTAATTATGTCATACAATTTTCCCTATCCCTAAAAAAAAAAACAATTCGAGAGAATACGAAAACTGCAGATTAATATACGAACATTTCAGATTGTTAGAAACATGTTTCAAATTCAAACAATGTAATTATTGTATAAAAACAATATTGTTGATGTCAGCTTTCGTCAAACTCCACTTTCCACTTCCGCTTTGTCACCAATTGTCTAAAGGTTTATACCCACCTACTGACTGGCGCAATTTATAGAAATCTTCCCTTTTCTAGTGTTTTAAGTGGGTGTAGGAAGGGAAGGGGCCACTGACGAGACTGGCTTTTATATTAGCTCTCTCCAGGTGTATCTGCTGAATAGAGCTGTTTTTCTGAAATAAAATGCAACATATTCCAGACTTGATGTTATTACTGGAAATCTTGTGTTTTTGATCTGTTTATCTTTCTATGTTTCATTTAATAATTGTTTATTAGAAAGATAAAAAAACACTTCAGACGTCAATATTACTACTCTATTACAGTTATCCAAGGTTGATCACAGTTATTCGTCTGCCCCGATATAGACAAATTTGAGTCAATAGACGCCCCCACAGTCTTCTGGTAATAAAACAAATGTAACGTATATTTATTTAGTGTAAAAAGAAAGATCATAGAAAATACTAGGGGCAGACAGTCAAGATTTCTAGGGCATGTGCTGAGAAGAACACAGCTTGAACACTTAATAACCACTGGAAAGATCAAGGGGAGAAGAGACAGCGGACGATAAAGAGAGACGGTGCTGGATAGGCTAGTATTATCGCACGGGAGAAAGTCATCAACCGAGCTTATTGACAACACAAGAGACCGAGAGTCGTGGAGAAACATGATAGCCAACGCCATTCGGCATGGCACTTGATTGATGATTTTTATTTAACGTTATTTCTCAAACTCCCACTAGATCTCACTTGTTGTAGGGCAATGGTCTGGACTTCCAGCTGGATGTAGTTTAGAGAAGGAAGAAGCATCGTGCCGGAGTTTTATTCCGCCAGAACCCCTTTTCGTGCGTCTTAAAAAAAATTCTTACAAGGTAAGAAGATTAACTTCATTGAGCTCCAATTATTCCATATTTACTCCAGTCTCTCACAACGAAGCGGAATTCTGCCTGAAAGAACCACTTGTAGCACGTAACTCTGGATCTTAAGGCGTGATCACCGGGAGTCTTCGAAAAATATCCACTTTACGCTTTATAAACACAACGTCTCGAGAGGGATTCGAACTCACGACATCTTGAGTACAAAGCGAAGAACTTAACCACTCTGTTGGTACTAACGTGTGTATGTGCAATCGTCAATTTGTTACCTGATGATACTATATGTAACGCAGAGACACTGCTGATAATTCTTTATTTCTAAAAGACTTTCAAGTTCTGTGGTAAGACATTTTAAAAAAATCAATTATAAAATGGAGTATTTAACGGTCTACCGGCAATTTCTATGGATCTAATCGCTGGTTCAGCAGCTGACATGGATAAAGCGTTAAAACTGTCAGATTTCAAAGCATGCAGTAGTGTAGAATACAGGCTATCAAGGCAAACTAAATCGATGTTTCGATCA
>CM067298.1:99626001-99940396 GCA_034231615.1 Meghimatium bilineatum
TCGAGACATGTACTCCCTCTGAGTAGAAGGCTTCTTCAATAGGCATTGCAGTAAGTCAAAAGTTGAAGACTCCTGGCTATGAAAGTAAGCTCGGAGAAACCTTAGGGACATAGTTAGTAAGAGCTAATCGCTCGTAATTCCTGGGGTTTAAAAGAAGAAGAACTACCTTAATCAAAGATCTATTGATTAAGGCTGTCCATAGTCTACTTCAAAAATATTTAGCAAATTTATGACCTCACCCTCTCCCCCCCCCATGTCAACAGACTGTTAATGTTTTATGGACCCTCTCCCTCCTCACTGTTTAATTATCTCATTATCTAAAACAACATAGTTTTTTTTCTGCAAATAATTCAAACATTTTAAATAGTATATAAGCAATTCTTTCGTTGACTTCGATGTTTCCGAACCTACCCCCCCCCCCACCATATTAACAACTGTAAAACTTTTTCTGACCACCACATCTCCGTCCAATTGTTGTCGTAATTTAAGGACAACCATTACATCCAGAAGATTATGTATTTCAGTCATATTCTAACGCTTGATATTTATGACCTTAGGAAATGATACATTACCTGTATGTATCACACAAGCAACATCGTTGACGTCGACAACGGGTTCTGTTATAGTGACGATGAACATTGACGTCAACTCAGCTGTGAATAATATGCCTTTAAGGTTCTTATCTTGTATGAAAGATGCCGTTAGAAAACGGAAACTTGCGTTTGTCTGAGGATTCGATTTGAGAAGGACAGATATCAGAAATATCATCTACTGAAACAGTTAAACTATGGGAATACGTTTTTGAGTAAAGAAACACATTCTATGTAACATTTTATAACTTAGGGATTATAATACAAGTTTTTTTAGTATTGTGCCTATATTAACATTTTGAAATTGAGTTTTTCAATAACTAAACATGACACAATATTATTGTTGGCTGGAGGATAGAGTAAAAAAGAGGGCCTACATAAATCTGAACGTGACATAAGAATGTCATAATTTGATGGAATGTGTATTGCAAAAAAAAAAAAAAAAAACAACCGATGGAAGCACATTTTGAAAGCACGTTTATTATACAATTTATTCTAGATTCCCACAAGAAAACTAGTTCTGCCTGACAATCCACCTGTTTTGAACACTTCAACTTTGCGACTGAGATTCCTGCACGTTAAAATCCTTGCCCCTTAACATCAGCACTGACAATGTTACTGAATTGTTTGAGATGAGTTATAAATACATGAAAGCAACATTGCTGTGAACCTATATTGAAGGTTACAAAGAGAAGAGATAGATATTGAAAAATGCCATTGAACGTAATAAACTGGTACCATGATCAAAACGATATTGGAACGCACGTTTAAATATATAATATGTATTTACAACAGTTAAATATTTGTGATCAAGAGGTTAGATCGTTGATTTCTCATCTGTGAGGTCCAGAGTTTGACTTTCGGTAAGTGTTAGGTTATTTTTTCTGTCAAGGATAAATACAATTTAAAAAAACCCGAATTCTGTACACGTGGTAGTGACAGCAAGAGCATTTTATTTCATAAATTTTGACCACATCCACAATGACCTCCCTACACTCACTAACGAGAAACCAAACAATCATAATAGTGGTTTTGTTTACAGAATAAGTTATACCTGCGACATCATTAAAGAAATCCTGGAATTTTTGGTGTAGATGGTCTAGACTCAATTATCGCGAAGTAATAAAACTATCCCGTTTAGTGTTGCTTATACAAATCACTACAGCCAGCAGTGAAATAAATAATAGCACCCTGAACGGAATACAAATATATCTCAGAAATGTGGAAAAGAAACTATTAAGTGCCATTTCATTAGTATCAACGTTTATTGAGAATGTACTGACCATTGTCGCATAAAAGAAGAACAGACGGCACAGTTAAGCAAATGTGGCCTTTTTTAACGAAACAAATACGTACATATTTAACGCAATGAAATATCGATAAAGACTAATTTCACAGAAGCTAAGTCTACTTGCGGATCCATTGATCTGCCCGTCTCACACTGAGAGTCCCTCCCCATCTTCGGAATCAGGGGAGGAGGTTGTCAGTGTGTAGCGGACAATTTGAAGCATACATAGCAACTTTCTAATCCAAGTTCAGCTAGGTCGCGAATCTGAATGAAACTACCCGTAATATTTAAAATTTAGACTTATCACGTGATGAGGACACATTTGATTAACCTGTACCGAAGACGCCCTGAGCTGCATTACAAGATTATAAAAGGTATTTTTTTAAACACTAGGTAATATTGTATATAGGGCCATAAATACATGTTTAAAAGGGAAAAGGGGGCGGGGAGGGGAGACCTACCTACCTACCTACCTACGAAAAAAGGTCACTTGGCGTCTCCACTTTAAAAATTCAGGCTACGCCCGCCTGAGGTATTCGAGTTTTGGACAATAAATAAATATGATTCTGGAAATTTTGAGGCAACGTAGATGTTGTTCTATAGAAGAATGCTGAGAGTACAGTGGACTGCTAGAAACAATAACGAGAAGATGCTGAAATAGTTAAATTCTGGATGGAAATTACTTAATATTTAATATAACATTAATATGTATTCTTTACTGGGAGGCTTGAAGAACATAGTTATACAATGTGCAAGATTGAAGACAAAACTAGGACGACATTGTGATAAAAACAAGTTGGATATTGCAATATCGTGGCATTGCAAAGTCAACAACGACCCTGATACAATATGCTATAGATAGTGTTCTGGTGATACAACATCGTCTGTGTCAATCGTTGCGGTACTTGATGATTGAATTGGAAATAGATGGGGAGAAATTTAAATAGTACAATCCCTTTATCAAAAGTGTATAGAAATTGTGCAAGACCCTGGCACTCGTCAATCCTGTTTATTTTGAATCGTTCACTAGACTTTTCTTATTGCAATAAATAATACTTCCCTCAGACATTTCTAGAGAATTTACAGACCATATATCTAAAGTGTCTTACTCTTTTCAAATAGGCTAGTGTTAACAGGCTCTCTTCAGACTTGGTGCTATCTTGAAATGTTTGTTACTTTTTACCTGTCGAAAAACACTTCTTCGTCTCTACTATTGTAGGGGGTATATTTGACAAGATTTCGCCACACAGGTAACTTCAACACCGGCATTTTTACCCTAGTTGTGTTTTTATTTTTATTCAGGCCTTTGAAGTCGTATAAATGAATAACGTACGGATTGTTGTTGCAGTGAAATTCAGCAAAGACGGGTAAAATTGAGCATACGTTTTGGAGTGTACACAGTAAAATGCAGCTCAAGAAAGATAACTTAAAATTTGTAAATATATATATATATATATATATATATATATATATATATATATATATATATATATATATATATATATATATATATATATATATATATATATATATATATATATATATATATATATATATATATATATATAGAACTATGTCGGTTTGGTGGTGGAGTTGTTAGTAGGTCCTCTCTACAAACATAATGTTATCGAAATTGCTCCTTGTTCGAAATCCGAAAAATATTACACTTCTTCATATCTTTACTTGCTTGATGTCTACGTCAGTTGTTCTCAATATTTCTTCTACTTTCGGGATAACATTATCTTACGTGGCTTCCCTGGGACCTAAGAAAAAGTCAACTTTCCTCAAGGCTAATCTATATACATATATTTAGCTATATACATAGTTATATATAATTAATTAAATACCATCAAATAATTTCCTTCCTGTAACCCACCCAACTCTTATTTACGGTTTCGTAGCTCCCGATTTCCAACTGTTTATATTTTACACATGGAGAAAATTGATGTGACCAAAGGGCTTCCTAATGGCCACTGATCGTCAACGTCGTAATAGTCAACTGGATGAAATCTATCTCTGTCCGTAGTTCTTGTTTCGATCCATACATTTTTGGTTGCACATTCGAGTTATAGAGTCTCTTTCAATCTTTAAATTGCGCATACTGGTGGCAGTTCTGCAGAATATGCTCAGAGATCTGGTCATGATTGCACTAGTATGCAGTAGTAAAGTTGGTAGTAGCAGCGTATGCATGTCTTATTCAGTCCGATGTGTCCTGCACTCATGTCGATCTAGAAACTGCTTGATATGATTCGTAAAATTATTTTCACCGCTTTTATCGCCTCTCTGGCAACCGGCTTCTGGACTTCTAGTCCAGAGTGTTAAAAATATGGCCATTGTTTTCTTTCCAGGCATGTCG
Source organism: Meghimatium bilineatum (assembly GCA_034231615.1). Lineage (NCBI taxonomy): Eukaryota > Metazoa > Mollusca > Gastropoda > Stylommatophora > Philomycidae > Meghimatium > Meghimatium bilineatum. The sequence continues at coordinate 99,630,236 of CM067298.1, forward strand.
CTGGAAGCAACTAAGGAAAGTTGGGAGACAGGCTAACAACCTATAGCATGTGAACAATGTTTTCACTGCATGTATTCTCTTAATTTCTTACTTCTGTCTTCTTTCTTACTTATTCACCCGCTACACACCGGGTTAGCAAGGAAGTGTCTTAAGTTAAATGAGTAAATACCTACAGAATAATCGAAAGAGACCCTAATGCAGATGATGGTGTATTACATCATCGTTTGACATCTTCTGCAGTTCTGCTTGTTTCCAAGAGAATCGGCATTGCCGTTTCCTTGGAAGTAATCAACAGAGCCGAGAGAAGATTTAGTGCAAATTGGCAGGGCACTTTTTCCATAAAACGTGTCTGGGTAAGTAGTCGTGTGTGAAACATAGTGACTTTGTGTCTCGGCATTTCACATCGACCTGTTTCCTGATCTTTTGCAAAAACGTAAGTCAATAATTTCACTGCAGATTGTTGGTATGCTCTCCCTTTTCCTTATAAATGACCTAGTGTTTGCTTCAATGATGATTGAATCAGGGGATATATTAACTATTGATTAGCAGAAGAGAAGAACAATGTTTTATTGATTATAGACAAAATGCTCGCTGTGTCTAGTAATGACAAGTAATACTCGCTTTTTTCTCTCCTATATTTCTGAGCTAATGTCGAAGACATGACATTTGCTTGATTGACTCGTGTACTGCATATATTAACATACTCAAATGTCAACGTTAAGATCTGATAGCTTGTAGTAGTTAGTGGTCTCAATGGTGGTGTCATTCCTTTGGATCTAGTATGGAAGTAGACACTTGAATATTTATGTGCATACTCAGACAAATACCAGAGGTCTGTTAATACAAATAGATTTATTTCAGTATGCAAAAATATACATATCATATGTATCTAATATATGTATCTCATCTTCCATGTATGTGCCTAGAATACAGACATGGAGTGAAGCGTGTATTGCAAGAAACTCGTGATATAAATGATCTAAAGAAGACTTGTCAGTCAACATAGAACCGGAACACAAACAATCTGAAAGACATACTGAATATGAGATCGTAGCACACGTGGACTTGTCCAGGAGTGCCATGATGATGAACGATGAATAATATAAAATAGTCATAAACTGAACATAAGTTCTTCTTATCCGTTGTTAGTTGTACAAAACCTACAGAGTATGAGAACATCGTCCAGAGACTCCAAATAAGTGATTTGCTGTCCATAAATTTGGTCAAAAATTGACTACATCCTCTCCCTGTTCCCTGTCCAGCAACTGTCAGGAAAATAGGAACCCCCCTCCACTCTAATATTATATATTGTTTTTTTGCGTTCGCTCCATTGTAATAAGCACGGATATCCGTGCGGTTTCCGCCGGGAGCGTGATTACGTTGTGCCACCGTTATGCGCCTTGTAGGCCTAGCACATCCGATTTCAGCATGTCTTAACAATTCGGGTGGGCTACACTAGCCTGTGATAGCCTCCATATCTGTCGCCAGGCACGCGAGTGTGTAGTCACTCTTCGCTCAGACGATTTTTGCTCACGTCTGACTCGCACGAGGTGTTCCACTGTCTATGAACTTGCCTCGTGTAATTGGATGTACTGTGCCTGTGCCCATCGGGTACTGAACCGTTTCTCATCCGTGAGCCTGGTTCCTTAAGAGGAAGAACTCAACAGAAGAGTTGGACCTTGGCTCTTTCGCCCTCTTAGCCGAGGTGTCATTCACCGACATCGTGTACCCTTGTCCAAGTTCGAATCTCAGAGCCACGTGTTTGAGAGCAAGGCGTTCTATATTTCAGATGATGTAGGCAGTGGTATTATCTATGTTGAAATATGGTTTAGGTTTACTTACACTGTCGCAAACACATGTGGATAGACTGCTCGACATTAGAGTTGGGTTAGGTCTTCTTACTTTTCGGAACGCCAGTGATTGGGTCTGTCGTCTCGAGTTGATGGAGCTTGTAGTTCCCCTTTCCTAGGAACTTTTCACTTTCTATTTGCAGTTCGCGCTGTCCTCTAGCGCTGTTCTGCCCTTTCATTGTGTCATTGTACTCAGTATGACTCTATTAGTCTCTCGACATGACATCACTCTCCACGTACCTTTTACATTGCCGCCCTCCAATGTTCAGCGTCACTGTATGTGGTAATGCAAATGGTGTCGGAGATGTTGTCTGTCTCTTATGCAGTCAAATCTCTTTCCATCTGCTACCTCCACATTCTCGGACATCCCGAAATGATTTGGCCAGAACCAGCTCGAGCTGCTGTATTTCGGTTTCCAGGGTGCACCGCGTGGAGGTACATTTGGGATCTTGGTTTTCTGCTAACCCTGGGTCCGCCTAGAGCGATGTGTTCCCTTTGCACCCCCGCTTATATATGTAAAAACGCAAACCACCATCCCGTCCCCACAACATTTTTAAGCGAACAAACTACCAAATAATACATGGTTTATGCTGATTTTTTTTAAAAAATGTTCCAAATTAAAACAATCGAATTCTTGTATATAAACTATTTTCTTGGGTGTCAACTTTTGTCATCCCCACCCTCCCACAATTTTCCACCTTGTCAACATTCGTCAAATGATTTCCGATCCCAACCACTCCCCATTACAGAAGAAAGAATTCGTCCAGGAAGTACTGTGATATGATTGCATGAAGATCGATTTCTGTTTACTTTTTAAATTGACGTCATTCCACATGTGTGATCGCCCCAATTACGTTTGTATTAGGATAGTTGTAGCACACATCAGCACTTTATGAAACGTCTTGAAAAAATAGTGTCAAAATGTGAATGAAATCATGTATTGTTTTCGTATTTTTCTCTCTGTTAAATCTTTTTAAATGAAAGGTGAAGGGCGTAAATGATTTGACGTAATTACGCACGGGAAGTCCCTGATTTGATGACAGTTGTTGAGAAAGGGTGGGGGTAAAAAAAGTTGCCAAACAATTGTTGGCGTAACTTGCATACATTTCCTAATGTTATGTACCTCTCTGGTGCCACATGCACATAAAAAAATCCGAAAAAAGCAGCAAAGCAAAGAATAATTTTTAATTTAAAGTTTCATATTAAGCCGTAAGCAGAGTAAACTAATCATTTTATTATTGAAAGATCATAACTTGAGTCAGCATTATATTATTGCATTAATCTATCTATCTATTCGCTAAACTCTTTGTTGCCTTTAGGCGTCAGGGGTAGAAGAGTTTTTTGGAGATTGCCCTCATGTGTGCTGAGTATATTGTGGAGTTTGTCGCCTCTTTTATTTCGGTGGTCCATCGTTTTCGTGGCCGGCCTCTAGGTCTGCCTTCCCTGTATCTGTGTAGCATACCTTGATATGGTATGCTGTCTGATGGTAGTCTGCTGATGTGTGCAAACCATTTAATCTGTTGTCTCTTAATATATTACAAGATTGAAGTGGTATCGGTTCTTTGTCTAATATCTTCATTTCTCACTGTGTCTCTTAGCGATATTCCTAGGATTCTGCGCAAGCATGCCATTTCAGCTGTTACAAGTTTACGTTTATCTTGTGCTGTTGTTTCCCATGTTTGTCATTGGTATCACAGCGTTGGTATAATAATTGTTTTTAATATTGTTAGTTTGGTGTTAAAATCTACATTTTTGTGTCTGAAGATTAGTGTCATTTGCCCTAGGGCTTGGTTTTATTGCATAAATGAAATAACATAAGTAAACACATTTTCCGTCATTTTCATACACCCATCCCTAAAATAGATTTGATTTTAGTCAAGACTACAATCGCGAATATTCTAAAGCTACTATTAATATGGACAGATCTATCGACACGCAGTCAACAACAAAACACATACTCTGTACAGGTATGTGCATTCCTCGAAAACCACAAACATTGAACATTAGTACGTGCCAGAAGACCTCAATGACCAAATTAGGCCTACTTGTATACACAAATAACACATACACATAAACAATAGTATTTTGAGAAACACGTTGAACATTTGAACAACTCGCGACTCTTTAGCGATGCGTTGTGATCGAAGACAGAAAACGTGTTGAATCAAGTTGCAAGGAAGCGGGTGCCCTCTGAGCGAACATGGTACAAATCCTGTTTGCTGCGTTATAATTTTTATAATTAATGAATCATCGAAGGTTCTATATTATATTAATGAAAGACCCAGTTAGAGACTCAGTTATTTCATATTTTATGAAATGATAATTGTGTTTAAGTAGTTTTGTAACTACACTGGTCAACTGGTTCATCCTACAAGATATTTGTACTTATGTAGTCTTGTAATAGGTCAACTGGATCACCTTACAATGTCAGTGTCAGAATATACATATATAATTTTATTATCTTTACCGACTTGGAGTGTGGGTTCTCCTAAATTCCGGAGGAAGGTAAATCACATAACTGTATGTATGTCCTCTGCTTCATTCCAGATACAAAAGTTCAGAAAAATGGTAGGAAACTATAATGTCGTTAGGATTGAAATACAAGATCCACAGCTGACCGTTTTACAGCCATTCAGACATATCGACTATGTGGTGAAAAGTGGTGAACATTGAAGCCACCAGATGGCTGTAAGCTTTGAAACATCGAATTGCACATAAAAGCAAGTTTCATCGATCGTAATTAATATTGTTAATATAAACAAACAAACAAGATCCATAGCCCATGAAAGCGGATAGTGTTTATTGCTGACATCGTTTCTACTGCGTTCATCGTTTAAATAAATAAACTCGTACTAAATTCGCTCGGATACATCGGGACCGGTCATCCCGACTGGACAAAATTTATTGGGTTGCTTACCCTGATATGCATCACATTGACAATGGGCTTGCCAACCAGACTCACCGTATGGTCACAAACGCAAGTATGCCATTATACAGTCCATAACTATTCATCGAATACAATCAGCAACCAATATTTTATGAATGAATAAATCGAATGTCATGGTAAAAGGGCTGTTCGCCATTTTTGTTGATGAAAACCATTGATGTTGGTTCATTACTGCGACGTAGATCTGATTGACAATGGAAAAACAGCTTCAATCAAATGTTAAACTTAAAGAAAAGGTGAAGCGATTATAACAATAAATATATTAGAAGAAGATCTAGAACTATACACTCTGAAATACGATATTGAAGACTCAGTTAAACATGTACTAAATAACAAAACACCAGGAATAGACAACATACTTATAGAACTCATAAAATTCTAACTGTGACAGGTATAAAGTGGCTACAAAGACTGCTCAATGTATTATGGAAGCCACAAAAGACACCACAGAAGTGGAATGCATCGGTGGGTGTTACCATTTGGAAAAAAGGCAGTAAGAGGGACAACACTAAGTATAGAGGCATATCACTCTTAAGCCATATAGGAAAATTGTTTAGCAAGATACTAGAGAGAAAGATGCACGCATATGTAGAACCACCGATCAACAACACAAATTGGGCTTTCGGAAAATATAAAATCAAACTTCGCCCTAAGGAAACCTTCAGAAATAGCAACAGAACATAACTAAGACGTATATTTGGCTTCCGTGGACCAAGAGAAATATAGAGTGGATAGAGCATAACTATGGATAACACTACAGACATATGGAGTTCTCCAACATCTGATAAGCCTATGTCAGAGCATATAGGTCAATTGTCAATGCGCAGTAAGAACGAGCACATGTACATCGGATAATTTCCAAATTCACTCCGGAGTGAGGCAAGGATGAATAATATCCCCCCCCCCCATTGTTAAAAATATACATGGATCACATCTTAAAAGTAGAAAAGACAGCGGAAGAAAACAATCTGAAGGATAACATAAACGAATTGCTATTTGCAGACGACCAAGAATTAGTAGAATCATCAGAAGAGCAACTACAAATATAAATAGACAAATTACATCAAACATGCCAAATCACTAACATGAAGATAAATATAGACTAGACCGAAGTAATAAAGATAGGAAGAACAGAAAGAAACACACACGCACACGCACACACACACAAGCACACACACACGAACACGCACACGCGCACACACACGCGCACGCACATGCGCACTCGCTAATAGATAGATAGATAGATAGATAGATAGATAGATAGATAGATAGATAGATAGATAGATAGATAGATAGATAGATAGATAGGTAGATAGATAGATAGATAGATAGATAGATAGATAGATAGATAGATAGATAGATAGATAGATAGATGGATGGATGGATGGATGGATGGATGGATGGATGGATAGATAGATAGATAGATAGATAGATAGATATATAGATAGATAGATAGATAGATAGATAGATAGATAGATAGATAGATAGATAGATAGATAGATAGATAGATAGATAGATAGATAGATAGATAGATAGATAGATAGATAGATAGATAGATCAGATTGACGATCGCGTTTCACAATAACATATGTATACAATAATGGCGTCTGCTTTGAGTCGTGCGGAGGAAAATTCCGTCTTATTTTATTTTCCCTCTTATTAATATTGGATGTCAAACGCAATTCCGTGGAGTAAATGTGCTATTTATAGTGCGTTCCAGAGAGTCTGACAGAACACGGCTATTATATTATAGATGCTTGGCTGTGTTAAGTAAAAGGTCACCTCATACGACTGATTGATGTTGTCTATCTAGATATGTCCCAACATGAGACTTTCTTTATTTCCAAATCTCAAAAGCATTAAATTATATATTATATATCTGCTCATTGACTATTTCAATCTCTAGATAGCATCCTTTATAACACGATTATTTTTAAATTAAGTGGGTCCAAAATCAGGGGATACTCAATAAAAGATGACCCGCAAAGATAGTAGAGGTTATGAAAACAATTATACGAGGATCATACGTGATTTCATATTAGTCACTTAAACCCCTTCCTGGCGCTACTTTGCGCAGCAATAAATCAAGTCATTGGGCCCCCTAATGTGCATACTCAATTTCTGGTGTTTACGTCACGGACAGGAATGTACTATTCCTCTATCCGTGGATATGTTCTTATATATAAACACACATATTGCTTATAAAATAAGGTGTTGATTATAAACACAGGTACAGCGTATGCACACGTGTATTTCTTATAACACTCGTATTGCTTATAAACACGTATTGCCCATAGACATAAGTATGTCTTATCAACACAAGTATTGCTTATAAACACGTATTGCCCATAGACATAAGTATGTCTTATCAACACAAGTATTGCTTCTAAACACGTATTGTCAATAGACATAAATATTTCTTATCAATACAAGTATTGCTTATAAACACGTATTGCCCATAGACATAAGTATGTCTTATCAACACACGTATTGCTTATAAACACGTATTGCCCATAGACTAAGTATTTCTTATCAATACAAGTATTGCTTATAAACACGTATTGCCCATAGACATAAGTATTTCTTATCAATATTGCTTATAAACACGTATTGCCCATAGACATAAGTATTTCTTATCAATACAAGTATTGCTTATAAACAAGTATTGCCCATAGACATAAGTATTTCTTATCAATACAAGTATTGCTTATAAACACGTATTGCCCATAGACATAAGTATGTCTTATCAACACACGTATTGCTTATAAACACGTATTGCCCATAGACTAAGTATTTCTTATCAATACAAGTATTGCTTATAAACACGTATTGCCCATAGACATAAGTATTTCTTATCAATATTGCTTATAAACACGTATTGCCCATAGACATAAGTATTTCTTATCAATACAAGTATTGCTTATAAACAAGTATTGCCCATAGACATAAGTATTTCTTATCAATACAAGTATTGCTTATAAAGAAGTATTGCCCATAGACATAAGTATGTCTTATCAATACAAGTATTGCTTATAAACAAGTATTGCCCATAGACATAAGTATGTCTTATCAATACAAGTATTGCTTATAAACAAGTATTGCCCATAGACATAAGTATTTCTAATCAATACAAGTATTGCTTATAAACACACGTATTGCTTATAAATGTAAGTAGTGTTGATAAACAAATGTATTGTGTAAAAGTGAATCGTTTTAGAATTAAAGTGAAGAAACAAAGAAGGAAATATATCTGAGAAAAGAACATACCCGGATAAGACAGATTGTTCGTGAGACTTTTATTAATGACAAGCCATTACTGATGAGAAACACGAGTCGTGAAAAACCTCACTAGAGATAAGACTGCAAGTAAGCAGACACAAGACAATGATATAGGCGGCAATGAAACGTTCAGTGACGGAGAAGGAACACTTTGGCAGAGTGTAGCACTGTAGGGACATGCAGAAAGTGCTGGAAATGATTTGCATGCGATCTAGAGGTGATCATCTTGATCCAGTTCTTTTTTATGATAAACATTCTTTACATACTAATTTACCTTACTTCTTCTGTGTTCCTATTTTCTGTAACAACTGTCTATTTCTATGATTTCTACGTTCGAGTGTAATAAGAATTCTATGCACAGTCACGAAAACTTCCAATGGGATCGTAGAGGGATTTTCCAACATCGGCATGAAATGTGGCTATCGACTGTAAAGGCCTGCCATCAGAATGAAAAGAAGCCTTAATATATCATATTTTCGACATTTTCTATGTATTTCATTAGTCGGCGGTGACACAAAATATATATAAAGTGACAAATGAAAACCACGAGAATAATCAAAATCATCAAAGATAAAGGCTTGGTTTGATTCGACTCCTAGGCATTTAACCAATTAACGGAGATGGCCAGACAGGAAACTATCAATTTCAATTTTCTAGTTGTTTTGGATTAAGTTAATTTCTTTGTTTTCAGTATATTGTGAGTTTTATTTCTGGTCATACTTTGAGTAAGACAAAGAGAATCTCTCTTATATATATATATATATATATAATATGCATACATAAATTCTACCCTATAAACAGGAGAGAGTGAGTGGTTAGGGCTACAGTACATGGCATGTTAATGATAATATGGTCATCATGTCACTTTCCTCTCTCAAACATGTCTCTATTTGATCACGAAAGACGTGATCATCTGAAGAGAAAATTGAAAGACATGTGTTCTGTCCTACCAAAGAGATTGAGAAATTGTAATGTCCATGTTCTAGAATGACTCCCAGACACTATCATGAAAGCTTTCTCATCCGATCTTATTATTTTAAACACCGTGTGTGTCATATCAAAAGAAAATAGACGAGAGGTCACATCACCATTCGCCCAATAAATTCCAATCGTGTGGTGCCAGGTTCTCAGATAAGGCTTAAAGCATAGGTTCCCAAAATGTTTAGGGTAACCACCCCCTTTGCAAGATATGTAAGTTGTAATGCCACAAACCCCCCCCCCCCCCCCCCCAATTATAAAAGTTTTCGACATCCGTTTGATATTTTCAACGTTAATAGAAACTAATGATACGTTGCTGCTTATGCCGTTAAATAATTGAAATCGTAGTGGCCACTATGTGTTTTATCTTGAACACAGTTATACCGATTTTGAAGAAACTAGCCCATATGTAAAGATTATAAAAGTTTATTCTCGAATAAAATTGTGGAAAGTTTGATTGAATAGTTTAAATGTAAAAATTAGCAAATCATATTAAGATATTGCGTTACATTAGTAAGAATATTATTGCAGTAATTAAAACATCATCAATTATATTACAATATTGTTAAATGCAAACTTATAAAGTGAAAAATACGAAACATAAATAACAAATTAATGTGAAAAAGTTGAAAAATACGAAACATAAATAACAAATTAATGTGAAGAATGAGCCTGTTCCAATTTGTTTTAAAAGCCCTTTTATATCCGCTTCAACTGTGGATAAAAACAATTATATTTCTCCACGCTCAGTTATATGTAATCAGTTCTTTTTCATATACAGTAAATTCTCTACAGCACTAAACCCACATTCAGACACATAGGAAGATGGAAATGCAATTAATCATTGCTGCACTATTTCCCATAATCCAGGGTACAGTGTTGCATTGATTTCTGAAGCCAGAACATTTGGTATCCACTATATGATTTTAATTTTAGTTCTTCATTTGTTCTCAGTTCTATAAGTTCATCTTCTAAATTTGATGATCCTGCTGTGTGTACATATGAGAAAGGATCTAAAACCAAATTTAGTATATTTATGTTTAGAATATCATTGAATAGTTTGGTGAAATCAGCATAGAGAATCTACAATTCTTGGCAATATGTAAGTAAATCTTCCACTTTGAGAAACTGCTGATAAATATGAAAAGTGGTTACATTCCCCTCGGCCTAGATTCCGCTTGAATAGAAGAAATTTCCCAACAAAAGCGGCAATAATGTGTTTTTGTTTTAATTCACATCAATTCATCACCTTGTAATTGTAGAGTTACTTCATTAAATATCATAAAGCGACGTAAGCAGGCGTTCACTTAAATTCTTCGCAACCAAATGTTGCCGATGAAGTAGACATTGTATAGAGAGTACATTTCGTACTGCTTGTTTGAAAAGCGCCATGAAATCCTTGTGCCACCTTGTCATTGAAGAAGCACCATCAGTAGCAGCAGACAAAATAGTACACATAGAAATGCCTTCCTCTTGAAAAAACCTATTCAGGGTATTAAATATACATTCTCCCTTTGTGTCCACTTCCACGTTTTTAGTAAATAATAATTCTTGACAAACTTGTTCATCTTTTATGAATCGTATATATGATAAGAGTATTGGTTCATTATTTGGGAGAGTTGATTCATCGAGTTGAATGGGAAATTGGCATGCCTGCAAATAATCGCACAATGATTAATCTAAGTCTTCGGTCATTTCATCGATTCTTCTTTGCACTGAATTATTGCTCAAAGGAATTTTGTGGATGATATCTGACTCTCACTTATGCAGCAAAGTGTTTATGACTTCTTTTTTTGGGCTGGCAAGATTAATTCCTCACCAATTTTGTGTGGTTTTCCAGATGTAGCGGTTAATAATGAAATATTATAAGAAGCTTGTCAGTATCTTTTTTAGTAGGCGACGCAAAAAGTTTTGATATAGTTAGACACTTGAAATGTTTTTATTCTAGTACTTTAAAATATAACAAATCTTTATCCTTTTCGCCAGAATACATTTTAGTAGCATAGAAAGCTTCATTGCTTCATTTGAAAATCCTTTCTGAAAAAAATTAAGCACATAGGTAATAATTGGTTCGCAGGAGATTGAATGAATCCATATTTCAAACACCCATTACTGTACTTTCAACATTTCTTCTTAGATTCAGGCATAGTGAAGTGTTACAATTAGCAAAAATATTCACAAAATTAGAATTTAATTCATACTTTGTATGGCTCCACTTATGTATCACACGTTCGACTGATGATTGTTGGAAAAGCACCAAAAAAAATAATGAATATTATTCCTCAGCAACTAGTATTTATAGATTTCAAATCCAGCCCGAATCGACTTGCATACATTGACTTGTATGAGATACCACTGTAATATTTTATTTTAGTATGGAAAAAATTAAAGTTAACTTTTCCCGATCAACCGCCGTTATATCGACTTTTTAAAGATATTTTTATATATCTCTAATAGATATTTTTATTGTTTGTTTTGCGTTCCCTCCATTGTAACCATCACGGATATCCGTGCGATTTCCGCCGGGAGCGTGATTACGTTGTGCCACCGTTATGCGCCTTGTAGGCCTAGCACATCCGATTTCGGCATGCCTTGACAATTCGGGTGGGCTACCCTTAGCCTGTGACAGCCTCTATATCTGTCTCCAGGCACGCGTAGTAGCGTACAGAGCCCATTGGGTACAGAACACTTTCTCTTCGCGAGCATACTTCCGGTTTAGGAAGGCTCGACATAAGAGTTGGGTTAGGTCTTCTTGCTTTACCAAATGCCAATGGATGGGTCTGGGTCTCTGCCTGTAAGGAACACAGGTAACTAGAAGCTCGTCTCGAGCTGACGGAGCTTGTAGTTCCCCTTTCCTAGGGACTTTTCACTTTCTATTTGCAGTTCGCGCTGCCCTCTAGCGCTGTTCTGCCCTTTCATTGTTTCATTGTACTCGGTATGAAATCGATTTGTCTCTCGCCATGCATCTACCTTCACGTTCATTTTACATTGGCCGCCCCTCCAATGTTCGAACTGGACTGAGTAGCTTCACTGTATGTCGACAGTGTCGCTATATGTGGTAATTCTGGTGGTGTCGGAGATATTGTCTGTCTCTTGTGCAGTCAAATCTCTTTCTATCTGCTACCTCCACATTCTCGGACACGATCCCCAAATGATTTGGCCAGAATCAGCTCGAGCTGCTGTATTTCTGTTTCCAGGGTGCACCGCGTGGAGGTACATTTGGGATCTTGGTTATCTGCTAACCCTGGGTCCGCCTAGAGCAAAGCGTTCCCTTTGCACCCCAAATATTTTTATGTTAACCAAAGACATTACTGCTACATGCGAAATTACGTTCACTTCTTTTTTCAATAACAAAAACCAAAAAACAAACGTCTTTTCTCTGTAAAACTGATTGTTTTTTACTCTAAAATGTGTTGTTTATTTCTAAGAAATAATGTCCAACTGCTTCTAGACACGGAGTGAAACAATATATTGTTCTTATTAATGTAATGTAACCCTCTATACTGCATCATTTTATAACAAATTTCCATATCTAAAAAACACTTTTCAAAATCTCCAATTATATTTATTCTTTATTTTTATACTGTATATAGCGAAATCCTTTTATTACACACATATTTCGTGGGTCCGGACCAAGTTGTTATAATGGGATTCCACTGAAACTCGTTCACAGACAGAAGATTTCAGAAGCAATTATAATTTTATTTGTAATCAGCTCAATGACACAAAATAAAAGAAATCAAAGTGGCTTGTATTAGCCAAAGACACTTTTGATACTAGTGTCTTACACGGGAGCTGTCGACACTTTTAATGCTGGTGTCTTATACGGGAGCTGTCAACACATTTGAAACACCAAATAGCAGCAGTGATCATATAACTAGTTCAGTAGATAGAATACATTGTTAATTTCAAAATAGTGAAAGTGATAAATCTGTATGAAGATATTTAACCGAGGAGCCAATGCCCTATACCACCTGAACCCCCCCCCCCCCATTTCTTCTGAAGCCACTATCGTTCCCCATGACTGTTTCAGCGCCCACTGGGGTCGGTACCACCCACTTTGGGAACGTATGGTGTAAAGAATAGAAAGTGTTGCTTACCAGGTATGTTGGCAGAGGCGATTAAGATAATTGTAGAAGTGAGGTTGCACTGCCCGTGTGACAACCGGGGTCTGGACTTCTAGTTCAAGTAATAAATAATAGGACCATTATCTTATTTCTAAGAATGTCGTAGGAGACACGTAAAGAAAGGTGAAGAATAGGCAGACAACTTGTCACATGGGAACATCACTGTCATATCTGGTCTCGTATTACTTTTGACTTCGATCAAATAATTCCCTTGGATGGTGAAAAGGTGCACGCCAGTGGACAGTGCACCATTGTCCTTTTATGACAGACATCTGGGTTAAAGAAAATGCTAGATGTGTCACCACTGCAGATGAGTCAACAAATTTGATTTTAGATTAATGAATTAGTTGGCCTTCATGTTGGTGAACATGTGCTCCTGCCAGAACGTAGTAATTCTAAGAAACTGGCGCATAGAATGCTTCCCTTCTGGAACTAAACATGCATACATGAGGCCCCCAACTTCCTACATATCCACGTCTCTGATATCTTATATGAGTCCGGTGCCGCAGAAAGGCTACAAACTTTCAAGAGCAACCTGGTCACAGCTAAATAGATTATTTCACTTCATCATAATCAGTCATATCTCATAGAGGGTCAAAGAGACCCAAAAGCCATGTTAAAGTTGGACGTGTTAGACCGAACGGCGCATGTATTGAATCCAAACTGTAAACCATTTTGCAGTGCATTCCGTTCGTCGGTCTAGTAGTAGTAGGTATCTTTCCAGACATTGTTGAGCTATAAGAAATATAATCTACGATTCGCGGCGGTGATGGATGTGACTCCAGGCAAATCTCTTCAAATACAATGGAGCGCCGCTGTGAGACCTCTTCTGGATGGAGCTAGTGTAGACCCACTCAATATTGAAGTTACCATATATCAACACTAGGATACACTTGTGATAAAACGTTCTTACCACACTGAAGTAGTCAAAGACATGTGATCAATTCTATCACAGAACATAGCAGAAAAAAAACAAAACATATTTCTGAAAGATAGGGGTTGCCTATACATTAAATCATCACTTATTTGACAAATTTTGACTACTCTACCTCCTTCCCATGTCAACAACTTATCAAGAATCGTCAAACCCTCTGCTTAATTATGGTTAAAACAATTGTTACTCCCCCCCCTACTTCCCCTAACAATAATTTGTCTAGGTAAAATACGAATAAAACGACAATTTTTCCCGCATTTCTCGAAATTGTTTTCACATTCACACAATTTAATTGGTAAATATAAAACAGTTTTGTAGACAGCAACTTTTATTACATCCCACTCTCCCGTGTCAACAACAACTGTCAAACATCTTCAGACCTTCTCCCTTAATTGTTGACGTTATTTATAGACAGTCTCGTAGTTATGTTAAGTTTTTAAAACATCTAACATGAGATCTGAATCAGTAGCAAGAATTGACAGCCAATAAGCTAATTATTTATGCAAATATTTGTAATACGGGCACTAAAAAATAGATATCTTTTTGCTATAGTTTATTTGCTTTAAGAAGAATTCCAACAAACACACATAAATATGATAACCTGTATCTGACAACATATCCTTTGGTGTTTCTCGTTGCTCAGGTAAAACGACACCCATGTGGTTTCCCGTCATATCTAGATTTGTTTATTCAATGTTCCTCAATGTGAGTCTACTTGACAGCTTCCCCAGACGTGTACATTCTGCAGGACTCTGTTGATCCCATAAGTGCATTCAGTCTCAATTCATTCCTCCCTTCATATAATTAGTATAATTTCATGAAATATGGTTTAGGCATCATGTATACAGGTAGTTCAGGCTAATTACACTATGAGACTTGTTGTCTTGTCTTTACGTTTATTTTTGTTAAAGGTGAGAGTTCATCGTAAATAATAAAATATTATTTTAAAAATTAAAGTTAATGTTCATATGGAAACAACTTACTCAGTTACTTCAAAAGGACTACAAAATACTTAAATAGTTACATATGAAAGTTATGATTAAGGATATATAGCAATATGTGACCAAAAAACACAACGAATAACATTTAATAAAACGTACAACTTGTTATATAAATCATATAAGCATGAACAATCTCTACGTTGCCCACACATGACTTTTATCTACACATATAAACACAGCATATTTAGTCTTAGACACATACCGCAAATATTTATTCATGCATTCTGACACTTGTGTACCTGTTCTCAGTTAGTCCTGTATTGATCGTACACGCAAGTGTATGCGTTATCCGTTGTTTTCTAATATCACGTTAGTAGAATTTTATTAATATGTTTACTTTCTCGGAATGCAGGAAGTAATAAATCAAGTCGAAGAGTTATCAAAAACCTCAAGTATACAAATAAATAAGAACAAGACTGTTACCACGCTCTCCACAAAGCCTGAACATTGTACTCTCACACTGGCCAGTGCCTCACTCCTAAAACAAAACATCCCGATTTACCTGGGACTGAAGTTCTACACGATACATACATGGGGATCACAAATCGAAGACACAGAAAAAAAAGCAAAACACAGGCTACACATATTTAAATGAACTATCTGAGACAAATTATGGAACTGACATACAAACCATAAGACAAGTCTGCATATTATATTCACTCAACTCTAGAATATGGAATTGTCATTTATAGAACAACATCATCAACAGCAGGATTACAAAATCCAAAAGATAATGGGAATGATAAAATCACTATAATGACAAACATTTAGATACCTGAAATATAACCATATGTTGAGAAAACAAGTGAACTAACAAAGAATGCACCGAAACGTGTAAGCTTCAACCACCTATAAAAATTAGGAAAGCCAATGAAGAAGCAACTTACAACAACTCTGAGTAGTAGAGACAGTACATGACAACATCGGAAACACCTCACTGACATGTACAGCAAAACTTACAATGCCAGTCATTTATAACAAAAATATGGAAACTTCTACTGCGGTAAAAGCAAAAACACTTAATCATTTGACACATAATATCACAGCTTAAAGTGGATTCATATTTTCACAGATGGATCATAAGATGCAATAAATAAAGTACCAGCAGGGGTACAATTATTTGTACCAAATACCCCAAAAATAGAACTCTCACTCGCTACTGGGAAATTTATAAAAGGGAAAACTTTTGCAGGTGAGCGTTGCAAGAAAATATGAAAACACTAAAGGCATTAGAAGAATAGAGAATTAAAAAAGGAGCAACTGTAATCTTCATGTGCGTGTCAGTTCTGAAGACCCTTCAAAATTAACCTTAAAGATCTTTCAACAAAAATAACATTAGAACTTGAAAATAAGTCTTCTACTAATAACAAAATGACGCTGCAGTGTATCCTTGCACACTGTGGAACTGCTGGAAATGAGGTAGCTTATAGATTATCTAAGGAGGTACAAAAGAGGAACAATTACATTACAGAATATCACTGGCTGAACCAAAATCACTCATCAAAAGAAAATTGTCATGCATAGTGTTAGAGAATAGGTAGCAAATTTTCACAATCAGTCTGTCAATTCCTCTTTTGCCAAATTTGGCACATAGGGCGAATGTCATAGTTCTCCATGTCTGTCGGTCAGTTGTCAAGGATTTTAGGTCTTGTGCATTTATGTCTGTTGATTTTAATTCATTCATAAAGCTGAACAGATTACAGCAAAACAGCATTTTTTTTTATTCTGCTTCGCGCAGGACACTGTAGAATACAAGCAAGTCTACACAAAATAAAGATTGCCAAAATAATCAATGTTCATGTCAAAAAAGGATTTCCAGACTCCAGAACATATTATGCAGACATCTTCACTCTTTAGCGGCTTGAAGACTAAAACATGCTTCCAGAAGACAGTATTGGAAGTGAGCTTGTGGGAGGGGAAATTTTGAGGACCTGTTGCTGACGACCAAATTAGCGAAAGTGGCCCTCCTGTCTGTATAGACTTTTTAGCATTGCAAACTGATCGTAGAAGAAGAAAATATTTACTTACTTCATTTAAGAATATATACTGTTCAAAACAAAGAAACGCAACATTAGTGTAGTGTTAATGGACACCAAATTTCAAACGTGTACCATAATTTTATTTTACGGAATTATTGTTTCAACCTTGGCATTAAGAAACTTTCAGAGTTTATAAATAAAACGATGTTCATTAAATTTGGTTTTGAACTTTTATTCTTTGCTACTGACGCCTCAATTTCAATAAGATAGATGGTCTCCTCTGGCCTCTATCAGAGAAAGACATCTCCTTGACATAGATCCGATTAGCTGTTGGGTCTGTTGTTGCTTGAAGACTACCCACTCTTCCAGCAGTGCAAGTGAGAACTGTCGAAGAATGGCTGGAGCCACGTTTCGCTAGTTGAGTCAGCTGTCGTGTTCATCCCATAAGTGTTCTATGGGGTTGATTTCTGATGACATGGCTGGCTATGGAATGGTCTGGACGGTGTTGTCAGTGAGGAACTGCTTGGTGAGTTGTGCTACATGTGTTGGAGCATTATCATTTATCATGCTGAAAAATCGAGCATCATCCAGCCAAATTTGGGAGGACGCAAAGACGAACAATTTAAGCGACGTATCGTTCGGCATTTAGACGCTCTTCAATTTGCACCAGGTCACTTTTTCCCATTAAGTTGATTGTACCCACATCATTACACATTCACCCCCATGTGGAGGAGCGACATCAACGCTGTTCTGGGCGTATCGCTCACATACTCTGCGGTAAACACTTCTTCGTCTATCGTGTCGATGAAGAACAAAATATGTGTCCTCATTTAACGAAGCCCGTTTCCAGTCACTCCCAACGGTCCATTGACGATGTTGGTTTTCCCACTCCAGTCGGTTCTAGAGAGGCCGGTCCGTAAAAACAGGATCTCTATAGGGTCTTCTAGCCTAAAGACCAGCATCGTGGAACTGGTTCCTAACCGTTTGATCTGAAATTCGACGAGCTGCTCGCATTTAATTGACTGTGAGGGAGACATATGCAAATTGATTCATGAGGTTTCATGAGGAAGCCGTATCAAGTGGTCTTCGGTAGGAGTTATGACTCTGGGTCTTCCACTGGGCGACCGGTCTGCTACTGATACAGTTGATTGAAATCGCTTTTGAAGGCGACTAAGGGTGCCTCTAACCATATTAAATTGTCTGTCCACTACATTTTGAGATTATCCAGTCTGTAAGCGTCCAATGATAATGTGTAGTTGTTCTGTAGTGAAATGAGCCATACTTGCCCACTGAATTTTGAACTGAATTCATTCGAGGACCGTCAATCTGTTACAGACGTTCAATAATATGGTCAGAGAGTTTTGTGGTCAATAAGCTTCACGGGATTCTCATGAACTGGTCATGAATTATTGCCAAAATGCTGTTTTGATCTTGACCTATTTCATGACCTCATGAATTATGAGGTGAGTACAATTCAGGTAACCACAAGACGTTAATGACTAGGTGGACAAAGTAAATAGGTTGAATAATGTCCAATCAGTGAATATCTTTTTTTTAAAATGTATGTAAGTAGTAATATGTTATTAAAAGTAATAAATAATAAAAAAGGAAAAATGTAACAATAATAATAATAATAATAATAATCGTTCATCGTAGGCAATGATGATAATAGTTTCGAACTTGCACTGTTGCATTTCTGTTCTGTGTACGGATATGGCTAAAAAGTCAAATCCTCCAACGAACCCCCTGTCACATTTGGATCACATATGGTCAGAACTGGACATGTGTGTGTTTGTTTTTCTGTCTTTTAGGGTAGCATATTTTCTTTGTGCCATATGCTTTTCATAGATCTTTTCAAGCATCTTTGCTGGTGTTGCTTCGCCACTGGGCAATTCTAAGCAACAGATTTCCAGGGTATTATATTGATTTTGAAGAGACAGAGGGAGGCTTGGATCATTTATTCTGTCCACCTGTATTCGTGTTTCTTTAAGGAGCTCCGCTATACCGCATCTGTTTGAGGTGTGTTTGTTAGACATGCTCACAAAATTTACAGCCCTTCTCAGTTTGGCCTTTCTTGGATAGTGGCTAGTCAGTAATTTGGTATCAGGCGATTTATTTTGGGATGTTGACTCTAAGTGAGGACTTTAGAATCATATACTTTATCGTGCAATCTTGTGGATATTATGTTTTAACTATAGTACTGCTTGAGAGTCCTGCAAATACAATGGACAGAAAGGAAGTCGAACCAACAGGTGTTAATAAAAAGTAATGTCCAAAAAGGATGGCTTCTAAACACTATATTAAGAAGGAAATTAAATTTCTCTTCAGTCATGTAAAGAGACACAGTAATATGAAAAAAAAGTATTGCTGGTGGGAGCGATAGAAGGGAGCAGTGACAAAGGTTTCCCAAGACCTCACTGGACAAGAGATATTCACGAATGTATGCATATGTCATAGGACAACTCGTCCAAAACCGAGGAGATTTCAAGAGATTCATAGGAACACTAAGTTCTGGAAAGAATATGTCACATAACAACTTGGGATTTTTGCTGCAGTGAGGGCTTCTTTATGAGGTGCTTATCTTGCCACATTTTCCTGATAAGCCTACGGATACAGAATACATAATATAAACAATATAAAACGGTGACAAATTCTATGTTGCTTCGAAAGGGTCTATATCAATAAACAATTGGTATATTAGTTAAGAATCGACATAACTGCACTATTTGCAGATCCATTTGTGCTCAGTCTCCCTTAGCAGATGACAAAGGACATGCATTTTGAAGGTTCTCGTGGCTCGCTGGCTGCTCACGCTTATCATTCGGCATCGCAGGGGTCTAATTCTACTAGTTCCACATTAAATACCGAATTCCTAAAACCTAAGCCTTGATGTTTTATCATTCTTGTTGTCCGAAACTTACAGGCGCTAGTTAAGTAATTTGAGCACATCTCTCTTATCAATTGTCAGCAGCTCATCTATTGGTGCCTTGAATGAACACCTGCTTGTACTGGGCAGTAGATACTTGTGACACCCTGAAGGTTGGATATACCCTGT
This sequence comes from Meghimatium bilineatum, assembly GCA_034231615.1. Classification (NCBI taxonomy): domain Eukaryota; kingdom Metazoa; phylum Mollusca; class Gastropoda; order Stylommatophora; family Philomycidae; genus Meghimatium; species Meghimatium bilineatum. Next base: position 99,650,386 of record CM067298.1, read on the forward strand.
AGGTTGATAACTATAGATGCCATCAAATCCTATCAATATAGGTCATATTGCATGTTTCGCTTCATGGTCTGGGTGTATGTTAATTGCACATTAATTACTTTAGTGAATGAGGTCACAGAGAACCATTCGAGATAGGGATTAACAGTAACAAGAAACACACCAACATCAGGAACAGAAATATAGAAGACAAAAATAATAAACAAACGCAAAGCTTCTAGCATTAACCAAAGAACTGTCCAATATAGTTACTGTAGTTCTCGTCTTTATGCTCTCTTGCTTTTCATGTTATTGTCTACTTATGATTATAAATGACTCAGAAGTGAACAATGTCTCTTATGTTATTGTTTACTTATGATCATAAATGACCTAGTAGTGAACAATGTCTCTTATGTTATTGTCTACTTATGATCATAAATGACCTAGTAGTGAACAATGTCTCTTATGTTATTGTTTACTTATGATCATAAATGACCTAGTAGTGAACAATGTCTCTTTTGTTATTGTCTACTTATGATCATAAATGACAGATTAGTGAACAATGTGTCCTATGTTATTATCTACTAATGATCAGAAATGACGAGGCAGTGAACAATGTCTCTTATGTTATTGTTTACTTATAATCATAAATGACGGAGTAGGGAACAATGTCTCCTGTGAAATTTATTTTTTAATATTTAGTTACAGTTGAAGACTGTAAGAGTATATTTGAAGTAGAAATCCGATTATCTGAATCCCAATTAACCCAATTGTCAATTATCCGAATCGAATTTGGGTAAAATAATTTTAGAGTGAGAGCGTTAGCTGACGCTGTAGAGAGGTCCCGGGGCAGTGCGCAAGTGTCGTTACTATGTAGCTTATTTGCAATACATGTTTTTTGTTGTTCGTCCATCACAAGTGATGATGACCATTTGTTACATCCACTTTTGAAAATTCAATTTTAGTTATGTCCTTGACTATGAGTTCGTAGATGGCTAATGAGCCCTATTCGAGCTGTAAATGTCCTTGGACAGTTCGGACATGGAATGACGACTGTAGACGGATCTTGGTCTATCCGTGACTTTCTAGCTGCTCTCCGCTGTTGAGCTGCTGCATTTCTTTTCTTTTCACAAGATGATGCGCTCTCTTTTATTTTAGAACGCCATGTAGATCTATTTTGTGCAAGTTCTTCCCAAGTATCGTGGTCTATTTCAAAGGCTTTCAGTGAGTTCTTTAACGAGTCCTTGTAGCGCTTCATTTACAATACATAGATGCTTACATATTACTGTACTTTTATCAATAAAATTTCGTTCATTTCAATGTATGATTGTATGTATGTATGTACACTGTTTTACTTCATTCCTGAACTATATCCAATTATCCTAATTTTCGATTATCTGATTCAGCCCAATTCACAATTAATACCGATAGTCGGATTTATACTATATATATATATATATATATATATATATATATATATATATATATATATATATATATATATATATATATATATATATATAAACATGCAATTAGGAAAGGTTGTTTGAGTGAGAAATATCATTATGTATACAATCATTTAGCTAGGAAAACGTGTTGTCAGAAAGCATCTCTAGAGCGATGTTTGTCTTAAATTGATGTCAAGATTTGATTTCTCTATTCTTGTCTCCCACAGCATGGTTACGAGGTAGTGAACGCGGTTCACAAGACTAAAATAGCGGATTCATTTCAGTTGCACACACTTGCAAACAGGAGTGTTTAGAAAACAATTGCAGCTCCTAATGGCTAAGATAGTCTAGAAATAGACTACAATATAAAATATTGAAGTATTCCCTGTTCTCACTAGGAGATGATATAACTAACGTTACACATATTTTTTGCTTGAAATGATTTACAATAGTGATTATATTTGATTGCTCCTCTCTCAGTTGCTAGCATATCTCAATGACGGAATTGAATTGCGCGTCAGAGAATGACGTTTTATTCCAACTACATTCAATTATCGCAAATAAGAAATTCTTCTTCTTCTTCTGCGTTCGTTCTCAAACTCCTGCAGATTAGCAGGATATATTCTGGATAACGGAATGAGTTGTGTCATGGTTTACAGCATTGCTGCAATATATGCGCCCTTCGGCCTGGTACATCCGACTTAAGCCGAAATGAAAACTAAAGGAGACTAACACAATGCAAGTTCTGGAATACACCATAAGACAACAAATTAAACGGTTTGCTCTTGTCTCCAAACTACCATCAGGTAACATTCCCCTAAGCTAAAAGCAATGCTATACTGACACAATGGATACAAAGCCAGATCCGACAATGAAAAAGATGGATAACAAAAAAAAAAAAAAAAGCCATGGAAATAAACATAAGGAATATACATAACAGCTGTGCCCGGAGAAATATTGTTCACATGACGCTGCAGGGCATAAAATGAAACAGAAACTAAAAAAGACATATGGGTTAACGGGAGTACTCCAAAATTGATAGTGTTACTGAAAATTACGAATCGTTATTGCAGATGTTGCGCAAGTTATTACAGAGTAGGCATGAAATGTGTGCTGTTAATTCTCCCTTAGTTACAGTGACTAGTACCAATACTATGCATCCTTAATGTAACACTTCATTTTAGTATCGATCGTACCGCACCTGGTAAAGTCATTATCATCATCTTGTCAAATCGGCTAGCATAAAGTAGCAATGTTGTCAACAAACATCTGCCTCAAGTACCAACCGACCATCAATTTATGGTATTAATATTCTTTTAGTAGTAATATCGCAAGACTTGTCTAGAATATTTACTATCTGTCGTCATCCGTGTCGTCGTTACGTTGTTTGATGTCTTTAGACGTTATATTTCATACGTAGGAAGGGAAACATCACTTGGTGAACATGTTACAGTTTAGTCAAGTGCGACACCAAAGGAAGAGAGAAATGATGTTGGAGTACAGTTGCAGGATTTGATGATGATTTTCCATACCTCATTTTGACACGATCATCAGACTTGGAACTTTGGTTGTCATTACCGCACTCTTGGCAAAGTTTGCACAATGACTTCTCTCTTCACCAGTTATTGCCGCTGACATATGTGAGGTATTAAAATTCAAATCTCGTTTTTATATCTAACTTGCGTCCCAATTTTTCTTCTGCCTGCCATGTTTTATTCTACCCCGCACTATACTCAGCGCAATGGTTTTTGCAAGGTCTGTAGATTCAGTGATATATCCATATCATTATAATTTAGCTTTTCTAAAAGTTGACAGGTATTCAAAATATTAAAAAAGTCAGAGCTCTCCTGTATTATGTTAAATATTTTGCAATTAAAAATTATAGTTAAATTACAGGATATCATGCGGAACAGTGGTTCTTAGTGTGACCCATATTACCTCCATGGGAGCCATGGAGACTTGCACAAGGGAGAAACAATTTTAAATTGTGGTTACCTGAAAAGTAACTATTTGAACGACAAATAACAAGGTATATAGCGAATAAGCTTAAAAAGCCTTGGTATAATTCAAAGAACCTCATAGATTTTTTTGTGTAGACAATAGGAGGGCATGGGAAAAATGTATCCTCAAAAGGGTCCTAGTGACAATAAAGGATATTCATTGCTGTAAATAATATTGAGATTCTACTACTGTTGAATATTTGAGCACTAATAGTATTAGTTTCTAATCACGAATTAATTCGACTTGGTTGAGTTTATGAGGTAGGTTTACTATCTAACTCCTCCATAACATGTTTAAACAGTCAGATATATCATTTGACCATTGTCGTCTTGGTAAGTCTCTTCCTCTACTGCCGTTTACTCTGGCTTCTGCTATTAGTCTTTCCGTGCTGTTATATCTCCGTAGATGGGCAAAAAAGTTCAGCTTTATTGTTATCATGTTATTTGGAAGCCAGCCCTCTTCGATGTTTAATGATTGTAATACTTCTTTGTTTATCTTTTTGCAGTCTATATTATATATATACATTTTTTCTGTAGCATCTTAATTCGAAGGAGGCGAATTTGCCACCGTGCAATGGTTACTAAACTAGATAAAATAAAAGATGAGGAAATTAGGAAAAGAGTTGGTATAATGTCATGTATTGAACATATGGAAAGACAGCAATGTAAAATGGTTTGGTCACCTTTAGGTATTAGGTATGTTGATTATCCTCTTCACACACCGGACAAGTCCATAGGTGTTCAGATCTCCGCTTCAGTAAATCTCTCAGGGTATAACGGCTGATGGTTTCGGTTCTATGTTGGTTCACTGCTCTTTTTGAAATCTTTGTCAGGGGTTCTCTATGGGCCACGCCCTTCCTCACTCCCAATTCGCACATTCTCGATATTGACTCATGCTCATTCATCTCAAAATCCTCTGATCTTGAGGATTCACGAAGATCAATGAGTATGTCTGCTCGGTCCATAGTCTGTTGTGGTGGCGAGGCTAGCTAAGTGGTCGGCTCGTTCGTTTCCCTCCACGCCCGTGTGTCCGGGGACAAAAATAAGAGTGAGTCTTTGTAGTGATACCCGCATTTCTGCTCTCTCTAATGACTTCACCCATTCCCTACGTACTTCACCTGTTTTGACTTTCTGAATCATATTCAGAGAGTCACTTAGTATGCGCGCATGTGAATAGGCTTGCGATTCCAGCCAGTTAAGTGCCTGCGTTAGCGCCAATACTTCCATTGCTAGGCTCCTTGTTGTTGTGGTAAAGGTACCACTGGTTTCGTGTACTGTTCTTCCTTTTGATCTGGCAGTGAAGGCCCATGCGCATCTGTGGTAACGAATGACCGACCCATCCGTGTAAATCACAACAACTGTGTCATCGGTATTCTCACAGATTAGTGCCTTATAAGAATGAACCCATCCAAATACCAATAAGAGCATATAACAAATGATTATCCGGACATAAGACCAAAAGGTAGACCACTAAAACGGTGAATAGGAAACATGAAGTTTGGCTTGAACAAACATGAACAATGCAACTAAGACATCTGGCCTTGGAACAACAGCTGAAGCTCACACTCCTACGTTTAACAGCAAATGTGAATACGATCAACCATCGTTCACCTGGGAACAGACAATAGACTAAAGGTCAGTAGTGTATTTCCATGTTTCATATTTGTACAGATTAAAGATTGGTAGTTGGTGTCCTTGTTTCATATTTGTAAAGATTAAAGATCAATAGTTGGTGTCCTTGTTTCATAGTTGTACAGATTAAAGACTGGTAGTGTATCTCCATGTTTCATATTTGTATAGATGAAAGACTGGTAGTGTATCTCCGTGTTTCACATTTTTACAGATTAAAGATCGGTAGTTGGCGTCCTTGTTTCATATTTGTACAGATTAAAGATCGGACAGACAATTCCACCTCAAAACTTTCATAGTCTTCTCCTACGACATATATGGCCGGTAACAATGACGATTTTCTTAGATTCCATTCCGGACCCCAACAACGACGATTGTTGGGCAACTGTCATAAGTATCACTGATAGAGCGGATACTGGTGATGGTTTTGTCGCTATGACGACAAATACATTATGATCTTTAATGTATTCCGTCACAAGTTCTTCAAGAAATACAATAAACAGTGTCGGACTAAACCAGTTAAAATGGGAAATTTATTTTGATAATCAGGCTGGATTGAGATTCTTTCGCATGGTATGTAGCCAAAATCATAATTTAAAAAAAAATGTGTCTGTTGGATCTCTCATTAGTGTTTTCTGAGTCCATGTGTCAGGATATATAATACTTTTAGATCTGCATGGTGATCTAGAACTTAGTATCCGATTACTGATAGATAAATCCAAACAGATAAGTAATTTAATTGATAATTTAATAATATATAATTGATAGATAAGTCCAAAAAAAGTAACTATATTTTCTTCATAGGCTACAGCAAGGCCTTAGTTACTTATAACATGGAAGTGAAACACGGAGGTTTGTTTATTCAAGCGTGAGGAGAATGCGGGCAACTGCGCCATTATTTTCTCTAGATTATTATCAAGTACCGGCTTCGCAATGAAGGTTGGTTGCTTAGGACCTCCAACATATCCTGTCTCTAGTTTTGGTGGTGCACTCTGCTAGACTGTAGCCTGTCTTTCTTGTGACGTTACTCTCCCACTTGTATCTCTGCCGGCCTCCTGCTCGCCGCCCTTCGAATATGAAAAATATGTCCAATATGAAAAATCAATCAAATGTCTTCAAGAAATTGGTATAGATGGAAAAGACACCAGACTGATTAGAAATATATATTGGGAAAAGACTGCGTCAATAAGATGTGAAAGCAGACACCCGCAAAACATAGAAATAAGAAAAGGGATAAGACAAGGATGTATTTTATCACCCAGCCTATTTAATATCTACACAGATAATATATTTAAACATATAGAAGGAATTCCAGTTCTCAAGATCAAAGGGAAAATAATAAACAACCTGAGATATACAGATGGAACTGTGCTTATAGCAGAAAGTAAACATGAACTACAAATACTAATAGATCAAGTCGATAAATCAAGTGAAAAAAATGGACTTGATATAAATATCCAAAAAACAAACACCATGATAATCAGCAAAATCACAGAAGTACAGCCGCTAAACATAAACGTACATGACGAGAAACTACAAAAAGAAGAGCACTATCAATATCGTGGACACATAATCACAAATGACGGAAGATGTGAAACATACGTTAAAAAGAGAATAGGAATTGCTAAACGTACTTTCAATGACATGAGAAAAATATTAACATGTAAACAAATAACAAACAAGGTAAAACTGAGATTGATAAAATACTACACTCATTCTATATTAATGTATGGCTCAGAGATATGGGCACTTTTTTCAAGTGTCAAGAAACAAACAATTAGAGGACATAATTGATGACTTTGAGATGTGGATATATAGAAAAATAGGGAGAACATCGTGGAAAGAAAAGAAAACAAGCAACGAGGTTCTAACAACTCTTAATATGAAGAACGAATTATTATGGGAAGTAAAGATCAGGAAAATAAAATATTTTGGACATATTAAAAGACATGACACCTTGTTGAGGACATTATTTGAGGGTAAATTCGAGGGGCGGCGAGCAGGAGGCAGGCAGAGATACAAGTGGGAGAGTAACATCACAAGAAAGACAGGCTACAGTCTAGCAGAGTGCACCACCAAAACTAGAGACAGGATATGTTGGAGGTCCTAAGCAACCAACCTTCATTGCGAAGACGGTACTTGATAATAATCTAGAGAAAAAATGGCGCAGTTGCCCGCATTCTCCTCACGCTTGAATAAACAAACCTCCGTGTTTCACTTCCATGTTATGAGTAACCATGTACTTTCAATAAATGATTAATGATTGCTACCGAAAATTGTCGTAAAGTTACTTAGGATTACTGATGCTATTTGTGTTCATGGTCTCATATGACGCCTCAGTCCAGTCTGTATCCAACGGCCTCTGAAATAAAATAATCACATAGAATAGATCGTGTTGATAGTAAAGCGATTTTTATGATGATATACGAAGAATACATATTTTATTTAATGTTCCTCTCGATGTTCTTGTTTGCTCTAGCATCGATCCGGTGCAGAATACTAGTGCAGTATTTTCTATAAACTACAGGTTTCAAACTACTGTGCCTTCAGTCAGTTAAACACTGTGCTTTCAGTCAGTTAAACACTGTGCTTTCAGTCAGTTAAACACTGTGCTTTAAGTCAGTTAAACATTGTGCTTTCAGTCAGTTAAACACTGTGCTTTCAGTCCGTTAAACACTATGGTTTCAGTCAGTAAAACACTATGGTTTCAGTCAGTAAAACACCATGCTTTCAGTCAGTTAAACACGCTGCTTTCAGTCAGTTAAACACTGTGCTTTCAGTTAGTTAAACACTGTGCTTTAAGTCAGTTAAACATTGTGCTTTCAGTCAGTTAAACACTGTGCTTTCAGTCAGTTAAACACTGTGCTTTAAGTCAGTTAAACACTGTGCTTTAAGTCAGTTAAACACTGTGCTTTAAGTCAGTTAAACACTGTGCTTTAAGTCAGTTAAACACTGTGCTTTAAGTCAGTTAAACACTGTGCTTTCAGTCAGTTAAACACTGTGCTTTAAGTCAGTTAAACACTGTGCCTTCAGTCAGTTAAACACTGTGCTTTCAGTCAGTTAAACACTGTGCTTTCAGTCAGTTAAACACTGTGCTTTAAGTCAGTTAAACAGTGTGTTTTCAGTCAGTTAAACACTGTGCTTTCAGTCCGTTAAACACTATGGTTTCAGTCAGTAAAACACTATGGTTTCAGTCAGTAAAACACCGTGCTTTCAGTCAGTTAAACACTGTGCTTTCAGTCAGTTAAACACTGTGCTTTCAGTCAGTTAAACACTGTCCTTTAAGTCAGTTAAACATTGTGCTTTCAGTCCGTTAAACACTGTGCTTTAAGTCAGTTAAACACTGTGCTTTAAGTCAGTTAAATACTGTGCTTTAAGTCAGTTAAACACTGTGCTTTAAGTCAGTTAAACATTGTGCTTTCAGTCTGTTAAACACTGTGCTTTCAGTCCGTTAAACACTATGGTTTCAGTCAGTAAAACACTATGGTTTCAGTCAGTAAAACACTATGCTTTCAGTCAGTTAAACACCGTGCTTTCTGTCTTTTAAGCACTATGATTTCAGTCAGTTAAACGCTGTGTTTTTAGTCAGTTAAACACTTTGCTTTCAGTCACTTGAAAATATTTTAAGCACAAACTTTAAATTACTACTGAAACTTATAGTACAAGAATTGTTATAAATTGAGAAATGTGAAAAAGTGATGGCGGTGGATTGCTTCTACAATGAGAGCTACATCTCTGTCTAGCATATCTCTAGTGCTGTTGTTTGTTGGTGTCTTGCTCATAAGTTTAATCTCTTCTTCCATAACTTTAATGTATGTATTCTCTAACCTCGACAACAGGCAAGATTAAAGGCAATAGAGACAGAGGGCGACAATATGAGAAAATGTTAGACAGTTTGATATACCTCGAAAGGGCCCAACCTCAGTTACTGGAAGTCCTTCTCAATTGCCCCGAGGAGCCAGGAGGCAAGGGAATAGAGCTACTGGCCAAACAAGCAAACGACCAATAAAAATAATGCACTGGAATGCTGAGGGTGTCAACAGTAAAAGAGATGGATACAGCAAAAAATTGGAACTTGAAAATGTCCTCAGTGAAGAACAAGTTAACATATGCTGTATCCAAGAAACACACCTCAGCAGCGACATAGCCTTCAAAATCAGAGGCTACCAGTGCTACCGATCTGACCGAAAGGACAGGCGAAAAGGTGGAATTCTGACACTTGTTAAAAACAATATCAGCGCATGTCAGCTGGAAGTATATATGGAAGGGGCAGAATACCAGATGCTCCACCTAAAAACAGACAGTGCAGAATTCCATCTCCTGAACTACTACTGCCCAAATGATAAACCATTGGCACTAGACACAATTCCAGACAAAGAGAGACTTATGGTGTGTGGTGACTTCAACAGCCACTCTCAGAGCTGGGGCTACGATCATATCGACAAGAGAGGTGAGGAACTTGAGAGCTGGCAGGATGAAAATAATCTCATCCTTATTAACCAGCCAGCAGACTCGCCAACCTTCTACTCGAGAGCATGGCACACCACCTCTACACCAGACCTGGCATTCCACTCACCAGGCTTGGAATGGAACATCACACGTGTTGTTGGAAAGCAGCTTGGAGGTAGTGACCACAGACCAGTATTTCTGGAAATCCACAATGAATTTACCAAGGACAGCAGCACGCTCACTAGGTGGAACTATAAAAGGGCAGACTGGAAAATGTACCAGCATTTAACCAGTGTTCTAGCTAAGGACATGAACTTGGACAAAGACATCAATAGAGCAGTGAGTGAATTTAATAGATGTATACTACATGCTGCTAGTAAAACCATACCCAGGGGGGCACGCAAAAACTGCAAACCATACTGGAATGATGAACTGGAAAAGCTGCAAAATGAGATGGAAACATCTAGACAGCAGGCTGAGAACAGACCTAGCCAAGAACATCACAACAAATATCAGCAAACAAAGGCTAAATTTCAAAGAGCCAAGTTACAAGCCAGACGGAGCAGCTGGAAAGAAAAAACAGAGTCGCTGAACCTAGAAAGAGATACTAGGAAATTATGGAAACTTGTAAAACAACTAAATGATGAAGGTACAGGGAGAAATACCAGGATCACACTTTATAAAGATAGAAACATTTTAACAGGTAAACATGCAGCTGATTACTTTGCAGATTCCTTTGCAGAAGACAATAACGTCAAAGTCAGCCCAGACAAACAACAGGAGGTTCGAGAGAACCAGCAAAACATTGGACAAGGTGAACCTATACCTGAAGTCATGGAGGCACCAATCACAATGAGAGAACTGGAGCATGCAATATCCAAATTGAAAATGAAAAAGTCCCCTGGAGCTGATGGAGTGTCCAATGAAATGATTAGAAACCTGGGAATTGCAGCAAGAGCAAAGCTACTGCAGATCTTTAACACAAGCTGGTCCACAGGTAATGTACCACAGGCGTGGAGAGAAGCAATAATGATACCACTCCTCAAATCAGGAAAAGATGGCAACACAGTCTCCAACTACAGGCCGATCAGCCTCACAAGCTGTCTATGTAAAACAATGGAACGCATTATCAATCTTAGGATGCAGTGGTACTTTGAAAGTGAAAACCTTCTGGTATCACAGCAAGCAGGTTTCAGACAGTGCTACTCTACTGAAGATCAGGCAACCTACCTCTCCCAAGAGATTGAGGATGCCTTCCAAGAAAAGAAACTGGTACTAGCAGCATGGATAGACCTCAGGAAAGCATTTGATAAGGTCTGGAAAGAAGGGCTCCTAAAGAAATTGCGAAATTGCAGGGTTAGCTCAAGAATGTACAAATGGGTAAAAGCATACCTGCATAATAGAAGAGCCAGGGTACAATTAGATGGTCGCAAGAGCAAGAAAGTTCTACTGCGTCATGGAGACCCCCAGGGAGGAGTCCTGTCACCCACACTTTTCTTGGTTTACATCAATGACCTAGTTGCTGAACTACCACACGGGATCAAAGTGGCAATGTATGCTGACGACCTGGTGATCTGGTGCACGGAAGAACATGCAACAGTGGCCACTAAACAAATACAAAGAGCTATCCATGCCCTAACCTTATGGGCAAATAGATGGTGCGTCAGCATTAACACAGATAAGTGCAGCACTACACTCTTTACCCTCTCACCAAAACAAAAAGCTGGTCATATCAAGATAGATGGAGAGCTCTTGAAAGAAGACAAACAACCCACATACCTCGGAGTTACTTTTGATGATAAGCTGACATGGAAGCAGCACATAAACAAAGCAACAACAAAAGCCAGGAGGAAGCTAGCTATCCTGAGAAAACTAAGTGGAACCACATGGGGAGCCAGTGGAAATATACTCAGTAAAGTTTACCAGCAAGGCATAAGACTACACCTGGAATATGGTTCAGCTGCGTGGTGTCCTGCATCAAACACCACATTACAAGATCTAGATAAAGTGCAAAACCAGGCACTTAGAATAATGTTGGGAGCAATGAAATCAACACCCATAGCAGAGATGCAGAAAATGGGAAGAATGCAAACACTTGGCGAACGCAGAGACACAAAAGTACTAATTCAAGCAGAAAAGTTTCAGTGTATACCAAGTCATCCAATGAAGGAAAGATTCCAAAATCTAGCAATGGGGCGACTGAAAAGGAGCAGCTTTATCCATCAAGCTAAACGACTCCGTAGACAACTTACAGACCTACCTGAAGTTGACAGCCCCTTAAGGTCTGTACCAGAACAAACCCCGTGGAGTGAAAGCCATGGAATGCCAATATACATTCAGACCCATGTGAAAGGAATACTAAGCGAGGACGAACAGAACAGTGTGCAGCGAATGACAGTCACCCTCAGTTTCCTGGATGAGGAATATCCACAAGATATATGGGTCAGAGTGTACACAGATGGGTCAGCACAGAATGCTGTGTGGAATGGAGGTGCAGGTGTATATATAGAATATCCACACAAGCCTAGAGATACAATCAGAACACCGACAGGAAAATTCTGCAATAATTATGATGCAGAAATCCAGGCAATTAGTGTGGCAGCTAAAAAACTGCTGAACTCCAACTCTGGCCTACAGCCTGTGGTATTCCTGACAGATGCAAGGTCAGTGCTTCAAGCTCTCCAGTCTGAAAAACTAACAGACTTAAAAAAACTACTTAGCGAATTGTCTTACCAGTATAGGGTAACCATGCAGTGGATACCCTCTCACTGTGGAATACCAGGAAATGAAAAAGCAGACCAACTGGCTAAGGAAGGTGCTGCCGAAGACCAACCAGATATACCAATCACCTACCATCAGAAAAAACAGATGATAAAGTCAATCAGAAAGCCACAAACACCAACACAAGATGACTATCACATTATGAACAGATCAGAACAAGTTATAATTCTACGTCTCAGAACAGGACACAACCGACTCCGCAGTCACATGTATACAAAGTTCAAGATTGGCAACACGGCCATGTGTACATGTGGACAGGCAGCACAGAGTGCCAAACATATACTTCAAGAGTGTTCTGAGCATGAAATGCTGAGGCAGACATATTGGCCAGAGGAAACAACACTGGAATCAAAGCTCTATGGGACACTGTATGAACTACAAAAGACAGTGAGTTTTATTAAGGAGACAAAATTACAGATATAGACATGTTTCAAGTGAACGAAAGAAGAAGAAGAAAAGACAGTTTGATCATGACAGTTTGGCACGGCAGGGAAAAATCAACAACATTAATACATAATGCTGGAGATAGCTGTGGAAAGCCATAATCGCCTACGTCAGCTTGCATGCCATCTAATGATGATGATTCTCAAACCAGCTCTTTGCTTTTATGAAAACTCGTAAATACAGGATGGGGGCTTTTTCTGAGGGCCCTAACCTCCTCGGTAAAATAGCCTAAGACGTGTACCAATAGTGATCAAGTAAGGAAATGTGGTTAACCCTCGTTGTACAACAAAGATACTGAAAATATATCGATTTTCCAAACTAAAATGTGTCTCAAAACAAAGTGAAAAGCTTTTTCTTTTTAGAAAAAAACAAACAAGGTCGTATCTGCGGTCCTGCCATTTTATTTACATCATCAGTTAGTGTATTAGGTTATCTTATCTCAACTCTCCAGTTAGTGTATTATAGCTTGTGTTATCTCAACTCTCCAGTTAGTGTATTATAGCTTGTGGTATTTCAACTCTCCAGTAAGTGTATTAGCTTATGTTTTCTCAACTCTCCAGTTAGTGTATTAGGTTATGTTATCTCAACTTTCCAGTTAGTGTATTAGCTTGTGTTAACTCAACTCTCCAGTTAGTGTATTAGCTTGTGTTAACTCAACTCTCCAGTTAGTGTATTAGCTTGTGTTAACTCAACTCTCCAGTTAGTGTATTAGCTTGTGTTAACTCAACTCTCCAGTTAGTGTATTAGTTTGTGTTAACTCAACTCTCCAGTTAGTGTATTAGCTTGTGTTAACTCAACTCTCCAGTTAGTGTTTTAGCTTGTGTTAACTCAACTCTCCAGTTAGTGTATTAGCTTGTGTTAACTCAACTCTCCAGTTAGTGTATTAGCTTGTGTTAACTCAACTCTCCAGTTAGTTTATTAGCTTGTGTTATCTCAACTCTCCAGTTAGTGTATTAGCTTGTGTTAACTCAACTCTTAGAGCTGACGGAAATTGAACCAGGTCCGTTGTAGTTGCCACTAGGTTTTCCGTACTTAACCAACCACACCCCCCCCTCCCAAAAAAGGTGTGATCTCGTCAAGACATTCAACCTATGAACTCAAGTCACTGAGAACGGACCAATGGAGACAAGGACTTATTACAAAAATTACGAACATCCCGTACAAGTAATGAAGTATCATCAGAAACACAAAGATATAACACATATATTAGTACTACAAGGATCTAAAGGTCTTCCTGTGAACATAAATAACACAGAAATAGAATAATGTTGCTTCAAATAATAGCTTATACAAGTAAATTCAAGTAGGAAAATTCCTACTTGAATTTACTTGTATAAGCTATTATTTGAGTTCCTGCGTTTTTTTCAAGATATTTTTGATGGACATTTTTGGAAAACTGTCAAGGGCTAGTGGAGGGAGGTAACTCACATTTTGGCTATATTCCTAAGTGCTAAAAGTCATATTCGGATTTCCTGAAGACGGGAGTGATAGTTTGAAATCTCTCGTTCTAATCCACGGATGTGATTCGATCAAATATGTCTTTTGTGTCGAAATCAATAATGCGAAAATTTAAAAACATATGTTACCATTTCAATCATCAAATTCAGATTCTTTGATAAATCGGCTATAATTCATTGTAGTAGTTGACTGAATGTATACGAGCTACTAATACACAATAAGCTACAGGAGAGAAAGAACTTATTTCAATCCAGCTGTTGTCTTTACTAGTTTTCTATTGTACATTTATATCCAACCACGTTCTGACAATATTCTGGTTATGTTGCTTATTGTAGTTTTGATTTGTTTTCTTCATATTGTGTCTTGCTAAAGTATTATACTTGAATGCAAGACGTTCAAAATGCAAATAATAATAGCCAGCTCAGAATTCATGGCGTGTTTACATACACGTTTTCAAACAGAATTCATGCGATTAACATGTTTACAATTCTAAGACTATTCTTAAATATGATTCGATTTACCGAGAACAACTTAATATAGTTATGTCAAGCAGATCTCGGAAAACACAGACTATATACATATGACCGGGCTCCAGTGTTTAAGACCTGTGCACGAAAAACGTAAACATGCCATGAAAGGCATATTTTGATTATTTCCGTGAATTCGTTGGTCGCCTTGGCTATTATTGGCATGCGATTCAAAATATATAAATACTGACCAACGAAAATCACGACAATAATATAAAAAACGTAATAAATGAAATCCTAATTAATTCTGGACAGAGGTCTTATAAATTCTATGGTCTCCATATACATATATGTGACTCAATGCAGGCCACTCTTAACATACACATATGTTGTTCCCATTGTTGTAGAAAGAACTTTCATACGGGTGGGGGGGGTGGGGTGGGAGGAACTGATCAATCGAATCAGCCAAGGATTGTGCTGCTGTTATGGATTAACGAATATATCTGATTTTATGAGACGTTGGTCAATGTACGACTTTTCTATTGTTCCTATTAGCAGTTGACATGTTGTTGGAGACCTAGAATAATGGTAATCAGCATTGCATAAAGTTATTGAGACTTTTAAAACATTTCTGAAGGAAAACCTAGGAGTGGCCCAAAATACTTGGTACTGTTTACAAATATGTAATTTTGCAACCTTTGACTAAATATTTCATGAAAGTATCTGTACCGCTTAATAGTTCCAGTGATTCAACACATTTTTTCAGTTATAGTTAACAACATATTTTCAATAATACAAGGTATGTTCTAGCACTCCTAAAGTTGATCAAGACACAGACTATTGTTCTAGTACTCCTAAAGAGATCATGACACAGACATGTTTTAATACTCCTAAAGCTGATCAGGACACAGACATGTTCTAATACTCCTAAATTTGATCATGACACAGACATGTTCTAATACTCCTAAAGTTGATCATGACACAGACATTTTCTAGTACTCTAAAGTTGATCATGACACAGACATGTTCTAATACTCCTAAATTTGATCATGACACAGACATGTTTTAATACTCCTAAATTTGATCATGACACAGACATGCTCTAATACTCCTAAAGTTGATCATGACACAGACATGTTATAATACTCCTAAAGTTGATCATGACACAATGTATAACACATTTCCTTACATTTAACAGTTCAGATATGGCATCATAATTTGCATAAAATCATTGTTAGATTTCACGATTGTCTGAAATTACGAGCAATAAATCTTCTGTATTCATTTGTAAAATTTGAGTTGGGCAACGGATTTCCTTTAGAACTCTATTTCATAACAGGAGGACACTAACGTTTTACGTAGGAAACCAACTTTGAGAGGAGGACATCAACTCTCTGCGTTGTTTTCGGGAAGTTTCCTACTCAGTTGTAATTGTAGCAAGATTTAACTGTAAATATGAAGTAAATTTAAAGTAATGTTGGACTTCCACATGATGTAATTGTACATTTAAAGTAATGTTGGACTTCTACATAATGTAATTGTACATTCAAAGTAATGTTGGACTTCTACATGATGTAATTGTACATTTAAAGTAATGTTGGACTTCCACATGATGTAATTGTACATTTAAAGTAATGTTGGACTTCCACATGATGTAATTGTACATTTAAAGTAATGCTGGACTTCTACGATATGTAATTGTCAAAATGAAGTAATGCTGGATTTCCACAAGATGAAATTGTGAATATCAAATATTGGTGAACTTCTACAAGATATTATTGTAAATATGTAGTAATGTGCACTGCCACAAGATGTAATTGTCAATATGAAGTAATGTTAGACTTTCACAAAATGTAAGTCTCATTACACGTTGGTATATCATCTTCTGGATGCTTACTGGTTCATGGCGGTTGTTCTGATGTGCCACTGGTGAGATATTCAAACTTTTCGTCTACGCATTTTGATGCAATAATAGCTAGTTAGTTAGTTCGTCGTTAGTTCATAATCATGACATTCGGGACAAGTTTAGAGATACTCCTATCTCATATTCAGTATGTCCTTCAGCTTGTGGTAACTTACTGTTCAGGTTTTCTGTTGGTGAGTAATACGCTTTTTGTGATTCCTATACCTCGTTCATTCCTGGAAAAAACTATTCTTCACTCCCAGGTCCTGCTTCTAGTCATAGACATAGAAGGATAAATAAACCTGAAAATCTTCTGTTCCAACTCTTTGATTGCATTCGAAATATCAGCACGATCTATTGAACTACCACTAGCCAATGTGGTCACGCTGGCTAGTCTGTCTACTCTTTGATAAGCCTTAGTATCCACGTGTGGATGTACACAAATGACGGTAGCTCTCTTCAGCATAGATTGTGTCGTGGACCGTGGCTCCCGACAGTACACGAGTTCGATCTGAATTAATTTAGACCCTTTCGTTACGCTTTTGATAATTGTTGGACTTGTAATTGGTCATTATTTACATACTTGGGGAGTGCGGTTTCCTAGTTGATAATGAGCTACTTGTTATCACAGTGTTACAGCTTGCCAGGTTCGAAACAACGTCCGGAAAAATAATAAATCCGGGTTGTGATTTCTCACTTGACAAGACCACTCCTCCAGTCGACTCAGATGCAAATTAGTACCTGATGCATGAGTTAGGGGAGGTGAAGACAGTAAGGAAGGGAACATGCCAACTAATAGTTGCTGCGGCTTAGTAGATGAAGATTTAAATTCATCATCGATTGCAAGTTTCTGCCATAGGAAATTTATTTATTTACCTTTATTTACATACTTGGAATCGCAACGGTCGCGCATGGACTCAGTCACTGACAGTATATATAGGGATAAATGTTCCAGTGTAGGGTAACAGGCCTAAACACAAAGTAGGTGGCTGGGGTAACACAGGACAAATGTCAAGATAAACAAAAATACGTAGATGTGTTACCAAAATAAAACATAAAACAACCTAACAACGAGATACAGGGACAGACGACGTTTCGACTAAAAAGTCTTCATCAGGACAGACGAAAGACAACAGTACAACGAATCTTACATGGAGACAAACGTGGTTGATAGGGAGGAAAGAGGAGGAGATATAGCGAATATATAGATAGCGGAGGAAGCAAAGAAGGAACAGCATAGCAGGGAGGAAGAGAGTATTAGGAGAAGAATTGAGGAGGGGAAAGTGTACATAAGGAGATGAAGAGTGAAAATAGTTAAGGTGTGGTAACAAGTAAAGTAAGATAAATAAGGATAAATTAAGATACTTACCTCAAAAGTGGCAGTAGGCAATGAATATAACAAATAGCAAAAATAGGGAAAGTGCACAGAATGAGGCTACCATACCTTATCTATTTTACTCCTCACCTCATTCTATGCACTTTCCCCTCCTCACTTTTTCTCCTCATACTCTCTTCCTCCCTGCTATGCTGCTCATTCTTTGCTTCTTCCGCTATCTATTTGCTATCTCTCCTCCTCTTTCCTCCCTATCAACCACGTTTGTCTTCATGTAAGATTCGTTATACTGTTGTCTTTCATGTGTCCTGATGAAAGCTTTTTAGTCGAAACGTCGTCTGTCCCTGTATCTCGTTGTTAGGTTGTTTTATGTTTTATTTTGGTAACACATCTACCTATTTTTGTTTATCTTGACGGTATATATAGCCTGACATAATTTTTCTACGCATACACATAGAACCAGTACGAAAAGAGACATCTGTATCACTGATGCAATAATGAAGTGTTTAGTCTGCTTAATGAACAACTAAACAGTTTGTTTAGTTTAACGCAAGATGTATAAACATTCAGCTAGATCATAGTTTGTCTATATAATAAATCAACTTGCATTTTCTTATTCTTTATTAGTTCCCATATTCCTTGAATTTAGTAGGTTTTAACCCTGAAGACCAATGTGTTGGACCATTGGTTCACATAAAACAGTGACACAACGCATTTCCATTCTTTGTACTACATACATCCTTCTGTAAATCTAGTATGACCATTGTCCTGCTACAAGAGAGATCGAATTGAAGTTTGAGAATGAACCCTGAAGAAGAAGAGCAAGAGCAGATTGTAGTTCGGAGAAGGTAAAGTAGTGCCGTGGTTTACAGCTGTTGGCATACACGTTTCTCAAACCTCCCCTTCCCTTTGTCAACAACTATCACACTTTTTCATACTCCCTCCTCCGCCATCTTAATTGTTGACGTAATATATGGACACCACATAACAATCTCTTTAATGGAATCTTGCAATCTTCATGCCATTTTGTTGTCATTGGAATAGTAATTCTTGGTTCCTCTTTCATGAGCATGCAATAAACGGGTGACTTTCCACCCAACGTTATCCATCCAAATGTTGAACTGAAGATTGATAAAGTAAAGGTGGTGAAGTTTCTTACAGAAAGTTTGTTGGATATCACTATTGCATTACATAAGGTTGTGAGTGAAGACATATGTATTGTTTGTGACACAATGTCAGAATATTTGTAACTATTAAATTTCAATTTAATTTGGAAATATAGTCGGCTCAGATCTATCTTCACGTGACGCACTCTGTTGACTAATGCGGGATGTAGAGTCGGGACTTGACATGACGCGCTGTATTGACTAATGTGGGATGCAGAGCCGGGATTTTACATGACGCGCTGTATTTACTAATGTAGGATGCAGAGCTGGGACTTTGTATGACGCACTGTATTTACCAATGTGGGATTCAGAGCCGGGACTTCAGTTGACGCACTGTATTTAATAATGTGGGAAGCAAAGCCCGTATGTCGTCAATTTGACATTATATATTTTCTTTTCTATCGCTTGATTTTTCTCTTGTTGGCATCTATACTTTGTTCTTCTACAAGTGCACAGAGAAAGATCCATCATTAGAAATTTCATAGAATGTTTTCAATGTTTCATTCTCGACAACTATTACTTTTCTACAAGTTCTCAATTTTATGTGAGTTACTCTATAGAATACTGGAAACACAAAATAATATGTCTGATTTTTAGCCAACAAGAGAATGATGCTATTTTTTAACCACAGGAATTACTAAAGATGAAGCTTTTGTTTCCTATGTACAATTCTGGGGTTCTCAAGAGTTTGTTTTTTGTACACAGAAGCACTTCAAATCTCAGCGGGATACAATGCTTCCAATAGATGTAATCGATTGAGAGGAGACTTATTCAGACGGCATACATGTATATTTGGAAGTTTTATTAATTTGGTCTGTACATACAGAAGATTTATATGAGTGTTCTGTGCATACATAACATTTATATGTGTGTTCTGTGCACATAGTACATTTATGTGTGTGGTCTGTACATACAGAAAGTTTATGTGTGTGGTCTGTGTATACAGAAAGTTTATGTGTATATTCTAAGCGGAAGATGTGCATTTGTGTTCAGAAGACATGTTTCCACATTGTATAAAGCAGACAAAAAACATTAAATAGCATGAACGCCTGCAACCATGGACTGAAACAATTTGAGAAAAGTACATGAAGCTGTTTAAGTGTACGATCGTAACATTATATAAACCTGTTGTGGACAAAATGCAAGACATTCTTCTGGTCCGCTAGGCTAATCTGAAAGTAGTATTTGCCGTGACACCAAAACCTCAGAAAGCATTACTTTCGGCAGCATGGAACTTTTAAAATATATGTAGACCTTGATTACAGGAAAAGAAACTCAACCCGAACTTCTGATACAATTAGGTGAATCACATTCTCTTTAAACGGTTCAGAATCATGACACTTTCAATATGAGTGACATATGATCTTTTCTTTGTCTTTGAATTTAATTCGATATCGAAATGTTTTTGACTAGCAGGATGTAGACCAAAGAACAGAATGGGATGCTTTGTAGCGTAGGCTACTCCTTGGCTGTGATATATGCGCCCTTCTTTCCGACATACTTCAACATGATATTTGTTAACCCCAGAACGTTTGGTTAACTACACACACCATCATCCCAGTTCAGTTTAAGTATGAAACAAATGTGAAAATTGTAGAATACTACAGGAAATTAGATATAAAAATGTAAGTTAGCCTTCCCTTTTCTAAAGACCATCATCATTCCTGTTGACAAATGACTTCTTGGCCATCTTCGGAATCACAAACACCAAATATAATTGGAAATAGTTTAAAGCCATGCTCATATTCACACTCAACGGAAGAAAACCATGTATCGCTCAATTTGATGTTCCACTTGATGTGGTAGTCCCCTGCATGCCTAATCTTCCTTAGCCACCTCTTATGACATGAAAGACAGATCACAATGGCCTATTATTATATCTCTCTTTTCAGGCCCCGCTGTACTCTGGCGTGATCTTTTCCTATTCTGGAAGCAAACGAAAAGTTTACCTATAACACAAACTCAACAGTGTAACAAACATGAAACAACAAACACCAACACAGCATGCTAGATAGATAGCTCATGTTGCGAGAGTTCTACCAATCCTGTCACCATCATTAAATATTCACACAGCAATGAGTCAAACTTTACACGCTCTAGTTTCGTTTGTTAATAAACATGAAATGTGTTCACGCCTACGACTCATTTTTTCTCCCTGTCACAAATAGCTACAATTGTAATAGATTAGATTAATTCCAGTCCTTCGTCGTTATAGAGTCATGTGGACTCATCGGTTTCATTTTCTTCTTCTTCTGCCTTGGTTCTCAAACTCCTGCAGATTAGTAAGATGTAGTCCGAACGGAGTGCGGTGTGCTATGGTTTACAGAATTGTTGCGATACATGCGCCTTTGAACTTGAAACATCCATCTTCAGCATGATTTTGGGCCACCTTGACCCTATGTGGTATGGGACAGCCAAATACACCCCACAAACTCTTTATTCGCCTCTAAAAATTTACATGGAAGGTAAACAGCAATGTTATTCTTTACTCCTCTTTCGAGCCTCGGCAATAAACAAGCGATCGGTTTCATTTATAAAGTTATGATATTTGACTGTTCTCACAATTTTCATGGGTAATTTTGTGTAATGATTTGTGACAACAGCCAATATTTATCACGGAAAATAGTTAGATAGTGTCACGTTTGAATGATGAAACCGATGTGTCCACATAACAGTAAAATTAATTGACGAAGGACTCGTAAAGGTACTTACTGAATGTATTATTTAAATAAAAATACAAATAGGGCATTTCAAAATATTTTTTACAAAGTTTTCCTTCTACTGAAAAATGACACATTTATGAAACGTTTATGCTCGTCGTATAGTTCGTTTATCATCATCATCAGGTGCCATGCCGGCTGGCGTAGGCGGTCATGGCTCTCCACAGCTCTCAGTCCACAGTATTATGTATCAAAGTCGTTGTTGTTTCCTTGCCGTGCCAGGTTTTCAAACTGTCTAATATTTTGTCACGTTGTCGCCCTCTATCTCTGTTGCCTTCAATTTTGCCTGTTGTGACTATGTTTTCTCGCAGAGATTTATGAAATCTCAGGGTAATGTTGTCGTGTGATCCAAAAACAAGGAGTTTTTGATTGTGTTATAAAAAAAACCACTAGGTACCCTCATTTCTTGTATTGCACAGAAATATAGTCAGTGTTACAGAATTGGATCACGATTACCTGAATGCAAACATTTTTTGACGGCCATACGTCACTCATATTGACAAAATTATCTTTTCATTGGTCATTTCAGCGTACTGTCAACATAGTGACCAATAAAAAGCAATGAAATAATTAGTTGGACTAACAGAAGTGATGCAATAAGTACATTGAAGTTCATTTGTGTTTTGTTTTTGCAAAAACACCAAAATCTGTCTCAAAGTTTGAAATTGTCGTTCAAAGGCGTATTCGATGTATGGTTATTGTGTTATCGTTTCTTGCAATTTACATCCATATATAATTCAAAATAAATTTGAATTGTAAACATACTTAAACAGAAAGATTGGATAGAATCAAGAATGAGGCAATGCGAATCATACTGGGGTGTACGAGAGGTACATTGGCACGGGCTGTACGATACTTACTATATTTCCCAACTGTAACTGTAGAGCAAAACATACATTTGTGGAGGGCGCCCTATCTACAATTTACCGCTGATAAAGAGCACCCTCTACACCCTGACATTCTCAAAGTGATAGGCAGTCGACTTAAGAGAGGAAAATCGTGGATGGGACGTGCAGAGGACATTATACAAAGTGTGTGCAGGTTGGAGGATATGCTACCTGGTGCGGAATGGAGTCGGGCGCCCGTAGAGTGTTCGACAACCTTCAAAATCAAAATAACACTTAATATAGAATGCAAAGAATGGTGTCCGTAAGTCGCGGAGTCGGAGGTGCAGGCTCTGACCTGCGAGAATTCCAGGGAAGATGATATGATTATATATACAGATGGGTCGGTTGTGAGACACAACAGTAGTGCCTGGGCCTTTACGGCTCAAAGGTGGAGGAAGACCATCAGAGAGCAATGTGGTGCTTTCGTTTAGACGACAGGCGGCATGGCAATGGAGATTTTGGCAGTAATCAAAGCTTTGAAATGGGTACGCTCGCAGACTGTGATACATTCCTGTATACTCAGTGACTTAAGGAGCGTGATTGTGAAAGTGCAAGCCGAGTGCATTCAGGTACTGTGACTGGATGCTGTGAAGAATTCCTGTGTGCGGAAAGTGACTTTTATTTTTCTGCCGGTACATGCAGGAGTCCGAGGTAATGAGAGAGCAGATAGTTTGGCCGAACACGCGGCTACTATTGCTGTTGGCGGAGCGATAAATGGGGCAAGCATTTTGAACACCTTACAAGAAAACATACGAACAAATGACCGTATAAGTGACAATGACTTTTTCTTCATGACTAGAATAAGGGAGATTGGTTTGAAATGTGATGTCGCTAAAAAGGAGCGGTTTCGTGGGCGAGGAAGAATGATGGCAATGAACGGCGTACTGGGACTATTAGTCAACAGGTAATGGCGGATACACCCAAAGAGAGATTGGAGCACCTATGGGCGTGTCCGGAGTGCAGAGACGATGATATAATGACTAACTAACTATTACATGCAGCAAAGGTTAGCGAATTATACGCACCCAGGCTGGAAATAACAATAGCGGCCTATTTCATGAAACTGGAAACATTTTCCAATCAAAATGTATAGATGGCAGTGACTGATCATACTGAAATCGATTGACCTGTTTTCAGGCATTGCATGGAGAACAGCCTTCTTCCAATTATAGAAGGACTAGTCCGCCGAAGATGGATGTGTTGGACCATTGGCACCAATAAAACGGCAACACAAAGCATTTCCATTCTCTGGACTACATCCAACTGGAAATCTTGTAGGATCATTGTCCTGTTACAAGAGAAATCCAGTGGGAATTTGAGAATGAACGCTGAAGAAGAAGAAGAAGAACTATAATGTTTAGTAATGGACAATGCTTCCTATTACAATGCAGCATCACAGGAAGACAAAATACCAAATTCATCAAATACAAATACCATATTAAGACATGGCTTAATAAGTACAATGTCCACTGCGATGATACGTTTTTGAAGCTCAAATTGTTACAGCTTGTGAAGAAGACAAACAGGACAAAGTTGTATTATATTGATAAAATCATTCAATAATATGGCCACCCTTCTCTGCGACTACTGATATATCATGATCACCTTATCCCAATGGAGTTAGTTTGAGCTAAGGTCAAAAAGCAAGCTGCCGAACAGAATGCAACGTGTAATATGTGTGATGTTGAAGCGACACGCGAGTACATCTCTAAAATAGACGTTTGAGGTTTGACAATAATATGTGGATCATGTAATCTGAGAGGAAAGTTACTACTTGCCTGAGATGGATTGCAATTTATGCAACGCATAACAATAGTCAACCTCTTGGAATCATCAGATTCGGAATTTTGAAGAAATTATTTCGTGGACAGATCATAATACGAGGGGGAGTCAATAAGTAAGTCACAAATTGATGTTGGATGGCAGGAAAATGCAGTAGGTGGTTTCTAAAGCTGTTTATAGTTGATATCATCATAGAACTTTATGTTTATGTTCGCTAGATGGCGCTAGCTGTACCTTGCGCATGCGCAGCACAAAAAACAAAATGGCTACTGTACTTACAGAGTGTACAATCAATGAACAACGTGCTGTTGTGCGTTTTTTATGGGCAAAAGGACTGCCTGCAAAAGACATTCATAAAGAAATGCTTCCTGTTTATGCTGACAATTGTTTGTCCCGTAAAGCGGTGCACAGCTGGGTAAAAAAATTTTCTCAAGGACGCTCTAAAATTGTTGACGAAATCCGATCTGGTCGTGCTGTTGAAATTGCAACAGACGCATCTGTGCAGCGGGTTGAGGAGATGATTCGAGGTGACAGACGAGTAACGATAGACACTGTAGCAGCTGCAATAGGGTGCTCACATGGTTCAGCATACAGCATCATGCATGACCGATTGAAATTTAAGAAAGTGTGTTCAAGGTGGGTGCCCAGACAATTGACGGACGAACACAAAATGAACCGATTAGGCTTGTCATTGGAGCATCTCTGTCAATACGCAAATGAAGGAGAAGACATGATGAACAGGATTATTACTGGGGACGAATCATGGGTGCATCACTACCAGCCTGAATCAAAGCGTGCTTCAATGCAATGGAAACATCCTTCTTCGCCTTGTGTCCAAAAATTCAAGGTTACACCATCAGCAGGGAAGGTTATGCTGACAGTGTTCTGGGATTGTCAAGGAGTGCTTTTAACCAATTTCAAAAAGAAAGGTGACAATGTGAATTCTGAATCATACTGTGAAGTTCTATCAGTGCTTCGGGATGCAATTCGAAGAAAACGTCCAGGGCTGCTGACTAGAGGAGTGCTACTCCTTCATGACAATGCTAGACCACATACGGCTCGATTAACTCAGGAGAAAATAAAAAATCTTGGTTGGAAAATTCTGGAACATCCTCCTTACAGCCCCGATTTAGCCCCTAGTGATTTTCACCTTTTTGGTCCACTAAAAACCCACCTTGGCGGGAAGCATTTCGCGACTGACGCAGAAGTTGAATGTGAAGTGAAAATGTGGCTTAAAAAGCAGAGCACGCAGTTCTACGCAGCAGGTTTGGGAGGACTCATAAAACGATGGGATAAATGCATCAATGTTGGTGGAAATTATGTTGAGAAGTAAAGGGATAATGTATGTGTAAAAATAAACAGTTTTCAGGTTTTTATCGTCTTCAGTTTTTTTCTAAAGAGCCATTTGTGACTTACTTATTGACTCCCCCTCGTATAATGGCCCTACATAAATAAGTGTATCTTGAGCACACAATTCTGTACACATACAGTGGTAACAAAATACATTTAATCCAATATTGGTTAAAATAATACATTATTTAAGCAAGGTTAAAAAACCCTAGGGTCTAATGGTGACCGAAGGATAGACTAATTATTGCATATTGCAGTGACATTGACTATTGCACATACGAGTGACAACACATATAATTGATAACACATTCAGCAATTTAACCTATCAAGCATGTTTAGACGATGAATCTTTAAATGCAATGTTAGTTAATTGTAACATGTTTATTGTTATATCTAAAATGTATCCCCATTTATTTGCACTCTACCAAACACTTCAAAGAATTTCGTCGATGTGCACAATTCAAAGCAGGTATGGACTGAATTATAAGTATTTTTGCATCGGATATTGCATGCTAAAGATCTTTGCAATCAAACAGACAGTTTCTGAGATATTCGATTCAATGTGATTGCGAATTTATAAACAGACTATAGTTCACTCTGTAGTGTTTCCGGTGTGTATGACATGGTCAAATGAATGCGGATTATGCACGGTTGTCCTATTTGTACAGAATAATCAAGTGCTAGTTGCTCATGGATTATTCAGTGCTGTAAGTGCTGTACCACCTTTTGTTGTGATAGCTGTGCTAGTCTATATGTTTCTCACTGACTGGTATTCTTTTTGTTTATTATGATAAAAGATATCGTAATGTTATATAGTTTCGTCTCATCGATTCTTGAGTTGGCTTTTAAATGATTTGTGTTTTTCTCGTTATTTTAAAGCATTCTGTATTCGCTTAATGTTATATATATATTTATGGCAGTGACTATCATACTGAAATGAATTGACCTATTTTCAGGCATTGCATGGAGAACAACCTTCTTCCAATTCTAGAAGGACTACAATGTTTAGTAATGTACAATGCATCTTATTGGCCATATATATACGCACGCACCCACAAGAGAATGCATTGGGCACCGTTTTCCGCATTTCTTTCTAAGGACCCTAGGGTTAGCAGATAACCAAGATCGCAAAAGTACATTCCCGTTCTGCATCCTGGAAACAGAAGTACAACAGCTCGTTCTGCTTCTGGCCAACACTTTTGGAATCGTATCTGTGAATGTGAAGGCTGCTAAAGGAATGAGAATTGACTGCAAAAAAAACCCACAAAAAAACCCCAGGAATATCTTACACACTTCTGCGCAGTGCAGGATTTACGTATAAGCTAAACAAGCTATAGCTTAGGTCAAAAGGTTACTAAAACACTTACCTAGCCTATTAATAAAAATATATTTTTAAGAAAAAAAACAAAAAACATACAATAAAACTAAACAGGACAATTCTCAACGTATCGGCTCAAATTGAACCTTTTTCAAGAGACAAACAACAGAAAACGACAAAATAAAAAAATAAATAGATGTCTATATTTCATCAAGCCCTCGTCTCCATAATAGCGCAGGGATGGCAACGCATCTAGTCATTTTTGACTAGATGCGTTGCCATCCCTGCGCTATTATGGAGACGAGGGCTTGATGAAATATAGACATCTATTTATTTTTTTATTTTGTCGTTTTCTGTTGTTTGTCTCTTGAAAAAGGTTCAATTTGAGCCGATACGTTGAGAATTGTCCTGTTTAGTTTTATTGTATGTTTTTTGTTTTTTTTCTTAAAAATATATTTTTATTAATAGGCTAGGTAAGTGTTTTAGTAACCTTTTTACATCATTTTGCATTACTATTTGTTCATTAGGTTACTGCGGCACCATCCACTTTGTCGGACACCCTCTGGCCATTTGGTTATTTATATAGCTTAGGTCCCCCACTGTCCTGGGAGCGACCACAAAATTATATTTGGTACTGACATATAATATCTGGACTTATAAAGGGTCCCATATCTCAAATAGCTTAGGGTCTTATCAAGTCTAAATACGGCGCTGCACTCTGCGCCAGCACATACATTATCACTGTCGACACTGTAAAAGTGACGAACAGTATTTAGATCGGGCATTCGATATGCAATTGCATTGGTACGGGGGGGCGCCCAATGCCTATGTCCATATATGGGCTGATGTCATGAATATCGAGTCGTGGACCAGTCTCCGATCACGTAAGGATAACATGAGTACACTCAGAGAGCACAGCGCCAGAGGGAGGCGTCAATTGCAATTATAACAGAGAAAACGATTTTTGGAAATCGGAACTAAAGTATTGTTTAGCACGAGAACAAGCTTCTAGTCCCCGGTGCTCGAAAACATGGGTAGAGACTCAGTCGTGGACGCTCGACTAAGAAGACAAACGAGCCCGGGCCCAACTCTACTTTCTACGGAGAGAATATGTTCGGTACCCGATGGGCACAAGAACAATACATGAAATTGGACAATTGTTGTTCAGCCCGAGAACAGGCTTCTAGTCCCTGGTGCTCCTAAACGTGTGTTTAGACTCAGACTTGGAAAGTTTTCACGACGTCGGTGAATGAAACCTGGGCTAGAGAAAGCGGACGAGCCCTGGTTTAACACTTCTGTCGAGTTCTTCCTAAACCGGAACCAGGCTCGTGGAAGAGAATAGGTTTAGAACCCGTTGGACACAGCCAAAGTACGTCTAATTGCACGAGACAAGTTCACTGGCTGCGGAACACTTCGTGCGAGATAGACGTGAACACTATTCTGTCTCGGTTTATAAAACCTATAAATATTGATCACGATGGATAGAGTACATATGATAAAGCCTATGAATAATGAAGCCAGATTACATACGATAAAACCTATGAATAATGAAGTCAATCCTCTGCACCTTGTGAGCTTCTTTTGTTACTGCAGTGTTGCACATGGGTCAAATCCAAATTGAGATTTCGTTCAATCATTGGCATCTAAGAGGTTGACTATCTCATTAAATACAAAAAATATCGACAATAATTAAAGGTTATCCGCGTAATGCTGAGTATAGGTCTCATATTAATGTGAATCTAGTCTTCAATTAGTTTGCGGTATAATCTCAATGGTTTTCTATGCTGTTGTAAACATATTTATGAACACGTACATCTTTCATACATGTTACTCCATGATTATTGCAACCGCCCTACAATCATACATGTTAGTCTATGATTGTACACGGAACTCCACAATCATACATATTTATAATTATTGCAACCAAGCCTCAATCATACATGCTAGTCTATGATTCTTGATTAGAAACTGGCCTCACAGCACGTGGGGCATTCCCATAAGTGCTCCGCCCTCTGTTTCAGTAGCCATCAGACTCAATGGTGTTTTGAGTCTAATGCCGCTGAAAGAGACGTCGACATCAGGGCACAACTCTGGCCCTTGCGACAGGTTTCTTTGTTGTTCCGCCTCTCCCACGCCGTTCCCGCAACTGGTTCAAGCACAACGTCGGCCTGTGGGAACAACATGGTAACTGTTATCGAAGGTTACGACTACGGGATTGTATAGATGACGTGCCATGAAACGTCTATAAGAAGATAACCTCAAATATAAAGGCATGTCATCTACTAAGGTTTTCTGTTGCATGGTTGGTTTGTCTAGTGAGCCATTGGTAAATGATTAGTCTATGATTAGTACAGCCACACATCAACCATACATGTTACTTTATGATTATTGTAAACATCCCTCAATCATTCAACCATACATACAGGTAATATATTAAGTACTTATTTCCATTTTAACTAACAAATATGCTTTTTTTTACTGAGTGAACTCACATTTCATATCACCGCAAGTCTTGAAGGCTTATTGCTGCAGATGTAATTCCTCTCCACCAATCTAAGCCCTATGTACTTGTTCTTCAATTTTTGATCCCTGCTTCGTGTAGTCGCTCCTTTATGTTTTCATTACATCGTCTTCGTCTACCTTTCTTGTATATCATTTGTATAGACATATTTCATCTTTCCCATGTCTTCACAATGCTTGTATATGTCCCGACCATATGATTAC
Organism: Meghimatium bilineatum; assembly: GCA_034231615.1. Lineage (NCBI taxonomy): Eukaryota > Metazoa > Mollusca > Gastropoda > Stylommatophora > Philomycidae > Meghimatium > Meghimatium bilineatum. The sequence continues at coordinate 99,680,221 of CM067298.1, forward strand.
TTAGGAAACGTCAATTATTTTAAACGATATCCCCCAACGCTATTTCTTTATAAATCTACTATTGTTTTCTCCGTTAAATCTCTACTTACTTGAACCTTGTCCGAAACTCGTATGTATTGTCCACACAAAAACAATAATCAGAGATTATTGACCTCCATGTTGAAGTGGACTAGACATTATTTTTCTGTAATTGTTATAGGACATTAATTACCATAAAAACAATTATAGTTATACTATTTCTGGTTGCCGTTGCTGCTGTTTTATACTCGTAATTAGTGTGATCTCGTCCATCTTCTTTAAGTGCATTATTCTATGTAATCTGTGAACATATTGATTTTTAGTGCTGCTAGTTATGTTATATTTAATGGAGCAGTGGCTAAGCAATTCGCAAGAGATGGCGAGTTCTGATCCCGCTCGCAACATTTGTTTATAAAGTGAATTTTCTTGGAGATATCTTGAAGCTACCAATTTACGTACTATATGTGGTACACTTATATGTGGTATACTCAACGAGGCGTCATGTCGTTAAATTGGGTGCCATTAGTGAAACCCAAGTAAAATGAAATGCTTCTACGCCTTCTGGTTGTCTTTTCAATGTTTTATATATATAAATATATATATATATATATATATATATATATATATATATATATATATATATATATATATATATATATATATATATATATATTATAACCTATTTATTTTATATATTATTTCACCTGCAATAATAAGAAGGAGGGTTGTGAGATTATGAATCGTCCCATGCTCTGCTACTGGTGAAATCGCAGTTCTATACTGTTGAGTGTGAATAAATTATTTGATCTGCAGCCTACAACGCGATTGCTAGAAACTCACAACACAATCCCCTCAGAATTAAAATGCTGCCCAGCTCGTGGTATTATTCACTGCTGCAGTTGTTGGCAAAATATTACCTGCAAATCAATTCTTTCTGGCCCATCATGCTATTCTAAAAGTTCTCTTTGCGATGGCTAAAACGCTCATAAAACACTACTTGGAGCACCACAGGGCTAAACAAAAAACACTTTTGCCCCATACTACACAAACAAATCTCAAACCTGCCTGTCTACTCAAACAGGTTGACAAAATCAGCATTACAGTCACTTTGTATAACGTTTTGGAACTGTAAGCGGCTATATTCTGACAGGATTATTAAGACGGTCATCAGAGCATATTGAGACTTCAGAAGGCACGAGGGGATTTGAACCATGCCCATTCAGCTGAGAATAATTAACATCTCTGCTCAAGCCAACACGTTTTTTAAATCAAACCTATCTGCATCGCTAGCAAAAATACGATTTTAGTCAAAACATCTAATACTATATAATTCACCTATAGACATCTTATTACTGTTATGATAACATGCACACATAACTCACATTAATCCTTTACAAATTGCGAAAGCTTTGTAGTCATTCTCCATAAAAAAATGCACCAACATGCAGCTGAAAGTAGAAATATATTTCCTGGTTTAGGGTATATAAAAGACACGTTCCTACTCCGTAGTAATATATATATATATATATCACTGTATTTCTGTGCAATTACCTATAGATTTAAATCGGAAATATTGATAAATTTTAATGTATCTGTAATGTTTCGTGATTATCATTAGCCTGCTCCTTCTTTCTGTCACTCACTAATGATTTTTCGTGATGTGTCAACTGTTGTTGGCAATCATAGTTTTCATGAAAGAACAACGCTGTATGCATTATTTCTCAGTTGTTACTTTCCGTGACATGATTATATGTTAAACGGTCATATATTAAATAATTCAGTGAACATTTGGACTGAAAACTGTCACGGAATAAGTAATAATAATGAAAGAACACCAAAAAAAAATAAAAAATATCAATGTTTGTAAACTCTCCACTTCTCCTTCCTAGCAATCAATTTCCTACGCTCAGAGGTCTATATACCAGTAGTCCGGCAACGGGAGGTTCTCAGGGTTGCCCCACAGCACCACTTCTAGGTCTATCTTAGGGTACATATATATAATAATATGATATATATATATAGCTTTAGTTCTCAAGTCGCCAAACCTTTGTTCTGTGGAGATGTCCGTGTAGTTTACTGTGTAATGTGTGGAGTCTAAAGTTGACAGTTCTCTATGATCTGCTCAACTTTAGTATGAGATCTTGTGGATAGTTTCTGCGTGTCTCTGAACCCATGCATCTTTGTATTTTCTTTTGATAAGAGTATTTGTTTCAAACAGTAAAATCATGGGATAGACCTGTTCCTTTTGTGTACTTGATTTTGCCGTTCTGTCGCCTGTCTCATTTAAATGCTCGACTTAAAATCACGAAACTGGTAGAGCTTGTCAAAGATTAGTCTGAGCTGAAAGCAGGATGTCAATACTAATCTGATAGTTTGTGATGATAAAGCTATACGAGTAGCTAATATACAACATACCAAGGGAACGAAACTACTCAAACAACATAACAAGGGAAAGAAAGAACTCAAACAATACAACAAGAGAAAGAAATAACTCAAGCAATATAACCACTATGACTGTACATCTAATTAGAGCGACAAGTAAGCCATCATGGATGAGCAATTAGCATATTTGAGCTGATGAAGATTAAATGATTCCATTAGATGTGAGAAAGTATCTCGTGACAATCCGTAGCCTTTCTGAGAATACTGTTCGTTGTTACAAAGGCATGGTTGTCTTTGGGACGGGGTGTAAGATTGGTCCCCAAAGGAGAGCATTCAAATACAGCTGTATCCCATGGTTGTCACATCCTGCAAAGTGGGTAGCAACTACGACTATGTCTGTGCCAACTATTTCATCACCCTTCTGTTAGATTTGTGGACACATCTACAGTGGTGGTACATCTGGTATTTCCATCTACCTATGATTTTGTCAAAGAAGTACAGAGATGCAATGTCCGCTGACTTGCATCTTTTCGTCAACAATGAATTATTTGATAGAAGACAAAAGTAAGACGTTGAGACATTACATATAGATAACCCATGAGTCGTGGACAACAGAACATATACCATGAACTATATAACTGTAGAGAGGATGTTAGGTCGTGATTTGAAGAAAAACATCTGTATATAGTTATATCATCCACTGGAAATATAATGTAGCATTCTGGTTGGTCTGGTAGGCTCTATTTTTTATATATATATTTTTTTTTAGTTGTTCAACTTCTACCATATGAGCGGTGTTATAAAAGCGCTGCATCGTAGTTTATAGCTTGTCTGAAATACATTTGCCTTCGGTGCATATAATCTATTTATGAATAGGATTTTTAGGTTTTAGTAAAACAAAAATATAAACTGATCTAAGGAATGGATTTTACATAAACACACGTCTTTCTTTAACAATAATTCATCATATGGTACACATTTTTCTTATAGCTAGATAACTAGCTATTTGATAATGATTGTATTCCTTCCCAAGAGAAGATGAGCATAGCATTGAAAATATTTCCATTATTTTTGATGTTTGTAAGTCGTTAGATGTCTGAGAAACTCGATGCAGGAAATGACGAACATGGTATGAGTCATCAGATGGTGGAGGAGTTCATTGCTGAAATTACAAACATGTTTGTGATTCATCAGATGGTGGAGGAGTTCATTGCTGAAATTACAAACATGTTTGTGATTCATCAGATGGTGGAGGAGTTCATTGCTGAAATTACAAACATGTTTGTGAGTCATCGGATTGTGGAGGACTTCATTGCTGAAATTACAAACATGTTTGTGAGTCATCAGATGGTGGAGGAGTTCATTGCTGAAATTACAAACATGTTTGTGAGTCATCACATGTCTGATTGGCGAAGAATTGGTTTTCGATGAATGTGTTTTCGAAGAATTTGACCGACACCTCTCGAACTGGAGAACTCTGGTTTCTGCCCTATTCACCGGGATCGGCGCTGAAGCAACATATACATATTTGTGTTTATTTTATAGATATGTATCCATCAATTTTCTCTTGGTTTTATTGGCATGTTCACGTTGTCACTTCAATGAGTGCCTTGTTTTTTAACAGACGGTTGTTGAGATGAAAAAGAACTAAAACAAGATGACAATAACAGGATGAAAGCACGTGTATCAACATGTACACTAAAAATACGATGACCTATGTTTACTAGCGAGAAGAGGAATTTACTGTACCGGATGAGTCCAGGTTGAGATGAATATATCAAATGTATACCTGGCAGGTATGCCGTAAAACACCGCTCAGAAGAGTCGAAGATAGATTGTGTGCCTGTACAAAAAGTGAGTTGTGAAAACATGGGACGACATTTAAAGGAAGAAAATTCTTCCCGAGGAATGAATCTTCCAGATATGAATATGTGGTCTAGACAGGTAACAGCGACAAGAACTAAGTTGAGATAAGTATTTTTTTTCTAGTGATCGTCGTTGAGCCAGGCGGATCATTTGGACGGCTACTTCCAGTTCAATTTTGGAGTTTGAAAATATTAAAGCTGCTGTGATAAGGCTATCTAATACTTAATTTATGAAGTACCCGCCGCTTCAGTAACTAAGTATATTCTTCGAAATCCTGAAACTTCGTGTTTGTTTTTGTGTGACTAAATTACATTTAACAGCATCTCCCCACGCCATTAAACTGCACACATCGTGTTTGCTGCAGGATATAACAATAATCTTGTATTAAACTAATTATAATCAATGAGCTTCAGATGTACAATAGTGAGAAACTACCGCTACGCGGTGACCTTCAGATGTACAATAGTGAGAAACTACCGCTACACGGTGACCTTCAGATGTACAATAGTGAGAAACTACCGCTACGCGGTGACCTTCAGATGTACAATAGTGCGAAACTACCGCTACACGGTGACCTTCAGATGTACAATAGTGAGAAACTACCGCTACACGGTGACCTTCAGATGTACAATAGTGAGAAACTACCGCTACGCGGTGACCTTCAGATGTACAATAGTGAGAAACTACCGCTACGCGGTGACCTTCAGATGTACAATAGTGAGAAACTACCGCTACACGGTGACCTTCAGATGTACAATAGTGAGAAACTACCGCTACGCGGTGACCTTCAGATGTACAATAGTGAGAAACTACCGCTACGCGGTGACCTTCAGATGTACAATAGTGAGAAACTACCGCTACGCGGTGACCTTCAGATGTACAATAGTGAGAAACTACCGCTACGCGGTGACCTTCAGATGTACAATAGTGAGAAACTACCGCTACGCGGTGACCTTCAGATGTACAATAGTGAGAAACTACCGCTACGCGGTGACCTTCAGATGTACAATAGTGAGAAACTACCGCTACGCGGTGACCTTCAGATGTACAATAGTGAGAAACTACCGCTACGCGGTGACCTTCAGATGTACAATAGTGAGAAACTACCGCTACGCGGTGACCTTCAGATGTACAATAGTGAGAAACTACCGCTACGCGGTGACCTTCAGATGTACAATAGTGAGAAACTACCGCTACACGGTGACCTTCAGATGTACAATAGTGAGAAACTACCGCTACACGGTGACCTTCAGATGTACAATAGTGAGAAACTACCGCTACACGGTGACCTTCAGATGTACAATAGTGAGAAACTACCGCTACGCGGTGACCTTCAGATGTACAATAGTGAGAAACTACCGCTACACGGTGACCTTCAGATGTACAATAGTGAGAAACTACCGCTACACGGTGACCTTCAGATGTACAATAGTGAGAAACTACCGCTACACGGTGACCTTCAGATGTACAAAAGTGAGAAACTACCGCTACACGGTGACCTTCAGATGTACAATAGTGAGAAACTACCGCTACGCGGTGACCTTCAGATGTACAATAGTGAGAAACTACCGCTACACGTTGACCTTCAGATGTACAATAGTGAGAAACTACCGCTACACGTTGACCTTCAGATGTACAATAGTGAGAAACTACCGCTACACGTTGACCTTCAGATGTACAATAGTGAGAAACTACCGCTACACGGTGACCTTCAGATGTACAATAGTGAGAAACTACCGCTACACGGTGACCTTCAGATGTACAATAGTGAGAAACTACCGCTACACGGTGACCTTCAGATGTACAATAGTGAGAAACTACCGCTACACGTTGACCTTCAGATGTACAAAAGTGAGAAACTACCGCTACACGTTGACCTTCAGATGTACAAAAGTGAGAAACTTCCGCTACACGGTGACCTTCAGATGTACAATAGTGAGAAACTACCGCTACACGGTGACCTTCAGATGTACAATAGTGAGAAACTACCGCTACACGGTGACCTTCAGATGTACAATAGTGAGAAACTACCGCTACACGGTGACCTTCAGATGTACAATAGTGAGAAACTACCGCTACACGGTGACCTTCAGATGTACAATAGTGAGAAACTACCGCTACACGGTGACCTTCAGATGTACAATAGTGAGAAACTACCGCTACACGGTGACCTTCAGATGTACAATAGTGAGAAACTACCGCTACACGGTGACCTTCAGATGTACAATAGTGAGAAACTACCGCTACACGGTGACCTTCAGATGTACAATAGTGAGAAACTACCGCTACACGGTGACCTTCAGATGTACAATAGTGGGAAACTACCGCTACACGGTGACCTTCAGATGTACAATAGTGGGAAACTACCGCTACACGGTGACCTTCAGATGTACAATAGTGAGAAACTACCGCTACACGGTGACCTTCAGATGTACAATAGTGAGAAACTACCGCTACACGGTGACCTTCAGATGTACAATAGTGAGAAACTACCGCTACACGGTGACCTTCAGATGTACAATAGTGAGAAACTACCGCTACACGGTGACCTTCAGATGTACAATAGTGAGAAACTACCGCTACACGGTGACCTTTAGATGTACATAGTGAGAAACTACCGCTACACGGCGACCTTCAGATGTACAAAAGTGAGAAACTACCGCTACACGGCGACCTTCAGATGTACAAAAGTGAGAAACTACCGCTACACGGTGACCTTCAGATGTAGAATAGTGAGAAACTACCGCTACACGGTGACTATCAGCTGAACTGAGACTAGTAAAATTGTAATGCATATTGAATCTATACTGTACCCGCCGAAGACGGATATATCGAGCCATTGTCACAAATAAAACGAATTGCCATTCTATGAACTACATCTTGCTGGAAATCAAGTAGGACCATTTTACTGCTGCAAGAGAAAATCAGTGGGAGTTTGAGAATGAACGCTGAAGAAGAAGAAATATTCATGAGATATGACAAGTACTCCTTTTACATGCATTTGAAGTGAATTGAAGAATACGGAGTTAGCCTAGTATATTTCACAAACAATTACAACAAAATCTGATACTCATTTATTTGGACTGGGTTATACATCTCCAGATACATGGATATAAGCAGGTTTATGTAAGTCACGATAGAAGTTTGTTGCAAGAAAATACTGCAGGGAGAATAAATTATCATCCATATTTACATTGTCTAATTACCTATCTCAACATGTAGCTTATAATATTTATACTATATTCTACTCTAATTACATCTGTTTATTTTTCCGATGATAACATATATACCTACATACTTTCTTTTAATGTTGTTTTTGTCTATTATAATTTCAATCTTAATTTTTGTTGTAATCTTGACAAAGATCTTGTAGTCGAAATGTTCAATATGTATACTCGTCAATTTATCTATCTATCTGTCTATCTATTCGCTAAACCCTGTGTCGCCTTTCAGCGTCAAGGGTAGAAGAGTTCTCTGGAGACGGCCCTCTTGTGTGCTGAGAATATTATAGAATTTGCCGCCTCTTTTATTTTGGTGGTACATCGTTTTCGTGGTCGGCCTCTATGCCTGCCTTCATTGTATTTTTGTTGCATAGCTTGATGTGGTACGTATGATGGTCGTCTGCTTATGTGTGCAATCATTTGATTTGTTGTTTCTTAATATATTCCAAGATTGGGGCGGTGCCGGTTCTTTGTCTATACTCTGTTCACTTTAAGAATGAAGTGGGTAAAATCACACACCCACTTTACTCCGCGACAAGAGGTGATTTTTAAACAGCTGATGACATGTAAAAACAATATTATTTAAAACATTTAAAAATAATTAAAAACAATATTTAAACAGTATTTTCAAAAACATTTAAAAACTATATTATTGGGCTCTTAATAATCAAGTAATGCGTTCTGCGTCCAATAATCAAGTAATGCGTTCTGCGTCCAATAATCAATCAGAAGCACTGACCCATTTCATTCTTAAAGTGAACAGAGTATAATGTCCTCATTCCTCACTCTATCTCTTAGCGATATTCCTAGGATTCTGCTTAAGCATGCCATAGCTATCACAAGTTTACGTTTGTCCATGTTTGGCTTTGATAGCACAGCGTTGACATAATATCCGTTTTGAATAGTGTTATTTTAGTGTTTAAATCCACATTTTGTCCTAATTATGAAACTGAATTTTAACCATTTTAATGTTTGCTTTCCATTTTTTTTCATTTACCACTTGGTAGATAGTTTTACAGAGTTTTTAAAAATTTCATCTTCACTCAAGCGCAGATATCGTCCAATAGATACCAAAAAAAAATTATCTCTAATGGTAAGGTAAACTCAAAACTATAATAGGGATAAGCGCTGATGCACTGACATCTAGTAATAGAAGGCGAAGCACGGACATCTAGATATTGAGGAGGGAGCACATATCTCACGGCAGGAAAACTATTTTCAAACATAGCAGATTTCACTGTACGGTATTCAACAATTTCTTTATAAGTATATCGCTGATAACGAATGAGCCCAGATTAGTGACGTATTTTCAGTTGTGGTTCTTTTTACATTTATTCTCAAACTCCCACCATATATCTCTTATAGCAGGACAATGGGCCTACTAGGTTTTCTGCATCAGAATGTAGATGAGAAAACGAAACTGCCGTGTGTTGCCTATTTTAATTTTGCGTCAGTAGCTGAAAATACAACAGTATTAGCAATGTATTTTACCGCTTCCACTGAACCATGACCGTCTCCAATAAAGACCTTCCAACATAATTAATTAGGACCCCATTTGTTACGTTTCTAATTATTGTTTGATTTCGGTTGGTCAATCTTTATATACTTGGAATCTATGTCAAAAATAGCCAAGGTGACTCCAAATATATAAATAGTGACTAACCAAAATCCAAACAGGGGCCCCTGTCAGGTCACGTGACAATTCTAGATAGCAGGTCTCGCTGGAGACGATCGTATCTGATGGTCGTCTGTAACAATATAGCTATTTCTATAACTAGCCAATCATACGAGAGCACTGGTTGTCGTGCATACACGCTGATTATCACGGTCAAAGCTAATCACAGTTAATCTTTAAGTTAATTTTTTTTGAGTGTGTCTTGTGTCGCTATCGATATAGTCACAGACTCACACATTGATGTTGTTTGTATGTTTTGCGTTCGCTCCATTGTAATCAGCACGGATATCCGTGCGATTTCCGCCGGAAGCGTGATTACGTTGTGCCACCGTTATGCGCCTTGTAGGCCTAGCACATCCGATTTCGACATGCCTGGACAATTCGGGTGGGCTACCCTAGCCTGTGACAGCCTTCTTTATCTGTCGCCAGGCACGCGTGTGTGTGGTGACTCTTCGCCCAGACGATTTTTGCTCACGTCTGTCTCGCTCGAGGTGTTCCACTGTCTGTGAACTTTCCTCGTATAATTGGACGTACTGTGCCTGTGCCCATCGGGAACTGAACCGTTTCTCCTCCGTGAGCCTAGTTTCTTAAGAGGAAGAACTCAACAGAAGAGTTGGACCCTGGCTTTTTTGCCCTCTTAGCCGAGGTGTCATTCACCGACATCGTGAACCCCTCGCCCAAGTTCGAGTCTCACACCACGCGATTGAGAGCAAGGCGTTCTCGAGCTGAGCGACCTTGTCCCAATAGCGCCTGAGCCCATCAGGTACTGAACCCTTTCTCTCTGCAAGCGTATTTCCGGTATATGAAAGCTTGACCTTAGAGTTTGGCCAAGACTGCCATCTTTGTCCCTTTTTTGCCTGAGCACCCTTTCTCTTTGCGAGCATTTTTCCGGTATAGGAAGACTCGACATTAGAGTTAGGCCAGGTCTTTTTGCTTTGCTGAACGCCCATTATTGGATATGGGTCTCTGCATATAAGGAAGTCAAGCAACTAGAACCTCGTTACGAGCTAACAGAGATTGTAGTTCCCATTTCCGTAATCGTTTTCACTTTCTATTTGCAGTTGGCGCTGCCCTCTAGCGCTGTTCTGCCCTTTAATTGTTCATAGTACTCAGTATGAAATCTATCTGTCTTTTGCCATGCATTCACCTTTTCATGCTTTTTTCATTGGCCGCCCCTTCAATGTTCGTACTGGACTAACTAGCTTCACTGTATGTCGACAGTGTCGCTGTATGTGGTGTTGCTAGTGGTGTCGGAGATATTGTCTGTCTCTTTTGCAGTCAAATATCTTTCCATCTGCTACCTCGGACACGATCCCCAAATGATTTGGCCAGAATCAGCTCGAGCTGCTGTATTTCTGTTACCAGGGTGCACCACGAGGAGGTACATTTGGGATCTTGGTTATCTGCTAACCCTGGGTCTGCCTAGAGCAATGCGTTCCCTTTGCACCCCGATGTTATTGACTTAACCGCTGGCTTTTCATCGGATGTAGTCACAAAGTATACAGAACAGATGAACAGCCCGGTTAGAACAAATGAATTACACAGCGCGTCTGATTATCTCTTATAAAAATCTAACTGAAACTTGCAATAATTTTCTTGAGGTAATTTGCACTAATATGCCTATATTTAGAAAACGTGTACGCTGTAAGGCAGTTTTTCTCAACGTTGACCATACGGTCTGACCTGGGAACCACAGAAAACTTTTTTTTTAAATTGAAGAGTCACAGACCCATCCGGGGAGTTGACACAGGAAGGCAACTGTTTAAACTATAAAAAACACTTATTATTGAGATACGTTTAAAATGTATTGGTGACTTGTAAATAAAGTCAATAACCATTTTAGGCACCAGGGGGAACCACGGAGAAAAATGTGTTCCAAAACGTGGACACGAGACCAAAACAAATGGTTGAGAATCACTGGGTTAGAACACAGGGTAAATTAAATTGAATGTCGTGAATATTATATGAACAATTAGAACATGTCGACTTTGCAGAGAATGTGTCTCTCATGATCATATTGAAATGTTGAACTACAAAATAGCACAGTGCTAGGGAACCTGGATGCATATAGCTGTGTGCGCATGCCTCCACTGTTTGTTTAGAGCATAGTGCCCTTTATCGTTTCTGATTCGTCATACGAGCTATAATATTTCTTTTTGCTCGAGTGATCTATCATCTATAGTGAAAGAGTAATAATCAATAATCTTCAATAATCTATAATGCCACAGTGGTCAGGGGTCCAATTGCAATATTTTTTCTTTGACAATAGTGCTGCTAAAGGGATGTGCATAAACTATTTTGACACGTGGGGCTATTGTAAACGACTTTGACAGTTGTTAACAAGGGAAGGGGTGGGAGCTTGACAATTGACTCCAAGAATACTGTTTTGATTTTGAATGTAAACTTATGCCAAAGACGGATGTGTCGGGCCATTAGCGTAAATAAAACGGCGTCAAAACGAATTTCCATTCAATAGACCACATCCTGCTGGAAATCTAGGACAATGGTCCTGATACAAGGGAGATCCAGCGGGAGTTTGAGAATGAACGCTGAAGAAGAAGAATGTACACTTTCCATAAATGTGAGCTAAAATATGTTTTGCATGAACAATTTTTTAGGGGGAAGTGGTTAAAGTTTTGAACATTATTAAGAAGGGGTATCCCTGAAATCTTGTGAGTATTGAAAAATTGCGAGGGGTTAAAAATTGACAAAATAATGGTAGCATAATATATGCTATCAGACAGCCCGACACAGTAAAGAGGTCTTAGTTCATTGACAAGGTCACCTTTGACCTTTTAGGGCGTGAGTTAATACAGATTATGCGCCAATTAAGAGGATTTCCTGGGTCTTGCATGTCTATATGCCATTGTGAGCGTTTAGTTGTTTCGTGTAAAGTGCCTATTCTTGTTTCAGAAGGTGTGAGTAATTTCCTGTAGGCTTTCCCATTTTCTTTTTCTTGTGCAATAAGTGTCACAATACAGATTATTCATCTTCGTCCGTGTGACCGTCTGTTGTCATTCCATCTTGTCAACGTGTGCACAAATATATTTTGGGTTTGTTTACACTTAAGAGTTATATTTTTTCAATTTAAGTACTTGCATTATTTTGTTAAGTAGTGATTGATGTTGTTCTTTCACCGTAATTAACGATGATGTTAGTTAGTTAGTTAGTCGTCGGATCATCATCACTGCAAACTGGACACATCCATAGTTGCTCCGATCTCTCCTTGGGTGTATTCGCCATCACACTTCTGCTGACAGTACCGGTCCTATGCTGGTTGACCATCATTCTTCTGCGCCCTCCAAAATGTTCACCTCTAGCAACACCGCATCTATTGATGATATTTCGGCTCAACTGGGATGATGTCTAGGATGAGCATGTCTTCTGTGTCTGATTGCATATAATGATTCGTATGCGTGCCTGAAACTGTATACCCTACTTTGAGTATGTTTTGGTGATGATTTCTTCTGGCATATTTCTTTTGCGCGGCATCGTGTCTATGGTCCTCTGCAACTACTGCACCATTCTTGATTCTGCGATGCCAATCAAGTCTGTCTTGTGTAAGACTCTCCCATGAACGTGTGTCTGCGGGAGTAAAAAATGTCTTAAGAGTTTCTCTAAAATTATTATTTGTCCTCCAGCCCTGAGGGAGCTAGCCTTAGTTATCCATATAATAGCCATTTGTCAGACGAAGATCTTTCATGCGGATTATAACGATAAATGTAATACTTCATATTTATTATGATGTTCTGACTATATAACATCGTTCAGATATCCACTAATGTAGTTTTACACAAGTATTTAAAATAAATTAAACTTAAAAAGCTTAAAGTTGAAAGATGATTCCACTTAGACTACTTGGACTTCGATAGAACTAAACGTGATTGTATTAAAGATTTGAGATCTTTAATACAAAGTGAAGGAAATAATGTTGTCAGCAATGAGATGTAAATAAATATGGTTAGGTATGAAGTTAGCAGTCCAACCAGTAGAAGGTCAAAGCTACTAAAATTTAGTCGGATATTTAGATATGACGAAGACACCGCTGTCCAACTGTTAAACACTATACATGATATTCCACTCTCAGAACTACATCATGCTACCTGTAGGTGTTTTCAACAAAACAAAACCCACAGAAGTACAAGAGGAAATGTGGGCAACTGTGGTTATGTCAATATCAATGCAGGACAGCACAAAATGGTCAAGCATGCGTCACCTTGGTTAGTTTTAAGCTTGGTAAACAGAGTGGCAGGGGAGATCCAGTTCTCTTGTACGGTTGCCTCATTGTGCTAGTGATATGTTTACAAACGTCCTCCGTTCAGCGGGAGTGGTACAAAGACTGAACGTATTTGTTGTCTAAGTCGGATGTGTCGAGCCACTGGTGCAAACAAAACGACAACACAACGGTTTCAGTTCTCCATGACAACATTCTACTGCAAATAAAATGTCCAGCTATAAAAGAAATCCTATGGGAATTAAAACAAAAACCTCGCCACCTCCCCACGAAAAATAAAAGAAGAGAATCCGATATTTCACTTGCAAAAATTAATAGACCAATATCAGAGTTCGTGGTGGGTAGGATTACCCGAATAACAACTTCTCACTCTCTTTTACTTTTTTATAGTTTTACGCTTTGATATAACCTAAATGCACTCACGTTTGTGGTTGAAAAATATGTACCTCACCACAAGAAATATAATTTGAATGACCTCGCTTTGAATAGTTTTGCAGTTCCAGTTTGGCAGTTTAACAAAAGATGATGACACAAACCTTCACGTCTTGATAAGTCATTTTCCGACTGTGATGAATGCACACCCTCAATGACAGGGAATCGTACCTACAGCAACGATTTTTTTCAACTTAGAGGAGGCTCACGGGCATCGCGAAGGATCATCTTGGGAAGAGAGACCACTATTTCCATGAGTTAACACAATATTTTTCAACGTTAAAGGTTATTTATTGTGCAATTCATTTTTTTATGACGAGACGGGAAGATAAATAAGAGCTCTCTTTCGTCATTTTTCACGTCGTTTCTTGGAGTTGCCAACAATTCGGATGTCTACACAATACGCGTAATACGAATCTTAAGAATGTACAATTATTTTACAGAAGAAATTATATTGTGTAATTCTAATCATAAAAGATATGCTTATTACTGGAACTGTACAATAAAAGAATTAACGTAAACAAACATTAATATATTAATAATTGAATATTATAGATCTCTGACGGTAAAGGGCTTATATTATTTAGCTTTTGTTCTCAAACTCCCATTGAGTCTCTATTGTAATAATCATAGAGTTTCGACAGGATGTAGTCTAGAGAATGGAGATGTGTTGATGTTTTATTCGCGTCAGTGTGGCGATATCCGATTTCGACTGTGGTAATTAATATGTTCTGTTTTTTTTATTATCCAATTCCAATCCAGCAATTCCGTCGTCAGAAATCACATTTCTAGCATTTTGGCCGTGCGTTGCAAACAGTTTATAAGCAATCTCATGATGTACATTAGTTAATAAATTTGAATGTTAATCCTGGTGAAGCGTGTGATTTATTTTTGTTATCTTGTGTATTGATATCAATCTAGCCACGGAGTTTTAATGGAATAGAACGGGATTTTGCTAGCAATATATAATTGTACGATGTTGTATTGGTTTCGGTACTAATTACCATATATGTTCAATTATGCTATACCTCTTAGTTACTTCATCGTTTCCTAAAGCTTCATACATCTACTTTATTGCACCCTCTATCTTTCACACACCCCTTCCTCCCGCCGACTCTAGAGTGGGTGTAGCGATATCGTCCACATTTAAAAACCTTGAGTTAAGTTTACCTTTACAGTTATTATCGCCTGAACACATACAAACATACATATAAAATTAACTATCCTACAAAATATACATATAAAACCGTCTATTACACATTCTTACTAACACTCGCTCAAAACAAATGTACCAAGTTTCACTTCAATATTCCAGTGAATTAGATGAGTACGCTCAGATATGCAGATATATATATATATATATTTCTATCGAATATTTTTAAATATTACAGAAAAATATTGAAAAGATAACATATATTATTCAATATCATACGAAAGAACGTGAAATACATAAATATCAGTATTAATATATAGGACAATGTATGATATAGCTAGGAAACTGATATTTCTGCAATTAATGAACATGTTATAGAATCTAAATAGTTTGTTAATTGAATAATGTTTTTGCAGCGGTAGAGGTCATATGTCAACGATGACACGGCAAAGAGACCACATGAGAGGCTAAATTACGCGTGCAGTAGAAACCATTCAGTGCCAACGAACATGCAAAACTCAAATGCCTCGACATTATCAGAGGACTAAAAATACGAGATTGTACAGGATGTTTCTACAACGGAAGGGAATCAGAATCGGTCTTTAAGACACAGAAACTCAGTAAGAAACTTCACTCCACCGTTGTGTTCGTTCCATCCCTTATTTACAGGATTCTACCAATAATCTTTCTTCTTCTTCTTCTTTCCTTCCTCTTTTACCCTTTTACGGGTGTCGAGGGAGAAACAATGTTCTTCTTCTCGCTTTTCTGGCAGCTTCAGATAATGTTATTTGGTGTTCGTGTAATGTCTCTTTGATGTTGTCGATCCAGCGTACTCTAGGTCTGCCCTTGGTTCTTCTTTCTGCTTCTCCTCTCTTCGTATATGCTTTAAAAACTAATAACACACGGATTTCTTTCCAGATGACCAAACCATTGTATCTGTTGGTTGTGTATGTATTTTAGAATTGATATGACAACCACTCTTTCTCTTATGACATCGTTTCTAATTCTGTGTCTTCTGGTCACTCCTGCGGCATTTCTCAGACATCTCATCTCTGTTGTAACCAGTTGTCTCTTATGTTTTGTTGTTAAGGACCATGTTTGACATTGGTAGCACAGGGTTGGAATGAAGATACTTTGGATAAGATGTGTTTTTTTGTTGTTGACATTCGTAGCATTTAATGTTTAGCTGCACGATTAATGCAGTGTCCAATAATCTTTGTCCAACGCAAAATAACATTCGGAGAGTCTGATCTTCTGTTGAACAGGTGTAAGTGACACAACAAACGTGCTCCTTCATTGGTAAAGAGATGTTATCTTATACCGCTGCTCATTAGTAATTTTCTGAACAACCTGCTCTAACAATGTCCTTGTAAAATCTATTCAGAAAGACAATTGAAACATTATTTTAAAAAAATATACGTCGTTTTCCTCATATTAAGTTAAAAAATGCTGATTTCTTGAAGCGTATAGGGAAACTAGCTTTACACAAATTTATGTTTCGAACAAAAAGTCCCTTATCAAGAACACAACATACTTTACTCGTCCTGTGTTATGTTGTGTTCTAGATTAAGGCTGTTTGATCGAAACGTTGATTTCTATATGCTATCATGTGTTTCATGTGATTTGTAAAATTATATTTCGTATTTAGCATGTATAATTACAGTTTTTATGAAGCTGTTACCTATGATGGGATTATTGCGGATAAACTATATTCGATTTTGAGGGGGATTTTTTGGGACGGCTTCCTCTTATCTTCTTCTTCTGTTCATGGCAAGAGTTCATCACAAAACATGTATTATGGTGTAGAATATCAAATATTTGATACTAGTTACTTCTGTAACTATTAAATTTGTATTACATAAGGGACATTATCAAAGGCCATCAACAATATAAGACCTATTGATTGAATTGGGAACATTGCGTTCTAAATTGATTCATTTGACTTTTACCAATGATTTTAATTGGCAGTCCACACATAACATAATTTATAGCGAGGAACGAAAATCACAGGAAAATTCAAATGAGTCCGTGTGGATGTTTTCCCAATAGCCAATACATTTTATAACGTCCATGGTCATGCATGAACCATATGCTAAAACTCACATGATTTATGCTTTTGTCCATAATTGTCCAGCTAGATATAATGTTCTATACCTTTCTAGTGTTGTCCAGTTTAGCAGAACCTGCACAAAGTATAAAATTAGATGGCGTATCTCGGGACAGGAGGTTTCAATAAATAAAGATACGATAGAAACACTAGTGATTGCAAGTTCATTCAAGTCTTTCTCCTGGTATTGTCCTACATGCAGTCATTTATCTGAGCTTAACTTACTGTTCATTGGTCACTCTGCGTATATTTTGTGTCGGCAGCCAATGACAAGTACCCACAAAAGACAACTATATCACCAATCTAAACTAATCTGAGATCAGCGCATAGGTCTTAAATTAGTCTATGGTCACCATCCCTTAGTTAGATAAATGGCTCCAAATCTTCTAGTTACTACGGACCCATTTATAAAATATGTTTTCTGTCAAAGACCCCTCCCCCCTTTCAATTCACATGAACAACACCGCACCTACATAAAAATGTTTAATAAATTATCTGTCTCAATTATCTACAGTAACTAGAAGTAACTGGTGTTTGTTATATAGACATCAGATGGAAGTTGACTATCTCGTCAAAGAAGCCGATACAAATGAAAGACATATGGTTGAGCTGCTGCAAAACAACAAAACTAATATTTCTAACAGCTTACATATTCCCAGCGGCAATACATGGTTGTGAATCCTGGACAATCACTAACAAAGTGAAAATAAAATAGCAGCATTTTTTTAAAAATGTTTCAGGAAAATCCTCAGAGTACCATGGGCCACAAAGATCACCAATATAGCTATCCTGAGAGAAAATAATTTAAACGAAAATTGACTAAACAGCATGGTTCTTTCCAGAAAACTACAATATGTTGGTCATATCTGACGTCATAACAGCATAGAGAAGACCATAATAAAATGAATGATTCCGGGGAGAGGAACAAGAGGCAGACCAAAAAGAAGATGGGCGAAAGACATCAAATACTACCAGAACATGACAATAACAGAAGCTGCTAGACTGACTCAAAATCAATATAAGTTTCGATAGGCTATGATGACTGTTACATACTGTTCAGGATACGCTACCTAATGATGATGAATGCACAATTTTAAATGTAATGTTTAATCAATTTTTTAAAGTTGTGCACACGTGATGAATTTTGAGCCCTTAAGGCAAGATAACTATATTAAAACTTCAGAAATGTAGCAATCAAGTTATTTCGTATAGGCGTCGAATGATTCCAAAGAACATGGTTCAGAATAACTTGAATTATCTGAGACGAGACAAAATCTAGAATCTGCTGAGATACAATTACAAAATATGGAACATGAGAGCTAGCAGAAACATATGTTAGAGTAAGTCCTCAGAAAAAGATATCACCAAAGTCAGGTGTTCAATCGTGTACGTATCTCTTCAAACACATTAAGACTTGCTCGAGAAGTTCACTCGTGCGCTTGGTTAAGGCAGCACACAGACGGCAATGCTATAACGTCTTACGGGCAGCATTTAATGTGCAAGAACATTATTCAATGATGTACAAACATTTTTTGTACATACTATTTCACTGAATAACACACACGCGTGCGCGCACAATTTCTGTACATACTATTTCACTGAATAGCACACACATATTCACTGTACATACTATTCACAGAGGGACCCACACATCTCCTGTACTTTAGCTATTCACAGAAGAACCCATACATCTCCCGTACTTGAATTATTCACAGGAGAACCTAAACACTCCCTGTACTTGAGTGATTCACAGAAGAATCCACAATCTCCTGTACTAGGGCTACTCACAGAAGAAACCACACATCTCCTGTACTAGGACTATTCACAGAAGAACCCACAATCTCCTGTACTATGGCTATTCACAGAAGAACCCACACATCTCGTGTTCTTGTGTTATTCACAGAAGAACCTGCACATCTTCTGTACTTCATCTATTCACAGAAGAACCCATACATCTCCTGTACTTTAGCTATTCACAGAAGAACCCATACATCTCCCGTACTTGAATTATTCACAGAAGAACCTAATATTCCCTGTACTTGAGTGATTCACAGAAGAACCCACAATCTCCTGTACTAGGACTATTCACAGAAGAACCCACAATCTCCTGTACTAGGGCTACTCACAGAAGAACCCACACATCTCCTGTACTCGAATTATTCACAGAAGAACCCGGCCATCTCCTTTTCTTGTGTTATTCACAGAAGAACCCCCACATCTTCTGTTACATATTATTCACAGAAAAACCTACACATTTTCTGTCAATATTATTCACATAAGGTAAAACCCACACATTTTTTGTCACTATTATTCACATAATAAAAAAACTTGCACATCTCCTCTACGTGTTATTCACATAACAGAACACACATCTCCTGTTACTTGTTATTCACAGAAGAGCACACTTCTGTTACGTCTTATTCAAAGAAGAACGCATGCATCTCCTCTGCTTGTTATTCACTGAAGAACTCACACATCTCCTCTGCTTGTTATTCACTGAAGAACTCACACATCTCCTCTACTTGTTATTCGCAGACAAACACACAGATCTTCTGTTACTTTTTACTCACAGACGAACCGATACATCTGTTACTTGTTACTCACAGAAGAACCCACACATCTCCTGTTACTTACTCGTATTATTCACAGAAGAGCCAATCGCTTTTTGGTTACGTGTTATTCCAAGAGGAACCCACACATCTCCTGTACTTGTTATTCCAAGAATAACCCACATACCTCCTTTACTTGTTATTCACAAAATAACCCACACATCTCCTGTGAGTTATTCACTAAAAGGTACAACTTTCAATACACGTTATTCGTTGAAGTAGACACAAATGCGGTCCTGGTCGACATGTGACCACATGAGCACTGGACCCGACAGAAGAATAGTAATACTGTGACCTGACATGTATACTGTCAGCGCAACTAAAGAGAATAAAGCAAATCACATAATAATTCAGAATGGATGTGTCCAACTTCAATGGTTAGCTATGGTTACCTGAAATGGTTAGCTATCACATCAAGCTGTAAACCACACTTTTCATTCATTTCTCATGTATAGAATCCTGGACGTTTCCCATATATTCCCCATATGAACATATGATTTATGACATGAATCATATATATTATACATATGAATATGTTCCTTTCTCATTCATTCCATTCATGTAAAGATAAGGAAGAATGATTAAGTTACCGTGAATATGGAGGATATATTTGCAGGAATGTTGATCAGATATTCTGAACAATTTCAACAATATATTTAGGTATGTGATAATGTATACATTTCAACAAATGAAGCCACATTTTTGACAAAAGTGCTATAAACAAACATGTTCATATGTTTATGTGTGTTGATCTTTCGTCTTTGCTTAAATTAACTAATGTCTGTGTTTTGTAACTCGATCAAGTCTCGAGATCGACTAAGATAAATTAACTCGTTTTCTTCATTATAAGCACTTCTCTCTCCTGGTGTTCTTATTTCTTATTCACCGAATGCACGTTTTTCCATATAGCTGTGGTATATGTATATGTATGTAAGCTGCCATGCATGTTGTAAGAGGCTATTAAGTAGGTTTAGAGGCTGTGTTGGCTGGGTAAAGTTCAACTAGACGCTGTTTTAAAAATGTTTTATATATATATATATATATATATATATATATATATATATATATATATATATATATATATATATATTAATATGTTTAATATATATTTTAAACAATCTTAATTATCGCATAAAAAATATTGCCAGTGTCAAAAGTATTCAAACCACCCATCTTCCTTGTCAACAATTTGCAAACTGTTTCAGGCCTCCCTCCTTCTACTCTCCAAATTGTTGATGTAATTTATGAACGGCCCCTTATCTCCATTCTTTGAAAGTAATAACACTCCGAAATGTATTCTCCCACTTACACCTATAGTGAGTGCTGTGTTATGTTCCCCATATGTTTCCTCTTTCTATAGTGACCTTTCTGCCTCTTCCTGAAACAGGGTTGTGGGTGGATACGGTACTAACTATTCGTTGTGTCTGTCACTTCAAACCAGTTAGATATTAATGCATTATATTGAAAACACGTTTTGTAAGAAATTGGCAATAACCTCTTTACGAGAATTGTTTTTAACCCATACTGTAGGCCTACAGTAAAGGTTAGAAATGGATTAAGACAGGTTGGCAACCGTTTTGGATTAAAGGTCCGATTGAGTTTCTTACGCGTGGAAAGGTGCTAAAAACCTATTAAGCTCCTTGGTGTTCACAGTAGTGTTCTTTGAGGTCAAACGCGAATGAATAATAATTTTAAATCATTCAGTAAAAATGGCTTGGCAGGCTGGATTGTGGCCAAGGTCGATGTTTGCCCACACCTGGCTTAGGTGTACGCTTCTATGGAGCTAGTCAACCAATTCATCATCAGTCCTTCCTAAGCAGTGTAGAATTGGAAGTTTAGAGAATTGTCTATTGCCTGTTTCCAGGTAGATGATGGTCAGAATATCCACACTTGCTGTTAAGCGTAGGGGTGGTGACTGGGAGCTTTAGTTGTCTGTCCTAGGCCAAATGTGTCACCTTGGCTGCATTTAATCCGTATTTTTTAAGGGTTCTCTTGATGTTATCTATTCATTTTTTTCTAGGTCTTCCTCTGGTCTTGTATCTGGATCTCCGTATGTTATATGTTCTTTTCTGTAGTTGGTTATGGTTCATTATCATTTTCCAAATCATTTTATTTGTTGTTTCTCGATGTGTCTGTGCATGGTTTTATATCGATTCTCCTGATTTCATAATTTCTCATTTTGTCTAGTTTGGTCACTCATGCGGCATTTCTCATGCATTTCATCTAAAATATTTATGTTTTCTCTGCGTGGCTGCTGTCAGCGCCCATGTCTTGCATTGATAGCAGAGTGGTGGCATAAAAATATTGTTTATCATCTGTCTCTTGACTTCCTTCTTGATCTAATTTTCCGTTTTTGTAAATATACTTCCCAGGTATTTAAATTCAGAGGTTTGTTTCATTTCATTTCATTTCATTTTAGTTTTGTTTATTGTTATGTTAACTGGATTTTGTGACTTGCTGAATCTCATTACTTCTACTTTCTGCGTATGTATATTGTTGTTATACTTGGTGCATGTTGTTGTGACTGCATTAAAGTGAAATTATTTTGTATCTGCTTTTACACGTCGTAAATAAGGCATTTATCATCGGCAAATAGCAATTCGTTGATTGAGTTATTTAATTCCTCTTGAGAATCTTCTCTTATTACTGAACTGTTTATGTTTCTTGTTCTGTGATTCCTTTGTTATTATTTCTAGTATTTGTTAAAGATTTCGTCACAAATAGCGATCTAAGAAATAAAACACACTTAGAATATGTTTCAAATGTTATAATAAAACGCAAATGGAAATACATGAGACACGTTCTTACACTAGATGAAAACGAACTGAAACAGCAAGCCTTTATGTGGACACCTGAGTAGAAAATAAAAAAGAGAAAGACCCAAAATTACCCTAAAAAGCGTCATACTTAAAGAATGAGAAATAGTAGGTTGCAGGTACATACAAGAACTAAAAGTATAGGCAGCTGATCGCAACACGTGAAGAATCAAAACCTATGTCCTATGTATCGCATGTGGCACGAAAGGAATAAACTAACTAAATATGTTAAAAATTGTAAATTTTTGTACAGAGTAGCTCAATCTTGACTTAACTTTTCACCTTCACAATTATGACTGTGTGATGCTGTGTCTTTAAAGGGAAGTATAGAATAGCGACTCTGTTACTTGCTAGACATGTCGTTAGAGACGACTAAGGAGGTTTGAGGAATGCAGTTGGCTGTCCCATCCCATAAGATAGTCAATGTGCCCAAAGACCATGCTGAAGATGGGTGTGTAATGCTGAAATGCCAAGTTGTCGCAGCTAAACTGTAAACCGTGATACAACGCATCACGTTCTGTGCACTAAATTATACAAATATGCAGGAGTGTGAGAAAACCGCAAAAGATGAATATCTTCATTATTCATCAGCTCTTATCATGAAATACTCATTATTCATCAGCTCTTATTCTGAAATCTCATTATTCATCAGCTCTTATTCTGAAATCTCATTATTCATCAGCTCTTATTCTGAAATCTCATTATTCATCAGCTCTTATTCTGAAATCTCATTATTCATCAGCTCTTATTCTGAAATCTCATTATTCATCAGCTCTTATGATGAAATACTCATTATTCATCGGCTCTTATTCTGAAATTCATTGACACGAGTTTGTTATTTTAAAATAGTATGATATATGTGTGATGTTTGCAGATTGAAAATAACATTTTAACCACAACAATAAGTAGTCTAACGATGGAGGTGTTCGCCATAACGAAGACCCTAAACTGAATAGTATCGCAAGCCTATCCTCATGCACGCATACTGATTCAATGAGTATTACGCAGAAAGTAAAAGTAGGTTTAGTGTGCAGGCAGCGGTTAGAATCATTGGAGAGGGCTAAGAATTTGGTCTCCCTGCCCACAATTGCGCAGGTGTGGAGGGAGACGAGCATGTGGACAAATTGACCAGTTCTGTTCCTATTACAGGTAGTCAACCCATGGGCAGAGCAGATATATCAATACTCAAGAGTCATCGCGATGGAGGAATTTGAGGTTAATACGCATGAGTCAGTATCGAGAATGCAAGAATTGGGAGTGCAGATAAGGCGTATCACAGAGAAAATACATCGCGAAATTTGAAATAGAATACTCAACACAGAAGAGGAACGAACAATTAGCCGTTATACACATTAAGAGGTTTAATGAAGTTGTGATCTGAGCACATATGGGCATTTCTGGTGTGCAGAGAGAATAATCAACACATGTAAACTAAGACACACACACACACACATATATATATATATATATATATATATATATATATATATATATATATATATATATATATATATATATATAATGTTAGCTTTCTCACTATGTTTAAAATTTCATTGTATTTCTAATTTTGAATTTCTTTGTAACAAATAATTTTGTGTGAAAGATTTGATGCATTTTATGTTATTAACGTCTTTCTTAATCGTCTTGTTCAAATTATGTTATGTCTGTACATTTGTACTTCTAACAATAACTTATTTTGTCATTAGGGATCAGATATGCTCATGAGATGACACATTGTTGTCAATGTTTTAGCAAACTGACGATTATGCAATTTTACGGATTACTAATTGTGTAGCAACTTTATCTCGACATCATTAGATATCGTTATTATCACATCAAGTCTCTAATCCTCTCCCAGCCTCAGCGTCAACAAATATTACATAATCCTATCTTGGAACTCATTTTTTATGTGATGCATAACATCATTTAAACCAGTGCTTCTTAAATAGAACATATAGTTTCATGCGGGCTAGTTACAGCGCAATGTTGCAGGGACGGGCCAGGAAGATTAAGTTAAAAATGGCTTGGTGGAGGGGGTCAACGGGTATCTCCATAGAAGTGGGCTACAGAACTGTAGCTATACGAAAGATATCTAAGTAAACATATTGGAGCATACGGCTCGAAGGAGTGGGAGTTTGTTGATATATCGATAGTGATACCTACATCCACGAAAATGTCAAACATGCATGAGTGTGGTTAGCATTCAAATAGACATTCAGTCTACAGTGCCGGAACAAGTTATCTCGTACGGTGAAATATTCAGTATACGAGGGGACCATAGAAGAAAAAAGCATGAGAACCACTGCTTTAAACTTTAGCTGTAAAACCGTATGAAAGCTTCTCGAACATCATGATTGATATTTCACCTATATATTCTGACCTTCTTCTGTTCTATTCACATTTATACAACCAACGGCGACTCTTCATTTAACTCCTCAATAGTTATGTTATATTTCAGATTTTTGTTTGTAAACTTTGTTACATTGAAAAGCTGATTTTTTTGTTGTTTTATGCTACAATTTCTTCTCCATGTTTCTTGACATTCTATAGTTGAATGCTCATTTCTTAAATGTTGCCACTTTTCTAAAAACAACAGGCGAGTGTCTGTGCTTGTGTATGTATAATCATGGGCTGCAGGCATGGAGCCCGTGGAATAAATTCGACTCGACAAACATTTCTAGCCCGTCGAGCGAATCAAAAATTACTATATGCTTCATATGAGCTCAGAGAACACTTCTTGAAGATCTAAGAGAACATTACTTGGAGATGTAAGAGAACATTACTTGGAGATCTAAGAGAACATTACTTGGAGATAAAAGAGAACATTACTTGTGGATCTAAGAGAACATTACTTGGAGATATAAGAGAACATTACTTGAGGATCTAAGAGAACATTACTTGGAGATCTAAGAGAACATTACTTGGAGATCTAAGAGAACATTACTTGGAGATCTAAGAGAACATTACTTGTAGATCTAAGAGAACATTATTTGGAGATATAAGAGAACATTACTTGGGGATCTAAGAGAACATTATTTGGAGATCTAAGAGAACATTACTTGGAGATATAAGAGAACATTATTTGGAGATTTAAGAGAACATTACTTGGAGATATAAGAGAGCATTACTTGGAGATCTAAGAGAACATTACTTGGAGATGTAAGAGAACATTACTTGGAGATCTAAGAGAACATTACTTGGAGATCTAACAGAACATTACTTGGAGATGTAAGAGAACATTACTTGGAGATCTAAGAGAACATTACTTGGAGATGTAAGAGAATATTATTGGAGGATCTAAGAGAACATTACTTGATGATCTAAGAGAATATTATTGGAGGATCTAAGAGAACATTACTTGAGGATCTAAGAGAACATTACTTGAGGATCTAAGAGAACATTACTTGAGGATCTAAGAGAACATTACTTGGAGATCTAAGAGAATATTATTGGAGGATCTAAGAGAACATTACTTGAGGATCTAAGAGAACATTACTTGATGATCTAAGAGAACATTACTTGGAGATGTAAGAGAACATTACTTTGAGATCTAAGAGAACATTACTTTGAGATCTAAGAGAATATTATTGGAGGATCTAAGAGAACATTACTTGATGATCTAAGAGAACATTACTTGGAGATGTAAGAGAACATTACTTGGAGAGCTAAGAGAACATTACTTGAGGATCTAAGAGAACATTACTTGAGGATCTAAGAGAACATTACTTGAGGATCTAAGAGAACATTACTTGGAGATCTAAGAGAGAGGATCTAAGAGAACATTACTTGAGGATCTAAGAGAACATTACTTGAGGATCTAAGAGAACATTACTTGGAGATCTAAGAGAATATTATTGGAGGATCTAAGAGAACATTACTTGAGGATCTAAGAGAACATTACTTGATGATCTAAGAGAACATTACTTGGAGATGTAAGAGAACATTACTTTGAGATCTAAGAGAACATTACTTGGAGATCTAAGAGAATATTATTGGAGGATCTAAGAGAACATTACTTGAGGATCTAAGAGAACATTACTTGATGATCTAAGAGAACATTACTTGATGATCTAAGAGAACATTACTTGGAGATGTAAGAGAACATTACTTTGAGATCTAAGAGAACATTACTTGGAGATCTAAGAGAACATTACTTGGAGATCTAAGAGAACATTACTTGAGGATCTAAGAGAACATTACTTGGAGATCTAAGAGAAAATTACGTAGAGATCTAAGAGAACATTACTTGGAGATCTAAGAGAACATTACTTGGAGATGTAAGAGAACATTACTTGGAGATCTAAGAGAACATTACTTGGAGATCTAAGAGAACATTACTTGGAGATCTAAGAGAATATTACTTGAGGATCTAAGAGAATATTATTGGAGGATCTAAGAGAACATTACTTGAGGATCTAAGAGAACATTACTTGGAGATCTAAGAGAACATTACTTAGAGATCTAAGAGAATATTACTTGGAGATCTAAGAGAACATTACTTGGAGATGTATGAGAACTTTACTTGAAGATCTAAGAGAACATTACTTGAGGATCTAAGAGAACATTACTTGGAGATCCAGAGACTAATACCTAATATCTAGGCCCCATACCACACGAAAATGGCTTGATCAATCCTGTTGACCTGAACTTGTTGTCCACCTATGATCTACAATATCTGTATATCCGTTTTCCAAAAAGTCAAACAATTTTTCAACAAATTTATAGTAAATAAAGGGATGTAGATATGAGCAAGGTAAATTAAAGGGTTCAAACTCTGCCCCTCGAAAAATAGAACATGGAATCTAACCCGCGAAATACAAAAAGCAAGAACGCAATCCTGCAACCATCCCAATGCCACCACACACTTCTACAAAAATACCACTATATAATCATATAAACCATAGGTTATCCAGTAAATTAATCATCCATGAATATATCTCAGGTGTGGACACAATACTGCCAACGGGCCAAATGCATCCCGCGAAATTATTTCTCTGCCCCTCCCTCCAGTCTGATTTAAAATTAATATATGCACTGGTCCTTGAGCTCAGAAAAACATTACTTGGAGCTAAAGAGACTTTAAGACATTACTTGAAGTTCTAAGAGATTTAAAACCATTACCTGGAACCCCAAGAGCATTAAACACATTACGTGGTACGTGAAACTCCAAGAGACTAAAGACCGTTCATGGTGCTCCAAGAGCCTTAAACACATTACTTGGAGCTCCAAGAGATTTAAAAAGAATACTTGGTGCTTCAAGAAACACCATTAATTAGTTAAACTAAATAAATAAATAACTAAAGAACCAAAAGAGTTAAAAACTAAGAAAATAATCTTTCTGGCCCATAATCCGACCTGCCAACCTAACAAGGTTACTCACTTCTGTTTTACATGTACATACATGTGTATGTGACGAACGTACATATGTACGTGAAAAAAATATGTGTATGTTATATGTCCTATTACTATGTCAATAATCATACTTTCACATATTAATTATTATTTTAAATTATTAAAAAAGGAGGGATCAACAGGCGTTGAGAATTGACTTCATTGTACTCTAGTTACCCCATCATGTACTCCATCTCTCTCAGCGAAGTCGCACTCCGTCTGTCAAAAGTACCACTTATAGCACGTAACTGCGTAGCTTCATTTGTTAATATCAGAGATCACTGAACCATTTACTTTATAAGCACAACGTCGCGAACGTAATTCGAACCCGCGATCTCACGAACACAAAGTCAATTGCTTAACAACTACGTCAGGGAGATAGATGCCCACGTCATATTTCTATTGTGTGACATATATTAACCATTTGTCAATTATTATCCAATTATTACGCATGTTTTCCTCTGTTTCTGTTACGACTGTTTTGATTTGAATGGTCTCAGCATATGTTATTGATCTTCTGCGTGTATTTCCCATTCGTTATGTGACAGAATATCAGTTACACAAAACGTATTTGGTTTATTTACTTTCTTCTGCACAGTGATTGAAGTATGGCTCATTAATCTCGACTGTATACTGAATTAATCTTTGTTTTATATAAGTTTATACCAAATGGTCTATTACTTGTATATTGTGACAGCTGATTCCCCCTGCTTGCATTGATTGCAAATAATTTGAAGAACTGCTGCGTCTTATGAATACCATATGTTATTTATTTGATTGGAAACATAATTTCCTGACTTTCCACGATCAAAGGCAACAATGTTGATTCAACCAGGTGTTTGCTATCATACCTGTCAGAATAATCATATACGACCCTCTTATGTGCTGTTTTATCCACAACTGAAAAGTTATGACAATCAATGTTTCAGCAGCGAGTTTTGTCTCATGGCATCTATAAATGTCAGACCTCGCAAAGACATATGCTTTGTCATATCAATTTTTCGATGATTATCAACTTTACTATTTCAAATTTCTCCCTAAAGACATAACACTTAATTATTACACTTCGCTAGTATCAAGGACATGCTGGTATGAGAGATAATGTGAGAGCCGACAGGCTTGATTCTAAAGCAACCATAGACATGCAGTTAATAATGGATAACAGTTACGTGCTGAAACAAATTCACGTGCTCAGTATTGATGTAGACACCTTTCTCTCTCATGTGACATGTGAAATTCCAGAAAATGGTCTCCTTATAGATTCTGTGAACACGACGCGATTCTGGGCGAGTTGACCTGCAGCCACTAGAAACATGTTTAAGAAATCTGATACATCACTGCACCATCGTCGTCTTGAGCGCGCTCTTCCTCTGTTGCCGTTAACTCTGCCTTCAGCTATTAATCTTTCCATGCTGTTATGTCACTTTATATGACCAAAACATGCCAAAACTTTCTTGTTATGATGTTGTTAAAGAGCCAGCCCTCTATGACGTTTATTGCTCTTAGCACTTCTTGATTTGTCTTTTTAGCGGTCCATGGTATACGTAAAATTATTTTATAGCATCTAATTTCGAAGCAAATCTCTTTGCTATTGTTTTATTTAATGTCCACGCATGGCAAACATTTATTGCCTCTGGAAATACACATGTTCTGATAATACATAGTTTGGCTTTGCTGTTAGTACTTTGTCAAAGTTTCAATGTCGCCGTTGCAGTTCTTCTCTTGATTTCTACAACAAAGTCTCCTGAGATATTTATGTTTGTGCCCAAATACTGGTAATGTGTTTGGTTCGAGATTGTCAATTATTATCTTTGGTTGTACTATCACTTTATCTGTTGTCATAGTTTTTTTTTCTTATTTAAGTACAGATTTTGGGCTTCACTGTGTTCTTTTGTTGATAGTAACATTTGATTTAGACTATTTTCGTTTGTTGTTAAGAGAACTGTGTCGCCAGCATATCTTATTTCTGGGATCTGCTGACCGACGATGGTAAGAGGCTGGAAGTCAGCATATGTCATGTCGTCTTCTACGTTTCGCATCATCATTTCAGTGTAGATGTTGAACAGGTGCGGTGGTATTGCGCAACCTTGTCTAGCTCCTCTCTGTGCATTAAACTATTCTGATATTATTCCGTCCACTTTTACTACGGCCTCTTGTTGGTGTAGTCACTTATCGATGACATACCTAGGACGGTATTTGAAGAATTCTGCATTATGCGTGGTAGTAGTAGAACTGAAAGTCTGCAGGAAAAATTGAAAAGAGTGTTGAATCAGCTAGCCACGAGAATCATCTGCAGTCATACCCTACATCATATTCTGGGAGAGGCTGAGCACCTATGGGTTTACCAGTAGTGCACTGATAACAGCTTAT
Source organism: Meghimatium bilineatum (assembly GCA_034231615.1). NCBI lineage: Eukaryota > Metazoa > Mollusca > Gastropoda > Stylommatophora > Philomycidae > Meghimatium > Meghimatium bilineatum. Next base: position 99,710,495 of record CM067298.1, read on the forward strand.
TATATCAACAATAATGTTATTCTTCTCAATGGAGAATAGTTTTGCAAATGTTATCTTTCAGTAATTGATATATTTGGTAGTTATATTCAGTTTGACCCATATGCAGATGTCTCTGGTTTTCAAAAACAAACATGTCAACATGAATACCAAAATTTCACTATATAAAACTATCATCATGCTATCACTATGCTACCAATGTCAAACATGGACACTAACAACAAAAGCTAAAAGAAAACTTGTCACAACAGAAATGACTTGTCTACGTAGAATTCTCGGAGTAACAATAAGAGATAGAATCATAAATAAAAATATCAGAAGACTAACAAACACAACGCCAATCCTGTATTACATCAGAAGATAACAGATTAAATGGTTACAACATGCTTCCAGACAACCATCAGACAGTTATCTTCAAAAGGCATTACTATACAGACTATGTGGATACAAAGCCAGGGGCAGACTATGCAAACGATGGATTACCGGAATAAGAGACTCAACGAAAACATTCATATATTAAACCTACATAAAAAGCTATCTCCAGAGAGAAACAGAGAGAGAGAGAGAGAGAGAGAGAGAGGGAGCTCTTCCGCGACCGTCGGCCGTATAGTAGACCTATTCGCTAAAACGTATGCATGAACTAGTCTCTGATTTGTGTGAAATCTATTAGTTGGCCTTGGCTATTTTTGGCATGCGACTCCAAGTATGTAAATAGCGACCAATTAAAAGTCAAACAATAATCAAGAACGTAACAAACGGGGTCCACATTAATTCAGCTAGGAGGCCTGTATGTACTATCCCTAACGAAGCAAGGCATACACGGGTATCAAGTGAAAAGCAAGAAAGATTTAGTATGACAAATATAATTCAGATCTCTTATCTCTTCTGTACTATTTCGAATTTCTTCCTAAAGACATATCTCTCTTTCTATCGCTATCTCTTTCTATCTATAACTCATTCTATCGCTATCTCTTTCTATCTATATATTTCTATTGTTTTTTCTATCTATTTCGCTCTCTAATTCTCTTTCTCTTTCTCTATCTCTTTTTATCATTATACCGTTATCTCTCACACATAGAGACATATGTATGTTTGTCTCTATCTTTTATTTCTGCCCTTCTACCTCTATAAATTTTCTATCGGTATCTCCCTAGCTATATCTATCTCTCTATCAATATCTTTCTATCACTATCTATCTTTCTATTCTCTCTCATTTTGTTTATCGTTATCTCTCATGTTCTTTATTTCTTTCTGTCTATCGTTCTATCACTATTTATCTTTCTATCTCTATTTCTCATTGACAGAAATATCTATATATTTCTATTTTTATCTTTCTTTATCTATATCTCGTCTATCACCATCTCTCTTTTATCTCTATCTCGATGTCTTTCTCGCTATCTACCTATTTCTCCAGCTCTATCTTTCACTATCTTCACCCCTCTACATCCTCTCTTTCCATCTCTCACAATGTATATCTATCACTATCTAAATCACTATCTATCCCTCTATCTCTCATTCTCTCTCTATTTCTACCTCTATAACTATGTATCTCTATTTCTCTTTCTATCGTTATCTCTGCGGCTTCTTTATCTTATCTTTATCTTTATCGTTATCTTTATCTTTCGATACCAATGCATCACTATCTTTCTTTATCTCTCATGCTAGCCCTGTCAATGTATCTATTTATTTCTATCTTTTTCTTGCTATCACATTCTATATTTATCTCGTTATCTCTATCTCTCTGTCCTTCTATCTTAGCTCTCTATATTTTTATCACTAGCTTTGTTTCTACCTCACTCTTGCTATCATTAGCTTTATATCTCAGGCTGTATTTCTATATCTTTCTTTCTGTGTAGCTTTCTATCTCTCTCTCTCTTTCTATCGTTATCACTCTCATTATTTCTACCTCTTTATCTCTCTATATCTTTCTATATCTTTCCTTTTTCCTTTTTTATCTATCACCCCTCTATCTACCTCATTTGCTCTATCTTTTTCGATCTCTCTATCCCATCTTTCTTAATATTTCACTATATCTCCATTCGTATCTTTCTTTCCATTTCCCCACCTCTCTATCTCACTCTCTCTCTATCCCCTCTCGCTATCCAATCTATCTATCTTACTATCTATCCACTCTGTATCTCACTATCTCTCTATCCCCCCTCTCTCTCTATCTCTATCCCTCTATCTCTATTTTACCTCACTATATATCTCTATATGCATCTCACTATCTCATTCTCCTCTGTATATATCTTTCTAAATATCGTTCTATTCCTCTCTCTCTCACTATCTCCATTTTGCGCTCTCTATCCTCTCTCTATCTCTTTTATATTTGTTTCTCTTCCCCTCTCTATATAAATATCGCTTGTCTTACTCCCGGCGTATGCAGTTGTACACCCGGGCCGTTCAGAAAGCAATGGAAAACTACTAAACGTTAATACCTCAATGAAAATCACTATAACATTAAAAAAACTCTGAGTTTATGGCTACATCCTGTATAGAATATGCTACCAATTTTTTTTAATGTTTCTCCTCTTTTATGCATCAAATATTTTTAATGTTAACATATTTCCTGTACACGCTTGTCAGTTCAGTTCATGTAAATTTAACTCATTTATTTGTTCCTTGATCATTAATTGATGTCTTCAAGTTTTAGTTTTATGAGTTTGTTGGAAGACACAAATATAACTAGTGCAGCTTGGCGGTTTAAAAAAAAACTTTTTGTATATAATATATTTATATTGGGAGCTGCAGTACTGTAATGTTACATAAAGTCGCCCACCGATCAGCAGACCCGGGTTTCGAGATCACTAGTTATTTGTAATTTGCAATAAAAATAACTTCCTGCGGTTTACGCAATCACAAGGAAGAAGGATACCAGGTTTGATGCTCTGGGAAATTCGAGTGATAGCGCCATCAGTGCTGACCAAGTGTAGTATGATATTAACACAGCTGTTTCTGGTGAGCTCCTGTCTCTAGACACGCTTCAATAACTGTGCAGCTGAGATGTGATTATGTGCACTATAACACGGGTTCATAACTCAGCATATCTTTACCTTATCTTGATTCTTTATTAGAAACTAACATCTTAGAACTCGGGACACTCCCATAAGTGCTCTGCTATCCGTTCCAACAGCCATCCCAGTATATGTGGTAAATACTGAATAAAGTAAAAATGTTGCGTTAAAGTCCTAACTATCAATGTAAAAAATAAATAACTAAACAATAAAACAAAGAACAATGACAATTTTCCACGTTACGGTCCAACAGATGCTTTTCCTAAGAAACACATAAGGATAAAAAAAACCACAAAACCATAAAAATATTCATAATTAGAATGACTTGGACATGTTTTTTCATCAAAAAACATTGCAAATAAAAAAGCGCAACGCATGTCTAGTGAAAGTCAATATATGTAGATTCAGAGTTCCGATCAGGTGTTGATTACGCGATCTTCAGGTCTTTCCAAAGAGAATGTTCTTCCTGTCCTCACCTCTAGACAGTCCCATTTCGGACATTCTTTGTATGTGTACGTTCTCCGCCTCTTTGACATCATCTTCATTTTGCAATGATTTTATGACTGCCTTAATCAAATTTTCTTTGCTTCCTTTCAGCAATGTGCCATCTAACGCCGAATTGTATATTGTCTTTCCACATGTGGTTTGTTACCCATTCTTGTTGTTAAGCGTAGGGATTGGAGCTCAAACTTGCGTTCTAAAGCCAGATGTGTGGCCTAGACCGTGTTTGTTCAGGATGTCCCTGACGTTTTCTATCCATCTTGTTCGTGGTCTTCCTCTGGCTTTGTACCCTGATCTCATTTGGTTATATGCCTGTATGGGCAACATGTCGTGATGTATTCTCATAGTGGGGCCAACCCACTTAATCTGCTGTTGTTACATCCCGAGGAGGAGCAATGGATCGGGCAGAATTCCCTACGGCAGACAGCGCGTGAAAGTGAACTAGACGTGGATGATGATTCTTATTCAATGGCTAGAATTAGGGAATGTGGTTTGAAATGTGGGGTTGCCAGAGAAGAGCAGTTTTCGGGGCGCAGAAGGATGATGGTCAATCAACATAAAACCGTAACTGTCAGCAGAGGGGTAATGGCGCATACACTCACGGAGAGATCGAATCACCTATGGATTTGTTGGTAGTGCAGTGATGATGATCCGACGATTAATTAACTAACTAATCTATCTTCATAAGAAAACCATAGACAGAATATAAATTAATTCATCCGACACATTAAATAGAAATAAAATCCCCAAAGATAAAACAAAATATACAAAAAGTCATCATCGATCAATGTGTACATTGGGGTATTGGAAGAAATTCTACTCCTGAAGCTGCTAAATGCAAACATAATAACATAGTAACTAGATTTCCTCCGTCACAGAATTGAGAGAGTTAATCTAGACGGCAATGGCAATAAGATTAGTTTTATCGAGACCGTTGGATGGGTACTACAGACCTGTGTGCTCATGATCTCGAAGGCCGGTTTTCTGGTATTTTGATTATTTATGTGAACTTTATTGGTCGGCTTGGCTATTTTTGGAGAGCGACTCCAAGTGTATAAATAATGAGCAATGGATACAAGACAATAAGCAAAAACGTAACGACTGAAGTCGTGTTTACTATGTGCAGTTAGGTCTTTTATACAGCATATGGTCATGGTTTGTTCACTTACACAAACCACGCAGTTAAGATTTGGGAAGGGAGTTTCTTCCCCCACCTTGAGTAGTAATCTCCTGAACACCACTCCCAATCTACTGGGAACTATCCAAGGAGCCAAAGCGTAGAAAAATTTTTATATCGTATGCCGTAGAATTATACACAGAACAGAGGTCATTATAACATACACACATTTATACACAAAACAGTGAAATTCTCTGCAGACTAAGAGTAGTATTAATATATCAACACTATTTCTGCATATTAAGAGTATCTAATGTATTAACAGTGTTTCTTCAGACTGGGAGTAACATTAATGTATTGACACCGTTTCTGCAGAATGAGAGTAATAATAATGTATTGACACCGTTTCTGCAGAATGAGAGTAATAATAATGTATTGACACCGTTTCTGCAGAATGAGAGTAATAATAGTGTATTGACACTGTTTCTACTAAATAATCTGTTCAATCTTCCCTTTCCATCTCTATTCCCGCATCTTTACAAAAAAATTTACTTTTCTTTTTTAACCAATGAATTACAGACGTATGATCTTTTCTCTAAACTTAATGGGGAAGGGAAGGGAAAAAATTCACCAGAGCATTATTTTGTGCCCATAATATTCTAGTTACAAGCGAGTAGCATGTCTCACATCTGTAGTTTGCAATGAATGTATGTCTAATACTCAAAAGATGGATTTTACACAGAGAAAAAGAGTGTCTGTTGGCTGCTTTTCACAATTCTTGTATTCCATGTATTTGTGTAAACACCTTCCCGTGAATGCAGAATTTAAAACTATATATATTGCTGTTAAAAAAAGTGTGTCAATACCTTCACATAAATGTGAGAGAAACTATGTAGCCATGGGTCAGTGCTTAAACTTAATTAGATCAAGCACATGACATTTCTGTAGCCATGGGTTAATGCTCACACTACAATTGACAAAGCACACGACAACACCCCTCCAACCCCGCCCCCTCCCTTGAAGTCATTCTTTTGTGTGTTCTTCGGTTTATAATGGTACGCGTGTTTCATTCAAAGATTCATCCACGCCACTAACACACGTGTTGCTCTGACTTCATTTGTCTTCTTTCTCGTCTCCAGCCGGAATCAAACGATGTTATAGCTTTGTCAATGGAATATAATGAGGGTCATCAGCCCCGAGACATGGCTGATGACATAGAGTTTGTCCATCAAAGTTGTGTCAGGTAGCAATATTTTTCTTTATGTTGTGTGGTACAGCAGACAGTTCTGTAAAATATGTTCTGTTTTCTGCAGATTGTCCACAGGGCGCATATCCTGGCGCCAACTCCTTATCTGTATATATATATATATATATATATATAAAAATGGATAACTACGTAACTCTGAATTGTGTCTTCCCGGTAAAGGAATCTCAACGGATTGACTAATTGCAATGAAATTTGGCACTTAAACTAAATACATAATAATATCTCTCATGGTCGATATGAGAAATCTTAAATATCCTGTGGTCCGGCAAAGCTGACCATTCATATGATTGGCTAACGTTTTACCTTTTACAGCTGAACAAATGTCAAACAACTGCAAACAATTAAAATAGCTCTAAACGGTTGCATTCCAATCGAAGTTTACACAATTTTTAATAGTTTCACTATTCGTTTTTCTTGCTTTTTGCTAATGTCGCATATATATCTGTCTATGAACAAATGGTAAATATTGTTTACATCAGCCTTTCTGTTGTGTACTTAAATTAAAATTAATCGGTCGTTGAATTCTCCGGTAAACGTTGTTGTCACTAAGTTCTGGAAAGAACACGTTACATGACACACTTGAGAGTACTCAACATTTATAAAACTACAATTTTACGCTTGTTTGTCCGGAATAGCTCACTTCGTTCTAGCATGAAGTATAGTATGGTATGGACTGTGGGTGTTTGATCCTAGAGATGATAGTTTTTTTAATATTTTGGGAGGGGAGGTAGTTAATACGTAGAAACCTCCAGAACATGATATTACCTCTAGTCTCCTATAAATGTGTCATTTAAGTCAGTTATGGCATGTTTTCAGTCTGATAAAGACTGTTACTTATGTCTAAGCTTCTCCATAACGTTGACATTTTGGCAGCATGGTGCTTTGAGTTATATTCTGTCTGTGTATTTTTTTATGATTGACTTCATTTCCAGAAATGATACCGACATTTATATCTCTTGTTGCTACTTTCAGTTTTGCCTAGATGATCTGATCTTTCCTATTTTCCTTCATTTGGGATTGACTTGAAAACTGTTGGAGAAATACATCTTTTAATTTGTTATTTTATCTTCATCTGTATTCGTTCTCAAACTCCTCCAGATTAGCAGGATGTAGTAGTAGAACAGAATGCGTTGTGCCATGATTAGCTGCTTAGCTGTGATATATGCGCTTTTCGTACTGACACGTTCGACTTCAACATGGTCTCTTGATTACTGTGACCATATATGCGATGGGACAGCCAACTCTACACTAAAACGTCCTTAGTAGCCTCTTATCAATGGAAGATAAACGGTGTTGCTATTCTTTACTCCTCTTCTGGGCACCGGCAGCACATGGATGGGTGACTTGTTTATTTAATTAAGATATGAGTGGGTTTTAAGGCTATTAGTTGGAATATGTGTGGATTCTGGGGGCTTGAAAAACAGATTTGCCGTCGATCAAGATCGCTATCCTGATTTTTCCAAGTTGTTGGCTCCCATCAGCTCAAGTATTTCTTTTTTTTTTGCTTCACATTCTTTGAAATGTGTGGAATAACACCCGTGGTTATTGATTTATTCGCTCAAGCAAGGTAATGATTGTTATTTTACTACCGATGTACAATCCTAATGAACCTGGCATTCTTTTCCTTTAAAGACAACTGACATTTCATTTTTTCCCTATGCTATTACTTCTTTTGCCATCATGTTTTCTTTTTCATTTCAGGTTCTATCGCAGTGTGAATGCTATACATTGTAGTGTTGCACATCTTTTGATCTTCAATTAACGTTGTTTTCTTAGTTCATACAATTTATCATTGATGAGTTATAGTCTTCACTGCGATAAGTCCGAAGCGTATTATTCTGATCTGACTATTCTATCAGGAGGCCCAATAACAACTTTAACTTCCAAGAAGCCAAACAGGCTTTCAGTCGGAAATCAAGTTCTAATAAGTAAATGCATTTTCAAGTATTGGGCTAGAGACCATAAAACGTAGACGACTAAAACGTCTGAAATCAATTGTAACTAAGTTAACTCCGTCTGATAGTACTCAAACTGTTTTTACTGTTGCCCTATTTGTACTTAACGAGGTCGATTTTTAATCCGTTATACAGTAGTCCTCCAGAGAAAATTGTTATGTTATTATACGATATCTTATTGGATGTATCTCGTCTCAAGTAATCATGATTAGCATACGATATTATAATCATTCTGTCCATTAGGTCTCGATGTTTTCCTATTGCCCTATATTCACTATCTTGTATTGTTGAATTGAACTTGCGGGCCAATGAAATGAATGAAAATTGGTGTAAGTGATAGTCGTATGCTAATATTATTCATGAATTAATTTAGTTTTCATCTATACTTTATGAATACCGTATGTATACGGTGGTAGCACAACCTCAGACATGGCAGTTGTAATTATCTACGTGAATTAAATAGAATACATTTTACTTCAGATAGTCGCAATGTCTGCCGTATAAGCAATTCATTCATCCATTAGGTGCCATGCCGGCTGACGTAGTCGATCATGGCTCTCCACAGCAGTCTATCTCTAATTTTATGTATCAAGGTCGTTATTGTTTCCCTGCCGTGCTAGATTGTTAAACTGTCTAATATTTGCTCACGTTGTCTGACTCTGACTCTGTTGCCATCAATTGTGTCTATTTGGACTATGGTCTCCACAGCTCCTTGCCTATAACGTGGCCCAAAAAAAATTAAGATTGTATTTTTCTTATATTATTTTTTAAGCTACGTTTCGCATTTGATTCTTTCAACACATCCACATTAGTTTTTCTGGCAGTCCTTGGTATTCATAAACACAATACGATAGTGTATAAGACAAGTAATGTGAAAAGATCTGTAGATCAATAAAACTGGAGAGAAATTATGCCGCCTCTCTATGGTGGTGTTTAAAGGCAATTGACGTAAATTCAAGTGGACCCCAAAAAAGGTGGTAGCATGCCCAATCAGCTGTAGCTTTGAACCCAAACATTTGTGGCTGTAGTGGTTTTGCTAGGCAATTTTTAGGAGTAGCAGGTTACCAGGTCCAAGTATCCCATGACCTGCAACTGAAGTAAACCTGCAACCTTATATCCGAGACAAGCTAAATATCGTTCAACCACAGAGCCGGACACCTCAACGACACCAACTGGGACCAAGTTCTCGTGTAATCATTAGCAGGGTTTTAATTAATTAATAACCGAACAAATGATAGATCTGTTATTAAAAATTATTAATTAAACATTTTATTTACTATTTTATATCGTATCATTTTGATTGAAACTGGATTTCAATAACATTTAGGCAACAGTCGATTGTGATTTTTTAATTGTGATACATAAATGATGTTATAATCACTCTGGGAATTCAGGAAGTAATGTAGGGTTTTCATTTTCCATGTCATTATGGAGCTTTTTGAGAATACGGTGTTGATGATGATGATGAAATAATTCCTTTAGCTGTGAGAAGGTAGCCCTTAACAACCCATAGCCTTTCTGACATAAGCAAAAGCTGTTCTCAGTTGTGTATCTGAGGTCACACCCTGACTCATATAATATTGACTCAAAGGCCTAGTTGGCATTCTTCTTCTTCTTCTTCTTCTGCGTTCGTTCTCAAACTCCTGCAGATTAGCAGGATGTAGTTCGGAGAACGGAATGCGTTGTGTCATGGTTTACAGCATTGGTGCGATATCTGCGCCTTTCGGCCTGACACATTCGACTACAGCACGGCTTTGGGTCACTGACCCTATATGGGATGGGACAGCCAACTCCATCCCATAACCTCCTTAGTCGCCTTTTACGACATGCGGGGAAGGTAAACTTCTTTGCTCCCCTTTCGGGCTCCTGCAACACACGGGAGTGTTGGCATAGTTGATAAGGGGGATTATGAATGTTTGTACACTTCAAATAAAATGGCTGCATTACATGTACAATATATATAATGAGAGGGCCGTTCAGAAAGTCAGATCTATTGGCATATAATCATTGAACACCAACGGAAGTCTGTATCTCTTGGTGTATGCTAACTGATTCATCGAACTATTGTCAATACATGCACACACGACATTTGGTAATATTTTCTATACGCCTATGGTTGTTATTAAGAGTTTAACATGACCATCTGCATTATATTACCTATTATTTAATGGAAAATCAGGCTTTCTTCTTGTCAGCGTTCATTCCCAGTGAATCTCTTTTAGCAGAACAATGACCGTACTAGTTTTCCAGCGGGATGTAGTCCAGAGAACGGAAATGTGTTGTGGCGCCGTTTTAAGGCCTTCTAAAATAACTCTTTCATTACTAACTTGATTTTCATTGAATATCACACAAAGCATAATAATAGTGAGCAATAAAAATCATATCAGTAGTCAAATGAGTCATTAAGAATTCTTGATTTCTCATTAACCAGTATGTCTTATATTGTAGACTGTCAGGGATCAATCGAAGACGGTCAATCGAAACTGACGGTCAATCGAAGAACAAGTCATTAATGTAATCCGGTCTGTAAGATGATTTTGTAAATACCAAAATAGACATAGCATGTAAAATTTATTGTTATGGAGACCCAACAAGGATAATAAATACAAGCAATACGGAGAAACCCAATAGAAATTATAAAGAGATACAAAAAGCCTGAATGAGACATTCATAGAAATAAAAGGAATATTTAAAGATAGTACAACATAAAAAAGATGTGTTAACGATCTGTGCAACAGGGTAGAAAGATCATAGACAGAATGATGAAAGTACGATTGACATCCAATTATTTAATGTCTCGGATTATTTAAAAAAATCCTAAATGCAACGCATTTCCATTCTATGCACTACATCCTGCTGGAAATCTAGTAGGTCATTGTCCTGCTACACGAGAGATCCAGCGGGAGTTTAAGAATGAAGGCTGCAGAATAAGAATACATGCAAAATAGACTATTGTGAGGAAGGGTAAATTCAGGACCATACATACGTTTTCAATACAAGAGATTAAGACCTATGAAACAGGGTCAGCCAAAACCCCAAATGTGAACCCAAAAACTCCCCTGACCCTTATCTATAGACATGAAAGGAGTAGATCAGGGTGAAGAAAATACGGTCCTGGACCAAATACAGCCCGCCAAGCTATCTTTACTGGACAGTCAGGCAGAGTTAAAATTAATATAAATTGGCGTCTGAATTCAGAAAATTCTACTTGGAACGTGGAAGGCCTTTTAAAAATATTAGTCGCTCCCATCTCACCAGTAAAATGCTTCAATCCAATACGTCAATCATAAAAAAATTAGTTGGTCCCATCTCACCAGTAAAATACTTCAATCCGAAACGCCGTTCATAAAAAAAAATAGTCGGTCCATCTCACTAGTAAAATGTTTCATTCCGATACGACATCATAAAAAATTAGTTGGTTTTATGTCACCAGTAAAATATTTCAATCCGAAACGCCGATCATAAAAATTTAGTCGGTCTCATCTCACACGTAAAATACCTCAATCCGACACGCCGATCATAAATAAGATTGCCCAACTCTGGAATTGTGCCACCTTTTTGCCAAGGCAAACTTCTTGAAACCACATATTGTAATATAATTTAATTATATCAGGGCGTATGGTCTGGTATTAAATCTAATGAGGATTATTTTACATGCATTACTTAGATGCCTCGTCTAATTATAGTCTCACACGAAAGGAGACGTTTTCAAGCTGCGCAGAGAAATGGGAATTAGATGAATTTTTGTAAGTCTCCGTGACTAAGCTGATTAACTATGTTACACTGAGACAAATACCAGACTGGTACGTCAGGACCACGGGAAATGTATACACAGAACACCCGGGACGAAAATTCAGACATGAAACCTAAAGGAGAATACGCTTAACTAGAACCGATACCGTCGGGAGTAAAGAAGACCTCCATACAGAAAGTAAACAGGACTTCATTCGTTACGTTTTTTTATTATTGACGTTATTTTTGTTGGTCACTGTTTGTATACTTGGAGTCGCATGGTAAAAGTAGCCACGGCCAACCAACGAAATGCATGGAAATAATCAAAATCTGCCTTTCAGGTCATATTTGCCTTTCTGTGCACAAGCCTTTATATTTTAGCCCGGTCATGTTAGAACTCTCATATACAAATCCGTAGACAATGGATTGTGGAAGATGAGTTAAAATGCCATCCCCATAGGAATTATAACATAAAATTGTGTACTAAAAATAAGCATAACGTAGGGTTACTCTTCCTTTAACTTCTTTTCCTTAAATACCATCCATTTGTTTAATCATCAACCACTCATTACCAAAGTCATACCTACGGCCCTGCTATTTCACCTTTCTAGACGTAGTGTCACACGTAAATAGTTTTAAAACGGAACAGTTGTATATTTCGCAATTGTGTCAGTTTTAGTAGTCTATTGTCTATTGTCGATCCCCAGGTGGAAGCTGGTTGATAGCATACACGCTTGCTGTTAAGCGTAGGGATGGGAGCTGTAAGTTTCTGTTCAAGGCCAGATGTGATGCCTGGCCGTGTTCAACTTAAAAATTTTAAGAAGTATTAAGAAGTATTCAACTTAAATCATAAGAGACTTAAATCATAGCTTACCTTTAATGCAATATCATTTCTTATAAAGTTTTCAATGCGAGCAGAGGACAAGGCGTCATACAAAGAAATGGTATTTATTGCTTACAAATTTAAATTTGATATTTCTTACACAATAACAAATTGTAGTATAAAATTGTATCAGTCTACAGTCATTTTACTAGCATATAAATATTGTGATTAATGTTTGAGGCATAATTCAAAAGTGCGTAAGGGAAAAAAAACACCAGGAAAACGGGAATTTTTTTCTATGACAAGTTATCCTATCGTGCAAGTCCCTACTGCGGACGATTATAACTTTTACGCAATATAATGTCTTCGACTGAAGTTTCTCCAAAATAGGTGAACTGACACTCGGTTAAGCAGACACGCTTCAATTCCCGTCATTTGTAAGAATTTTTTTCATATATTCTCATGCTTTCCTACTTGAATTTACTTGTATATATTCGGTTAAGGAAGATTTATAATAAATTGATAAAGTACTTACACTAGGAGGAGGTCATTCTTAATATGAAAGACATGATTTTTTAACAGTTATGGTCTAGTCTTCATGCATACATACATACATACATTCATACATACATACATACATACATACATACGTACGCACACACGCACGCACGCACGCACGCACACATAGAGCTAGAGAGAGCGAGAAAACGAAGAGTGAGAGAAAGAAGCGATAATGTAATTGTATTGTGAAACATTCCCTGTTCATTAATTCTTTTTGTTAGGGGAATTTGATAGAAAAATTGAGGTAACTTATCAATTAAATTGTAATATTTATCGTTAGAATAAGTGGAACAGATGGCAGAGTAATTCGATCGCTTGTCTTAGAACTGAAAGGTTCAGTATTCTGCTCCAGATAGGGGTGCATTTATGGGTGGATATTCTGTGTAATTATAATATTGTAGGTAAAAATATATAGGACAGGCAAAAACAACATTCAGAAAATGAAAAATATACTGTGTAATATGACCTTGTCATTAGAGGTGAGAAAGAGAGTTATGCATTGTTATATAACCCCTATACTAGCATATGGATGCGAGTCTTGGAAAATAAACAAACTGGAAAGTGGGAGATTGGAGGCAACAGAGATGTGGTTCTACAGAAGAATTCTGAGAATACCATGGACTGCCAGAAAAACTAATGTAGAGGTGTTGAAAGAGTTAAATGCGAAACGGACCTTAATCAACAATATACGAAAAAGGCAATCTTCTTTTTTTGACCACTTCATGAGACAGGCAGGTTTAGAGAACATAGTCACAACAGGCAAGATTGAAGGCACCATGGACAGAGGGCGACAACGTGAGAAAATATTAGACAGTTTGACAGCCTGGCACGGCAAGGAAACAACAACGACTTTGTTACATAATACTGTGGACAAAGAGCTGTGGAGAGTCATGACCGCCTACGCTAGTCTGCATGGCACCTGATGATGATGATTATGATGATGTAAAAATAGCATATTGCAATAATTTAAATCTATATAATCCATGGATAGAGTCAACATTGATGTTGGGACCCTATTATTACTTACAGTTATGAGAAGTTCACGCCTCTATGTGTTGAAATGCATATTATTGTTTACAGATCTGAGAATTCCACGCCTCTCATGTGTTGGGACACATATTATTGCTTACAAATCTGAAAATTTCACACCTCTCCCATGTTTTGACACCCTTCTTATTGCTTACAGTTTTGAGAAGCTCACTCCCCACCATGCGTTGTGACCCCTATTATTGCTTACAGATCTGAGAAGCTCACTGCTCCCATGTGTTGGTATCTTTATTATTGCTTACAGATCTGAGAGTTTCACGCCCCTCCCAGGTGTTGGGACCCCTATTATTTCCTACAGATCTGAGAACTTCACGCCTTGCCATACGTTGGGACACCGTATCGTGGGACCCCTATTATTGCTTACATATTTGAGAAGTTCACGCCCCATCACATATTCTGATCCCTATTATTTCTTACATATCTAATATGTGCACGTATTACATGTGTTGGTACCCTTATATTGCTTACAGATCTGCGAGGTTCACGCCCCTCCCACGTTTTGTGACCCCTATTATTGCTTACAGATCTGAGAATTCACCCCTCACCACTGCTTCATATAGCTCAGATGTTCACATATCTGTCCCATATCTAATCAGCAAATAACTTGACCACTACATCATGTCGATTCTCGCCTTTCCAAATAAATATGTTCGTCTTCTTCAGCGTTCATTCTCAAACTCCCACTGGATATCTCTTGAATCAGGACCATGGTCCTATTAGATTTCCAGAAGGATGTAGTCCAGAGAATGGAAATGCGTTGTGTCGCCGTTTTATTTGCGCCAATGGCCTGACACATCCGTCTTCGTCGGTAAATATGTTCAATATAATTAAAAGAAGTATTGACAGCAGACGATAATATTTGTGTTAATATTGAATAAGTTCGACGATCCACAGATAAGACGTCATATCTACATTATAAGGCATAAGATTCATTGTGTCCAATGAAAATCACGGGATTTGTCAAATCAGTCATTAAGAAGGCTTGATTTTCCATTTGACAATATGCCTTGTTTATTGTAGAACATCATTGATAGGGATATGTCTTTCACACAAAGACACATACACATAAACCAAATTAGACAATATTTTATTTCATCGCTTTTATTGTTTTTCATGCCATGCTCATCTTCGCTTGTGAAGGAGGAACACCATCATCATCATCATCATCACATACATATATGTGTATATGTATATGTATCTAGTTTCTCTACAGCTTATATTTTCCTTTTATAGAGAACTGTATGATTCTTATATATAATCACATCTCGGGTAGCAACATAAGGTATCTCGAAATAGGGTAAAGCACTTTTATTGAGGTCTTTGGGACCGCAGAAACAAGCGACATTGGAAAGTTGTCCACGAATCAAAAAGGTTTAGAACCACTGGGACTTCCAAAAATTACGGCAGCATTTATGTGAAGGGGTCTGAAAAAGGTTAGACAGTTGTTAACAAGGGGAGGAGAAAGTTTGACAAACGTTGACTAAACAATGCTGATTTTATACAACAGTGAAACTGATTACAGTATTGTATATATTTATCATCATCATTATGTGACGCGCCGGGTAGCGTAGGTGATCATGGATCTCCACCAATCATGTAGATAAGGAGGGCGAGGGGGTATTTTATGTGTTCAGTTTCCTCACCTAAGGAAAAATAGGACATGCCCTTTTGTACTAGGAATATAGGTAAAAGGTCTTCCTGTAACGATGTTCGTAAAAAGGTAATTGATTATTTCATGGAAATGGTTGAACTGTACACGAAAATTAACAAATAATGTGTGTTTTTTTTGTGGGGGGGGGACAACCTAACCCCTTCCCCATTGTCCAAGACGTAACTACGGTCCTGATCTCCAAATCCCATCTACATTACTGTTTCTCACCTCTTCTGCTGACTTTTACAGTGTCATGATACCAAACTACCCATTATATTCTCTCTTTGTTGTTCTCTTTATCGTCTTGCCCCCTCCCAAATATTCACTAATGCCTGTTGTTACACTGTACTTCAAACCTCCTTGCCTCATAATGTTGCCAATAAATGTGAACTACTTCTTTCTGATGTTAAGTAACTGCCTTTTTGTATTAGTTTTCTTCATGTCATCTTTAGTTTTTCCGGTTGTTCATGTGATCCTAGCCATTCTTCTGAAGAACTATATATATGTACCTCGTTTTCTTTGTTTGAAAGGGTGTGGTTATTTATGTTTGTTCATGGGGAATATGTGACACTTGATGTCTATTAGCATTCCGTCTACTTGTGCACACTGTATATATTACATACATTTAAATATAAAATTATTTATAAAGCTAATTTTATGACACATTGACCATTAATTATAATGTTCTATCATCACACTAGAAGCAGATTATGAATTTCAATAACATAACTAATCAACCTGGTCTCTACGTGAAGTTAAATCATTTCCCTTGGTAGCGTTCAATTCTGAAACCATTCATTGAAAGTAATATGTAACATGAATTTTTACAATTCAAAGAGCATCGTGATATTCATCATCGTAGACTTACTCTCATATTCTGATGTATGGAAGAATACTGCAATTTAAAGCGATACCGCCCGTGTGTTGCTGAGGCCCGAAAGGGGAACAAAAAATAGCAACACTGTTTACCTTCCACGCATGTCGTAAAAGGCGACTAAGGAGGTTATGGGATGGTTTTGGCTGTCCCATCCCATATAAGGTCAGTGACACAAAGCCATGCTGAAGTCGGATGTGTCAGGTCGAAAAGCGCAGATATCGCAGCAATGCTGTAAACCATGACACAACGCATTCCGTTCTCCGGACTACATCCTGCGAATCTGCAGGAGTTTGAGAACGAACGCAGAAGAAGAAGAAGAAGAAGAAGAAGAAGAAGAAGAAAGCGATACAAGCTATCCCAAATTTAAACGCAAGGAGAAAAGTATCTGTACTAGTTTTCATTATATCAAGAAAGGCTATGCATATACATTTAACAATTTTCACTTACAAACTATCTATATTAGTTTTTATTGTATCAAGCAACGCTATGATACATCTTCCATATGCGCATACATTTGACCATTTTTTCGAAGGTGCTGTTCATAAATTACATCAATAATTTCGTGCTAAATTTTGACCCTCTTATCACTAACTGTAAAGAATTCAGATACCCTGCCCCTTTTTCCCTTTTTTCGCTAAACAATTTGCGGATAAAGTACTATTACGGTATTTTTCACATATAAATAATAACTTTGAAACAATTTAATTTTCCATATTGTCGACGTCAACTTTTTTCACTCTCACCCACTCCCTACACCACCCACATTTTTCCAGCTACTGTAAACTTTTTCGGACTGCCCACTATAATTGTTGACGTGATTTATAGACTTCCCAAAGAACAGTAGCAGAAAAATAGCTAAACATCTCTGGTAAAGAAATATGTTTCACGTATGGAAAGTTAGCGTGACGAGTGCAAACACGATGAGGAACTATTAATCTCATAAGATCTTGCCGAAATATGTTTCGAAGTCACTAAAACACAAATGATTTATTGACTCGTCGAAACGGCAGAGAAAGCTATGTGATTGTTTAACGGTTGACTGAAATAGCAGATAAATCTAATTGACTGTTTATCGGCTCATCAGAACGACAGATACATCTAGGTAGCTGTTTATCGACTCACTGGAACAGCAGATAAATCTAGGTGGCTATTTATCGACTCACTGGAACAGCAGATAAATCTAGGTGGCTGTTTATCGACTCACTGGAACAACATATACGTCTAAGGTAGTAAAGTAAAGTAACCCATAGCATTTATTAATGCCGTAGGGGTGTGAGATGTTAGCGATCTCACATTTCACAGGCTCTGCAAATGAGGGCGGTAGCCATCTCCTCTCCCTCGCAGTCTTTACTTCCCGGATTAATCCGGTACCCATTTAAGGCTGGGTCGACCTGGGAGCCGTTGCGATCTGAAAACATTTCCGCCTCAACTGGGGAATGAACCCAGGACCACTCATGCGAAGCCAGTGCGCTAGCCATTGCGCTAACGTCTAAGGTGCTGTTTATCGGCTCGCTGAAACAGCAGATAAATGAAAGTTGCTGTTTAAATAGCAATAATATTACCTGTCACATGTGTCGTAAAAAGCGACTCGGAAAGTTTTGAAAGTGGGTATAAGGGTAAGTTTACGGAAATTTGTGAGGGTTTATTTGAGGATGCGTTTGAGGGAGCCTTTGAGGGTGGATGTGAGGGGACGTTTTGAGGGTTTGTGTGATGGTGGGTTTAAGGGAAGCTTCGAGTGTGGATGTTATGATGGGTTTGAGGGAGCCTTTGAGGGTGGAAGTCAGGGGAAGTTTTGAGGGTTTGTGTGTTGGTGGGTTTGAGGGAGGTTTCGAGTCTGGATGTTATGATGGGCTTGAGGGAACCTTTGAGGGTGTATGTGAGTGGGAGTTTTGAGGGTTTGTGTGATGATGGGTTTGAGGGAAATTTGGGGGTATTTTTGAGGGAAGTTTTGCGTGTAGATTACGGGGCGTATTGAAGGCAGGTTTGAGGGATATTTTGAGGGTGTTTTTGTGGGTGGGTGTGAGGAATGTTTTGACGGTGGGTTCGAGGGTTGGTTTGAGTGAAACTTTGAGGTAGGATGTGAGGGTGGGTTTGACTTCCCCATTCCTTTCTTTCTTTAACTTTAAATACTGCCTGTACATGTCACGGCTTCTGCAATGGCAATTTCCCAATTTTTATAAAGTCAAAGAACATTTTCTACTTCCCCATTCCATAGAAGATCAAAGTGACAGAATCTTCTCTGAAATTAGAGGTTCCAAGTCAAGAGGTACAGATATAGTAGCCAAGATTTAGACCATGACACAATGTATTTCAATCCTTATACTACATCCGGTAATCATTAGGAGTTTGAGAATGAATGAGAAGAGAGGACATATGGTTTTTATCACGCGAGTGTCGGTAGACCTACCATATTTTGTGGGTGTGTCACAGAAGTTGATGCAACGTTTAGTTCTACGTGATAATATTACAATTTTAACCATCTTTCCAAGACGAAACTTCCTTGCGTACCAGGTAAGGACACATACGGATATTCTTTGATTTATGATATCGGGCACTGTGTTCCACTTAGCAAGTGAACTCACTAAAATACCAATCTAGCGTGAATCAGATAACGTCTGCGAGAATGATCACACAACTGTCTGTCCGCCCTCGCTTAAACACGGGTCGTGCTGGTTGAAAGCTACCGCTCACTCGAACGCGCATGATACAAGTGCGTGCATGGAACATGCACACACAGTTTCTACCTGACTACCAAGAATAAAAACTGAACAATATATTTCCAAGTCTGGGCTAAATTATTGATAACGAGTATGCTTTGTCGCCTTAGAAAATTTCAATATTCGGCATAGGCCCCTATCTCTAGAGAAAAGACACTATTTCAGATATAAATGACAAAATGTAGTTCTTAATGACTGTTTTATCATAGTCTTTTATTGTATAGATGAATGCGAGATCTTTCAGAATTAGACAATGTCGGAATAAGTCCTGAATATGAATATCTTGAAAATGTGGTTTCATATGTCCCCACAGTTCGTGGATACTATCTGAAGTCTGGATAATTCGAGTTATTTGTTCCGTGTGAACGATATTTAATCTTGGATTACTCACCGATGAAATGTGGATGTCGATACAAAAAAAAATAAGGTAATGTTTTGTGTTGTTACTTGCAGTTTTTATATTTAAAAAATAAGGTAATGTCTTGTGTTGTTACTTGCAGTTTTTAGATTTAAAAAAAATAAGGTAAGGTCTTGTGTTGTTACTTGCATTTTTAGATAAAACGTGTATATTTTAAGACTAGGAAACAACAAATAGTATACTGGTTTATATAATTATTCTTATTCTTTGGTTTCAAAGTCTTGCAGATTAGTAGGATGTAGTCCGCAGAACGGAATGCGTGGTTCCATGGTTTACAAAAAATAGCTACGATATATCTGCACCGTTTGGGCCTGATACACTTGACTTCAGAATAGCTTATGGGACACTGACACTCTTTGGATGGCAATCCCATTATCAAGGTTTACTTAGTCGCCTCTTATGATATTTATTGTATTCATGAAAGTGTTGCTATTTCTTTGCTTCCCTGTCTGGCAGCCGCAACAAGCGGGTTGTGTAATTATTCTAATACGTGTAATATCACATCGTGGATTGTATTATCTTATTCCGCCATTCACTTTTTGTGAGAAATGGTCATATTTAGCAAAAAATAACTTTCGTTACTGCATGATTTCCTGTGAAGGAGTGGGGGGGGGGGGCTTTCTATGGGATGTGGAAATAAAGGCCGCTTTTCCACAGCAAACGCCGCGACATGTACAGGAAGGATTTTGATTGTAACTTCGAAAAAGAAATCATGTCCATATAGTGGATTGAACCCGTGATCTTAAGGTCTGAGTATGGGGTTTTAACCACACGTCCATGGGCTCTAATATTTAGCAACAGTGTGTATATGTGATTGTACTTGTGTGGTTCTCAACTGACTCTGCAAAGCTATTATTTGTCACCAGTTCTTGTTTGTTATCAACCAATTTAATTTACATTAAATGTATCTTTATGGTGATGTACACTATTATCATCCACGAACGTAAGTCAGATTTAGTTATATCAGAGTATATGATCATCAAACATAATAGATGTCGCGATTCAGATAATCCTTCCTCCGCTAGCTCTGCGGTTTCGATTAAAAAAATGTGTTATTGTGGATGAGGAATTATATTTATGTCGACATATCATTATTATCATATCATTAGTATGTGTCTCCATGTGTAATAACATGCGTATTTCCAGTTGCAATATATGATTGTGAGGCATGGACATTCAATAAAGTAGTAGCACTGCTTTCGAAAAGATATGCCACAGAAGAATTTTAGGTATACCATGAACAGCTAAAAAGACAAATCAAGAAGTGGTAAGATCAATGAACGTTGAAGAGGGCAAGCTTTGTTCATATAAAGACACATAACAGCATGGAAAGATTAACAGTTAAGGCAAAAGTAATGGCAACAGGTGAAGAGAGCGCCCAATACGACGATGGTGCAGTGATATGTCAGATTGCTTAAACATGTCTGTAGCTGCAGCAGGTCTATTTCCCTAGAATCGCGTAGTCTTTGGATAACCCATAAGTAAGATCACGTTCTAGAAGGAATATCTTACATGATGATGATGATGTTGATATTATTATTATGTGTCTACATGTGTAATATTGTTGCATATTATTATTATTATTATTATTATTATTATTATTATTATTATTATTACGAAGTATCTCAATATGTAATATTGTTGCATATTATTATTATTATTATTACGAAGTATCTCAATATGTAATATTGTTGCATATTATTTGCAACTGTGTGCGCAATATTCGTCTCTTAATATGCTCATAAAGTAATTTTGAATTTGCAATTCTCCTAGTGTATGTTCTATGTTTGTCCTGCATTAATTACTCAAGTATACAATTTTTATGTTGGCCCTGAATTACTTATGTACACACTCTTCAATATTGGCCCTGAATTACTCAAATATACAATCTTCTATGTTAATCTTCTATGCCCTGAATTACTAAATTACACAGTAATATCTATGCAATATATGTTTGTCAAGTTGGAGGAGTTATTATAGCACGTTTCAATAGCTTTACCTTCAAACAAATGCAATTATCTGATTAATCGTCGAAAGTATTGTAATTTTTTTTACATATGATGTTATATTAGAGGCAATGAATATACACTTTATATTTCAGCATCATGTTCATATTTTAGAAGAATGAAATCCTTTGATCTTTGCCGGAATACTAATTATTGTGTATCCAGAAATACATTTTACCACTTCAGATAAAGATTCTGTAAGTTGATTAGGTATAGACGTGTTTACTGTTTCAATAATATGTCCACCATGGTTACATATGAATACCTGTTGGAGATGATGTCTTAAAGGATTCGTATGCGAGATCCTCGTGCCATTGTTTGTCACTGACATTTAGTGGGCCACCGTAATGGGCCTTCATTGATTTCATTATATCTATAGGTATTACCACTTTGCGGTTCATAAATATCATAATGGAACGTTGCTCCTCTAATATGCCTGTCAATAATGGTTTGGTCATCTTTATAGAAATTAAAACGCATCCCAAATGTAATCGGATGTCTCTGAGAATTTGATAACCAATATCAGCTGAATGAAGGACAAACCATCATTCTTCCAATATTTCTCTTCCTCTTGCAACACATGGCTCTCGCATTTCTTCCAAAGAACCCTTGTTATATTATAGATCGCCCGAATTTGTCAGTATTTTAACATCTTTTAATTTGAACGTTTTTTCTATTGCCACCAGTTCCTTAATTTAAGCCTGGAATAATTCTTTTGGGTTTAAGTGAGAATGGTAAGGTGGTAGTCGATAACCATGTTCATGGATTGCCTTGTTAAAATTAAATATCATTGTATGCTGTGTCTTTTCACAATTCCAAGTAATTCAGGCTTCTGTGATATTTCGTTGAAAGGAATGATTTTTGGTTAGGAAAATCATTTTTACACCTTTAGTATTTGATAAATTAAGAAATCTATTTTCTGGTGCCACAGTCTCATGATATGAAGCATTTTCCATTTCTAAACTCGACAGTCTGTCCAACGAAGGAAATAAGGAAATACATTATTCACAATCCAATTGTGAATTATCTTGCCATTCATCTCTGTATGATAATCCCTATCATCGGAGAATTATGGCTGTTTCCTGCATCTGCAATTATTAAGTGCTGCCCTTTGCTGCTTGGTACTAGTCTCTTAGTTGTCCCATCACATGATTGCCATTCTCGTTCACTAATGTGGTGCATATTAATCAAAGGTTCACCTAAATATGCTATACAATAACAATCTTTTCTCATTTCTCTGATCTCGCGTAAATATTTGCTTCTCATTGAAGTTATATGAGGCTTCTCACAAATACGATTTTTGCCACCAATACAGTTTCTAACAGTGAATCTCAAACTCCCAATAGTCCTTCATAGTGAGGATTTTTAAATATAAATGTCATTATTATTTCTTACCAATCTTTTCAATTTCCTGAAAGTCACTGTTTTATTATTTTGAAACACGTTGCAAATGTCTCTTCAAATAAATTATGTCAAAATTATCCACCACTGTTTACATAATTGTTGTGTGTAAATAACTTTAATTAGACATTTCAGTTCGTTATCTAATGGTGCAATTATCATTAACTTGTAATAGGAAGCATTGCCCATTATCGAACTCGACAATCTATACAACAAAGGAAATAAATGATTCACATCTTTTTGAAAAAGAATGATATAGTTTTCCTTTAAGTAACTGCATTTCAGAATACTTAACCATCTTATTTGTGATCTTCTCTAATGTGATAAACTTTACCTGCATGCTCGTTTTTCCTACTAACCTACATAATAGTTGTAAAACACTGCTGACGGACAATGTGAGCGTTACATCGGATACAACATTAAACACCTTCTTTTTGTGTTCAAGAATACCACATAGTGTAATTCCACGCTTAAATCATGGGAATTGTTTGATAAACCAATCATGTGTAAATGAGATCTTATAATTGATTGTAGGCATCATTAAATGTGCATGAGATGTGGGTTGATCTGTAGACATTTGATATATATCGCAAATAAATTAAAATTAAAACTAATGACTGAATTTTAATTAAAACTGTATTTAATGGGATATAGCTCTCATTGTGAGAGATATTGACACTCTGTAAGTGTCTCGATTCTGTGCAAGCTGCCCAGCTTCTTCCAGTGTCATGTTCAGAAGGTCTTCGATATCTTGTGTCCATTACAATCTTGATGGGCCTCTTGTTCTCGTGCCTGAAACTTTGCCCTTCAAGATTAATAATTCTTAACCATTGTATACGTGTTTATGTCCAAAATATGTTAGTTTGCGGTTCCTGATGGTTTTGAGGAGCCATTCTTCTTCTATGTTCAGATCGTTGCGGAAAACTGCATTGGTTAGTCTTTCTGTCCATAATATTCTTTGGATTTTCAATATCATTTAATTTCGAATGCCAATATTGTCTTTTCTATTGCAGATGTCATTGCCCAAGTCTCAAACCATATGTTAACACTGTAAAGATATAACTTTTTAATAGTTGCAATCTTTTTTTTATGTTTGCCCCTGCCATAGATTTTTATTTGTTATGTTTTTCTGTAGGGCCATTGCTAAACTCTTTCTGATTTCTGCAGAGTTCTTCTTCTTCTTTGGTTCACTTGAAACATGTCTATATCTGTAATTCTGTCTCCTTAATCAAGCTCACTGTCTTTTGTAGTTCATACAGTGTCCCATAGAGTTTTGATTCCAGTGTTGTTTCCTCTGGCCAATATGTCTGCCTCAGCGTTTCATGTTCAGAACACTCTTGAAGTATATGTTTGGTACTCTGTGCTGCCTGTCCACATGTACACATGGCCGTGTTGCCAATCTTTAACTTTGTATACATGTGACTGCGGAGTCGGTTGTGTCCTGTTCTGAGACGTAGAATTATAACTTGTTCTGGTCTGTTCATAATATGATAGTCATCTTGTGTTGGTGTTTGTGGCTTTCTTATTGACTTGATCATCTGTTTTTTCTGATGGTAGGTGATTGATATATCTGGTTGGTCTTCGGCAGCACCTTCCTTAGCCAGTTTCTGCAGAGTAATCTCCTGTAGTGTTGATGGTTGACTCGAGATATTTAAAGTTTCTGACATTTTCTTGTTGTTCTTTGTCGATGACTATTGTAGGTGTGAGTGAATTTATCTCTGTTAATATGCATTTAAAAAAAAAATCTGTATTGCGAAAATAAATGTTGTGCCTCGATATGATGTTTGACTGACATAATCATGTGTTCTAAAAATGCGCGGAGACTCTTTGATATCAGTGTGGTGTCATCTGCATACATCATTTCTGGGATCTCGTGTCTTCCGATATTGAGCGGCTGAAACTGTTCATAACTCGGGTCTTCTCGTACATTTCGCATGATGTTTTCTGTGCATATGTTGAACAGATGTGGTAAGAGGATGCATTCCTGTCTGGGCCTCATACCAGTCAGATGTGTCTCCCTCGAGGTGGACAGAAGCCTGTTGTTCCTGATAAAGCATTTTAATGACAGATATGAGATAGTGTGGGAAGCCCATACTTTCGATGATGTTCCATAATTTATGGTGCGTTATGCAGTCAAATGCCTTTGAGTAATCTATGAAGCAAGTGTATGTGTCTGCATTGAATTCTCTGTATTTCTCTATTCATTAACATCTATACCATTTCAAATTGACACACATAATTTCAATTATATACATTATATATTTGCTGTAATGCATAATTTTTAAGTTGGGCAAGGCTAGTAAAACGTGCTATAAATGTTATGTAGCACCTATTCTGATTTTTAAATGTACATATTAAACAATAATCAGCGAAATAATATATTTTAAATACTCAGAGACAGCAGAGATATGGTTCTATACAAAAATGTTGAAAACACCAAAGATACATTTTAAAAACGTCATGAAAATAGTTTGAATAGGTTCATTGTTTTTAACGTACTGCTGCTTACTTTCATCAGGAGAAGCTAGTCCTAATTTATGACACATGATGAGAAGAGAAAATATGGAGCATATTTTGACAACATGATGAGAAGAGAAAATATGGAGCATATTTTGACAACATGATGAGAAGAGAAAATATGGAGCATATTTTGACAACATGATGAGAAGAGAAAATATGGAGTATATTTTGACAACATGATGAGAAGAGAAAATATGGAGCATATTTTGACAACATGATGAGAAGAGAAAATATGGAGTATATTTTGACAACATGATGAGAAGAGAAAATATGGAGCATATTTTGACAACATGCACTTTGAAGATGAAGAGGTGTAGGAGAAGTTCAAGAAAGAAGATGCTGGATTTCTTGACATATTTTCTTGTCATTTTAGCATGGGAAAACATCTGTATGGAAGAAGATTACAGCACACTCAACAGAAGGATGTGGAGAACCACGATAACGAGCATTACATGACATGGAATACAATAAATGAATGACAGTGGATGAGACAAAAGACTGTGGACAGAAACGATTACTAACACCACATGACATGGACTTTAAGAAAAATATACGTTCTTCTCATCTCGTTTTTCCTACTTAACCAAACTGTTGTTACCGCTTGCTAACAAGACCGTCACTTGAAGATGAAATAAAGCTAGTGTGTGGTCCAATAGGTTGACCATAAAGTATTAAGATTTATAGTGTAATCAACTAATGTTGATTGTATCACTTAAAGTAGAGAATAAACTCCGTTAAATTGATCATACAGTTCATGTTGCCAGCAGAAATATTGAATGAGTAAGTATATTTAATGCTCACCATAACTAGGTCTTGGTCTTAAGCACACACTCCTCCTCCTGCTCCTCTAATTCTCTCTCTCTCTCTCTTCCTGATATACATATTTCACGTCGTGTCCGTCAGTAGACTAACATCATGATTGATTAGCTAATATCTCCAGTAAAAAAACATCCCATCAATAGCGATGACAGATGTTTTACAGAAAATACATTTCTGAAGACATATTACATCATCAGTGATGACAGATGTTTTACAGAAAATACATTTCTGAAGACATATTACATCATCAGTGATGACAGATGTTTTACAGAAAATACATTTCTGAAGACATATTACATCATCAGCGATGACAGATGTTTTACAGAAAATACATTTCTGAAGACATATTACATCATCAGTGATGACAGATGTTTTACAGAAAATACATTTCTGAAGACACATCAGCGATATGTAATATTCCATATGTAATGTTCTATATGTAATCTTCTAAATATATATTTTCACGAAGGGAGTGGCAGATTGATACTTGTTCCTATACCGTGCGTACCCAGAACACAATATCAGCATAAACGTTGAAGACTTCAGGTCACTAGTGCTGCACATTAAGGCGCAGAATACAATACCAGCTTTAACAATGGAGATTTCAGGTCACTAGTGCTGCACATTAAGGCGCAGAATACAATACCAGCATAAACGATGGAGATTTCAGGTCACTAGTGCTGCACATTAAGACGCAGAATATTAATCTAAGATAATATTAAGTATGATTGTGTTGGATACTGTACCATATAAGCCCTCATGCGAAATGTCTGAAGTTCTCACGAGTGACCCAGCAGATCAGCCATCACATATAACAGTAGACCTCTACTAGATAACGTGTATATATACGAGTGTATTTAATGTGTTTTCCCTCTTGTGGGAGCACTATATCTCTTCATTTTAGCAATTAAGGTTCACCTCTGCGTAAGGGTTTCTTCTCAAGACATTGCACACTATATCTCTTCATTTTAGCAATTAAGGTTCACCTCTGCGTAAGGGTTTCTTCTCAAGACATTGCACACTATATCTCTTCATTTTAGCAATTAAGGTTCACCTCTGCGTAAGGGTTTCTTCTCAAGACATTACACACTATATCTCTTCATTTTAGCAATTAAGGTTCACCTCTGAGTAAGGGTTTCTTCTCAAGACATTGCACAACACCGAGAGATCAAGTCTTCTGATTATGAAAAAAAGTTCTGAAGGAACTTCACCATTGCACAAAAGAATACGAGAGCTGCATTGTTCTAACTCATGGGTATCAAAACAAAGAGAGAAGCACAGATTATATATCAAAATCAGATTTTATGATTCAAAACATTGCATGAAAAGTTAAAGAATGTATGAGATATCTTATTAACAACAAAAATTTCAAGTTTGATTTACGTTGCTACGTTACTTTGACGCAATGATTGATCGCATGTCTTATTTGCACGCTCTCTGATACTCCTCCGTTGGGATTGCCGGAGTCAAATTGATTTCTACATCCCTTAATATAAACATTGTATCATACAAACGATAAAATATGTATCTTCGACCTCCCAAATGTATTAATGGCAATATATCCTTATATAACCAAAGGGAACTCTCGTACATTGGGAACCACGGTAGCGCAATATTAAGGCATTCACCTGCCGATCAGAAGACACGGGTTTCGAGTCCACTCGGCGTTATTCGTGGTAATAAATAAAAATTACTGGAGTGATTTATCCAAAACGGAAGTAGGGGATCAACCTTTTAAAGTGAGGCATTTGACTTTTCCATGATTTTCATTTGTCACTTTGTATGTTCTTTGAAGATTCTGCGTATAATTTGTGTGTGCTTTGAAGAGTCTGCGTATAATTTGCATGTGCTTTGAAGAGTCTGCGTATAATTTGTGTGTGCTTTGAAGATTCTGCGTATAATTTGTATGTGCTGTGAAGAGTCTGCGTATAATGTGTATGTGCTTTGAAGAGTCTGCGTATAATTTGTGTGGACAGCAAATGAGAATGTCTAATTTCTTAAACTCGCTTATTGTCAAGCAAGATTGTCAAGGGGCAACACATAATTGCGCTGTGATCTGTCAAGCATGTTGTAATAAGGAGAAAAAAGATGTTTTGTGAGTGTGGTTGGCGGTTCTGTCTAGTAGAAAATCAAGATGACTTAAATGTCGTGTTGAAGTTGGATGTATTGTTGCGAAAGCTGAATATATGTTTGCAAAGGTGTAATGCATGCCACGATGCTTCATTCTCTGTGTAGCTTCCTGCTCGTTTTGCAGAAGTCTGTGATTGACATCAGGCGAATATTTATCTATATTGTAATTAACACAATTGTTTCAGTAAAAAATCACTCAATAAAGATATTGTAAACGATCGTATAATTCGCTGCAACTGGCGATTCCAATCTCAAGTGAAACTGCAAATACTACGTGTATATTCGTATCTGCATTTTCTACAGATATTCTTCTGCGTTATCAAAACTTTTGCAGATTAACAGAATGTAGAACGGAGAACAGAATGCGTCATGGTTTACAATATTGCGGCTATATCTGCGCTTTTCGTATGACAAATCCTATGGAAGATAAGCTATTCTTTGCTCCCTTTTCGCGCTCAGACAACACACGGATGTCTGCAGAACTGTTATGGTTGTTATTATGATGAGCCGATATCATTGAACTCTGGCCAAACGTGTAACAGTAACATGGTCTGCACTTTTGTGTGAGAGAAAGAACTTGTTACCGAAAGCATATAGTTGACTGTCTGTCCTGGACAGACTAGTGTGACAGAAAGAAGATCTGCAGCGTCACAATAATTTGCGACGGAAGAAAATGCCTTTTAGGACTTACTGGAATACTGGTGCTGTGACCAGGTCTAAATCTGTGTAATACTGCTCGACATCAATCAGTTAGCCAAAGAACTCCTTCACAAGAATATGATGTTTATTTACACAAGTTGATATACATCAATTAATAGCATCATACTCATAAGAGAGGCAAATAAACACTAGTTACAAGTCCCAATCTAGTCTTATTCGTGTCCGTCCTCAACTCTGCAGACTAATCTTAAATTGTCTGCAACTGGGCAATAATATAATTATCTCAGATTACAAATTACGCTAGCTCATCCAGGAATTGTTTCACTCGGGTTATAAGCTAAGTCTTAGAGATTATACACCGACTGACTATCTGACCCTGACTCTTCGCCTCTCCTGGGAGACCGAAAACTCTGACTGTTGCGAGACTAACTAGGACTTGCCTCTCCTGGGAGACAAGTACTGACTGTCCGAGACAAGCCTGATAGAGACTGACCTCTAACCTGGGAACTGACTCCGGGGACTGCTGTCTCTAGCACTCTTCACCCTCTTTTAGTGTGCTCCGGTGAGGTCCTCAACCCCGCCCTTATTCTTACTCCCCACCTATCATCTTCTCTTCTCGGTCCGCACTTCTGACTCCGCCTCTACATTATCCTGTCAAACTCCTGTATGCGTTTATTAAACCATGCGTAACGTTAGATGTTACTCTCTGGTAAGAGGCTATGCCCCTAGCGTTACGTAACTTAATCGTCTTGCCGATTCTCTTGATTCTTGATTAGAAACTGGCTTCACAGTACGCGGGACATTCCCATAAGTGCTCCGCCCTCCGCTCCAGCAGCCATCCCAGTGTATGTAGACTCATAGTTCCGGTCAGGTGTTAATTGTGTGATCTTCGGGGCTTTCCAAAAAATTTACTTTTCCTCCCCTCACCTCTGAATACTCCCATTTCTAACATTCTCTGTTGTGTACGTTCTCAACCTCATTGACATCATCTGCATTTTGAAATGAATTTATTACTGCCATTATTAAATCTGCTTTATCTCTTCTCAGCAATGTGCCGTCTATCGCCGCATTGCCTGCCAGTAAGTCGGCTCTCTCGTTCCCTCTGACCCCAGCATGACCAGGGCAGAATATTCATGTAATGCTTTGGACAACTGAGTTGTTCAATAAGTCCCACCATTATTTTGTTAGCATGAACTTTTCTATCTTGCGCAGCATGCTTTGAGAGTCTGTGAGTATTACCGCGTGTGTTGATGTATCAGTTATCAACCAATTAAGAGCTGCTGTAACTCCCTCTATCTCCATCCTCATGCTCGATGTGACAGTAGAATAGGTTTCTCAACCAACTTCACGCCATTTCTGAAGGCAACAAAACCCCAACCGCTTGTATTTGTGTTTCTGCTAACAGATCCATCTGTGTATATAATTATGTCTTGTGGTTTCATGTGTAGTTGGGCGAGTTCCTGCACTGTATCCTGAGCCCTGACTGCCGTCCATTTTCGACACGATGTATCTAGTTGTATTATTACTTTAGTTAGTGATTTCTTCTCAGTGTCTACCTCCACCCATTCACTACCCTTTCCTATTTCTTCCAATTCACATACTATTCGCAGTGTGTCTTCAGCCTCTGCCATCCATGATCTGCCACGCTAATACGTTTTCCCTTTTACTCATCTAGACGATGGTGTAATGGGTGGTGGTTGTATTCTGTCACTTTACGGTACGATTTAACTTGTGATACTTGATGTCGCACTCTAATGCTGGGGAGATCAAGCAGAAATCTCACAGCAGAGATGGGTGTATCTCTAGTACATTCTATTCTAGTACAATCTCTGCCGATTCTATTGTCTGGTTGTTGTGCGTAGCAACAATTTCAGTCGGACTCTGTGTGAGTTTGTAGACACTCGTCTATTCCAGTTCAAATATCCCATTGTCCTTCCTGAGGTATGGTATAGCAGCGTCACAATAGGTTTTTCTGCTTCTGTAGTTAGTCATGTCTACCTTCCGTGTCTAGAGTGCGTAAGATGCAGACTCGTGATAAATAATATTGCCTTTAGCTAAAGCGTACTAGCTTGCTTCAGACTTTCTGTCTGACATGTGTGCGAACAACTCGTCTGCGATTTCCAGTATTAGTACAACAAACCGTCTGCTGTTCAGTATTAGTACCAACATTTACACAAGAGCAAAACATTCAATGTGTTGCATTTCACGCCGTCCATCTCTTGCTATCTGTGAAGGGTTCTCACTTCTTACTGTGAAACACCCTGCCTGTGAAGGGTTCCGCAACCAGATACTATCACAAACGTAAAGGACTCAAAGTCTTCCAGCGTATCACGAAGGATATGCATGCTGATGGTTTCCGTGGCCCGCTGTTTAATCACTCTTTCTGCATCTTTAAATGTATTTGTCGTCGCAAAGTGAATTAGGTCAGTCTCAATACGTGAACTATTCAAGCCGGTTAATTAAATCTAGACCAGAAGTGGGCAAAATACCGTCCTAGTTCTAAATCCGTACCGTTTATATATTTTATTATGTATTAACCGCCAGGCTGATATGCACGTTATACTCTGGCCTGAGCTAAAAAAAATATCTTTCGAATTCCATTTGATTTTTAAAAACGAAAACCTCCTTTATCCCAAAAAATGGGAACAAACCTCAGTCCAGCCGGCCCACCCAAATATCTTTTTAAATGTTGTGATGAGTTGTATATTCTGAATCAAATCTTTTATTATTGCCTTTCCTATTTTCAGTTCGGTGAGATATGTCCGATTCTCAGTTCGTTGAGATATGTCCTATTCTCAGTTTGGTGAGATATGTCCTATTGTCTGTTCGGTGAGATATGTCATATTCTCAGTTCGGTGAGATATGTGAATTGTTTCTTGTCAAAAAAAGTATGATGATTCATTTAACGATCTCTAATGTTCTAGACGCAGCGTAAAAATAAGGTTGTGAGAAGTGAAGTGATTTAGGCAGACATCCTTTACCAGTTGATTAATGCCCGCCTATATCAAAAGGGGTCAATTATTCACTGACAAATGCACTCATAAACATGGGCACACCTCTATCACCGACAGATGGACACATCTAGATGGACAGACCTCTATCTCCGACAAATAATCTAGATGGATAGATCTTTATCACCGACAGCACCGACAGGTGGACTCATCTAGATCGACCTCTATCACCAACATGTGTAGGCCTACTCATCTAGATGGACAGACAGCTATCACCCACAAGTGGACTCATCGAGATGGACAGACCTATATCAATTACTTCTGATTTGAATTGGTAATCCTCATATAACCTATTGAGAACGTAGCCACCAATCAAACGTTTCTTAGTTATAGTGATTTTCTACGAAATATTTACTTTAGTATGTTGCAACTAAACGGTGTGTATACACTCCCCCACCCCCACCCCGTCTGTGGTAGAGATTGAACCTGGTACATTGACATCTGAAATCCTCTGTACTTCCCTTGCACATAGGAAAACATATTGTCTCTGATTAGCTGTCATAATCTAATATACCTTTCATTGTTCTAGTCTCATTGTTTATCTCTGATTAGCTGTCATAATCTAACGTACCTTTCATTGTTCTAGTCTCATTGTTTATCTCTTCGTCCGTTTCTTATTTTTATCCGCTCTCCTGCTATTCACGTTATCTACATAGTATATCATGCATCTTGACATGATTACATAGCATTTGTTAACCGCTTATTCTTCTATAATTATAATAAAAACAATAATTGAATCAAATACTTATTAGCAGTTGTTCCTAGTGGCTTCCAGAACAGCCAAGGAGAAAAAGTTTGAAATCATAAATTCAGTGTCCACACACTCGTTCGCGTTGGGGCGGTACAGAAAATTGGCAATATTGTTTTTCAGTTATGGAGTCGCAGGGAGGTTACAGGTGGTATGCGTGAGAAAAGACCCTTGCCCTTGCTGTCGCCACTTCATGTTTAGGGTGGTATTTTTGTTTATAGTTTAATTTACTCTCCGACTAAAAAATATCCAGTTGGGACACAGACAAGAGGAATATTTGTACGATATATTATGAAATATATAGTTACAAGTCATGAAGAAAGGATACACACCTTTTTCAATACTCCGGAAGGGGGCCACGGAAGAGAAATTGACCAATAAAGGGTTGATAACACTGCTGTATAAAACATAACATGTCAACTATTGTTGATTTTTAGACACCATTTCATTTTTTTCGGTAACATGTTAACAGTACAGCCCTTGTTGCATTCTAAAACAAAGACAAATTTTGCGTGGATAGGGACTATTAAACCATATATAATTATATCCAGTCTAAAGATTGTATGTTTCCAGCGTTTGCATCTGTCGCTCTAACCATTTTTCAAATATTTCATTCGGTCGGTATGAACTTTTTTAATTACCAGAAGCTCATTTTTCAAATCTCTGTTCTTATGGAATGTTTGTATCTTTCAAAACAATTTTACAGTCTCTTTTGACCCACGCAAATCACATCATACACTAGAAACCCATCCAACTTTACTTCCATTGTGTAACTTCCTTCTGAATGTCTTGCCCCGAATCAACATTATTAAAGAACTGCCTCACTTTACCAGATTATTATCACTTCACCAGATTGTTACCACTTCATCAAACTGTTCTCACGTCACTTACAACGCATTCCTATGTTATTATTTTCTCTCAAGTCTAAGCTTCCATAATAACTTATTTGATTGATTTGATTGTTCCAGCAAAGTCATCTTACACATGGCTCTTCAGTTGTCAATATTATTATGATAACCAAACGGAAAGTAAAACACTTCAAATGTTGATTATGTTTAAAGAAAGCAGTAGAGACTAGCCGTGATTTCGTTAATGTACATAGACGCGCCAGAGTTTTAGTTTCAGAACGGTGCTGTTTTCATCTGTGTTAGTTCTCAAACTCCTGCTGATTAGCAGGATATAGTTCGAAGAGGGGAAGGTGTTGTGTCACGGTTTAAATTTTGGCTGCGATATCTGCGTTTTGGTTTCACACCTCCGATGTCAGTTTAGCGTTTGGGTCACTTCGAATTACGGTATGGGGTAGCTAATTACATCCTCAAACCTCAATAGTCTCCTCTTACGACATTCATAGCAGATCATACTGTTTCTATTATTTGTTCCGCTTTTAGTCTCCAGCAACACAATGGATTGGGAAGTGTTGATGTTGTTGTTCGTCCACCACAAGTAATGATGAATATTTGTTACATTAACATTAGAAATCCAGTTGGAGTTATATCAATGAAAATGAGTGATGACGTAGATGTTATATCAATGATAATGAGTGAGGACGTAGATGTTATATCAATGATAATGAGTGAGGACGTAGATGTTATATCAATGATAATGAGTGATGACGTAGATGTTATATCAATGATATTGAGTGAGGACGTAGATGTTATATCAATGATATTGAGTGAGGACGTAGATGTTATATCAATGATAATGAGTGAGGTCGTAGATGTTATATCAATGATAATGAGTGAGATCGTAGATGTTATATCAATGATAATGAGTGAGGACGTAGATGTTATATCAATGATAATGAGTGATGACGTAGATGTTATATCAATGATAATGAGTGAGGTCGTAGATGTTATATCAATGATAATGAGTGAGGTCGTAGATGGCGAATTAACCATACTCTCTTCTCAAATTTCCTTGGAAACGCCGCTGGTGTTTGATCTGCCAGTTTCTTTCTATCAAGTATCCTCTATTAAACTGCTTCAATTCTTTATGTCACAGGATGCTGCACCTTTTTTTCATGTCAATGCAATATAGCTCTGTTTCGTACAGTGTATTCATGTGTAGCATGGTTTTGTACTAACCAGGTATTTAACGAGTCACTGTCGTGCTTCTTCTGTGCACCTTCAGAACGTATACCCTTCTATAACTCGTCATATAATATTACCTTTGGTAAGCGATGATATGTCATGCGTACCACGTAACCAGCCCAACAAATCAGTGACTGGATCAGAATAGTGTTGATGCTAGGGTTTTACCAGCTCTCTCAAGAACTACTATGTACGGAATCTCAATGGAAGACGTTAACTGTAATATGGTGTACATTCTTGTGAAATCCGTAATAAACCTTTACCATTATGACAAATGTGAAAATAGTTTAATATTGCAATATGGTATCCTTAAGCCATTTGTTATTAATATACATCATTCATAATAAATATAAACACTAAAACGGCACTATATAAAACGATCATCATACCGTCATCATACTACCAATGTCAAACTTGGACACTAACAACAAAAGACCAAAAGAACTTTTTACAACAGAAATTACCTAACTACGCATAATTCTCGGAGTAACAATAAAAGATATTATCAGAAATGAAAACATAAGAAGACTAACAAAGACAATGAAATCATATATTACATCAGAAGACAACATATGTGCTTTTATGTGCATCCAGACTACCGTCAGATAATGGTCCTCAAACATCATTGTTACGCAGACACGATGGATACAAAGCCAATAGCAGACCTTGCAAACAATCGATTTCGTAAATAAAATAGTCTGTTTTACAAAAACAAACATATATGAAGCACACAAAGAGGAGTCTTCAGATAACTATTTTACCCTTGATGCTGCAAAGCATAAAGGGGTATAAAGCGAAAAGAATGAAAAATAGATCATTCATTCATTCATTTAGATTAGAGTTGAAGTGTGAAGGAGGGCATCGTGTGTGTCATTTGTTTTGTTTTGCCACTCCATTTTATTTCAGTCATAGTTGTTTTATTGTGTTCTTATTTCCATGCTTTTAATGGGCTATGATATTACTTGAGTTGTTTGTGTTCATAATATAATTCATTGTTACCTTGGAATTCTCCGTTGTTAAATTTCTGCAGCCTAATGGAAATGATTTTAATGTTATATTTATATTTATCGTCAGTTTTCGATTTATCTGTGTTAATTTGAGAAAGACCTTACGCATGAAACGTTGATTTAGTACGTTTTGTAAACGGTCATATATATTTTTTCGTGTCTGATTGTTTGTAAACGGTAAAACTATCTACGATATGTTCTGCGTAAGTACCATTATGATAAGGCAGTAAACCATGTTCCCTCAGATTCGTTCGTAATAGAGGTCTTTTTAATTTTACTGTTATCCATTTGGTTACATGTCCAAAAAAGGTCTGGAAACTTTCATGCTTTATTCTATGCTTTACTCTATCAATTCTACAAGATCTCTCTTCCGGTCAACTGCGCATTCTTTTTAAGAATCATGGGAAAACATTTCACCAAGGTATGAGAATTGATTCTGTTTGGAATTTGTTTAGCAAAGTGAATTTGCTAGATTCATGCACAACTCTCCTAGTTGCCATTTACTTTAGCAAGAAATGTTCGTCCCAATGAACAACATTACTTAACAGGGTTGTCAGATAATTGGCGTTTTTTATTTCAAAGTTCAGACAAAATATGTCACAAAATTTCCACACTCCTAAATTGTGTTCAAAAACTGTTGGCATTAATTCATAGAATTGCAATGAATAGTTGTAATTCTAATAATTGCCTTTAGAATATTAAGTTTAATTATATTTGCTAGTTGTGTTTCTATTACATTTACTAGTTGTCTTTTGATAAAATAACAGTTACGAAAGCCATGGAACAGCATTATTTGCTGGTGTGACAAGGTTTTTCATAATTTCCTCATTTTAACACTGCCGCGCCCCCCCCCACACACACACACACACAATTGCTTTAGGAAAGACAACATACAAAAAGAATTTGCCAAGGGCACAGAAATGACTAAAACATAAATGTGATGATCGGTAAAATTTAAAAATGTCTAACTGTATAAAGTTATCAACGAAATGGCTAATATGGTAATGATGTTCCTTGGCCTTCTTTTAGGATTTCCATTAAAATAACACAGTTTACCTAAATTTCAAGCCAGAATTCATCTTGTGAAGATAAATGAATGCTCCCAATAAATACGTTTCTGATCTAATGCAACAGATTAATATGGAAATTCGAGATATCAAAGCTAAAATATGATGATAGTAAATCTTTATTTGTTAAATATTTACGTTAGTCAATATAAATATAGTGGCTCATTGCAGAATCGTAGGAAAAAAAACACCTGTGGAATAGATAAGATATTTGAGAGCCTGTGTTTCCAGTAATTAGTGAAACTTCACTACTCTATTTTCAGGATTCACTTTACTTATTTCCTGGATGGATATAACATATAATAATTATAAAATAATGACTAATTAATGTGATACCTGCGCAACATTTCTTCACCGTGAAGCCACGCCTAACGTTGGCACAAGGCACACTGGTGTGACTTGGCACACCTATTGCCAGAGTACTAGATAAATACATTGTGGTTGTAATTTCTGATTCAGTCTGTTTTGTGATAAATTATATGAAACTCTAAAATAATGTTTGTGATTAATATATTCTGAAAACGTACAACCAAACTGAATTATGTATCTATGTAATCACCGTTGTTTTCGATACAAGTCCTCCAGCGCCTATAAGGTGCTTGGATTACTGTAGGAAAAAAAAAAGATTTTGGTTGCGTGTCTAACCACCCATGCACAACCAGCTGCACATTTTCATCCGACCTAAACGTCAAGCTGCCATGGTAACCACTACGGAGACACATTATGGTGCTGTAGCACATCATGGGTGATGTGTCTAGATGTGAGACAACATTACACACAGTCAATCGACATTTTTTCCTGTACGAGGCGTTCAACGTCTACATTCGACTCTGGGGTTCGGCATTCTACTTTGCGTGCCTGATGTTCATCAACAGGTTGTCACTTCTGTGACAAACTCTGTATTTTCAATAATCAGCAAAACTGCACTACTTTGTTTTCAGGTTTCACCTTACTTATTTCATGGATATAACATATACTAATTATGAAGTAATGACTAATTAATGTCATACCTGTGAAACGTTTCTTCACCGTGAAGCCATGCATAACTCACTGTTTTGAAACTACCTACTCTACTCACACACTTGCTGGATTAACAGCCATATATATCAACATTCTGGACCTTCATTCGCAGATGATTTTCTATAGGTTACATCTCTTCATTGACCAAATAAAGGATTTAATAGAAGGCAGATCCTCTTTGGTTCATATTAACAGTGAAGCGATCATCTTTAAACTGTCCTTATTAGTTCACGTTGTTCGTCTGTATCAAGATGGCACATACAGGACACTCTTGACATCCTTTAAAATAATATTAACAGGCTAGAAGACAGTACCAATTTTAATTGTTATCAGAGTTTACATATTTTCTTGTCAAACGCATTGTACTAAATAAAGTTACAATGTCAGAACGAATCAAAAGTGTGAAATTAAACAATAAATAGAGATTTTGCAGTTAGACATGTATCCGTTCTAAATGTGCAGCACTATAAAACTGCCATTGAGATTATTCCACATGCAACAGAAAACATATATTTCGTACTGAGTGTACGATGAAGCCATCATCGTCTGTTAATAACCACTTGTGCGCCAATCTTTTTCTGACATCTCAACAACAGTGCATAAACTTTGTAGCATCGTTGATATACTTTATTTTCAAAATGTCTATTTCTTGTATCATGATCGTGTCTTATTTTAGAAAATTATTATTTCCATTAATATTTTTTTTCCAGACGTCGGTTATTTAGTCTGCACTGATCAATTTCTTATCACAAATGTGTTTTGACTTGCTGCAATATTTACACAAAATCTCTAAGTTTATCATCCGTCTCATAAAACAGTGCTTCTCAACCGACGGGCTGCGGAAACATGTCTACCGGGCCACGAGAGCTTCTCCTTTAATTGTAATGTTATT
Organism: Meghimatium bilineatum; assembly: GCA_034231615.1. Taxonomy (NCBI): domain Eukaryota; kingdom Metazoa; phylum Mollusca; class Gastropoda; order Stylommatophora; family Philomycidae; genus Meghimatium; species Meghimatium bilineatum. The sequence goes on from CM067298.1 coordinate 99,749,543, forward strand.
TATAAGTATATATAATTTATTTGCAACTGACACTGGTCTTATAAAAAAAATTGTATTGGGCCGCTGTCTGAAAAAGGTTGGAAAGCATTGTTCTATAGAATTAGGCACATGGTTGCTATCTTGCTTGCTATCATCTGGTTACAGCGTGCCAGGTTCGAAACCCCGTCAGGACATTAAAAATAAAAGATTTAAAAAATCCGGATTGTGATTTTTCACTTGACACGACCATGAGTACGTGACGCATGAGTTAGGGAAGGTAAAAAAACAGCAAGGAAGGGAACTGGCCACCCCATCTAATAGTTGCTGCGGCATGAAGAGTTATCTTCATCACCGACGGCAGATGCCATGGGACCTACCTTTAATTTTACCTTTACCTTTACATGGTTGCAACTTCTTAGTCAGGGACGATTTAGATTTATTGTACTTTTACTGGAAACATAAATTTATGAATCATAATAAAGGTTTCATGTCTAGAGGACATTCCAAACAAACAGTAAGTTGGACCCTCTAAGCGCAGGAGTTTTCAACCTTATTTGGAGCACCACCAACTAATACAAATAATTATTCGAGAACCATGACTTTGAGTCATCATTATCATGTACCGTGTAGGGATCACCTATCACAACATTCTTTCCGCAGTTGTGTGTATCAGCGTCCATGCTGATGCCATAAAACTCAATCTATATAATATTTTCGCTCTCTCTCTCTCTCTCTCTCTCTCTCTCTCTGTTTACCTATGTTTCATATTGTTCTCGATTTTTGTCAGTTGTTATATAGTGCCCAAATCCTGTCTCAAAATAGCAACAATAAATATAAAATAAAGTAGCAAATGAAGAAATTGTAATGGTGTTTGAGATTTTTAAATAAAATTAGCATGAAGAAAGCATCAAAGGTCACTAATATAGCACGTCTGTGCTTGCCGTGACCTTTAACGGTACTATAAGACCTCTGCACAGAATTAATTAGGACTTATTAATTTATTACGTTTTTTATTATTGTCGTGTTGTCGTTGGTCATTATTTATATGCTGGGAGTCGCCTTAGCTATTTTTGGCATGCCTATTGTCTTTCCCCAGGTGCTTTGTTACCCACTCTTGTCGTTAAGGGTAGGGATGATTGGAGCTCGAGCTTGCGTTCTAAAGCCATATGTGTGGCCTCGGCTGTGCTATGACAGTGTTTGTTCAGGATGTCCCTGACGTTTTCTATCCATCTTTTTCGTGGTCTTCCTCTGGCTTTGTAACCTTGATCTACTGCTTTTCTATGTATTCTGTGCCCGGTATTATACCTATTCTTTCCATTTATATCTTCATTTCGTAATTTATTGATCCTAGTGACACCTGCGGCTTTTATCACATGTCATCATTCACCTTGGAAAAGACAATACAATTATTTGTAAAATGCTACTCCAAGTATATAGTGACCAACGAAAACACGACAATAATTTAAAAAAACGAAACGAATGAAGTACTTATTAATTATGTGCAGAGGTCTTCTACTGCCGACCGTCTATGTGCTCACGAGCATTCGGCTAGGAAAGTCTGACTACTCTAATATATATTGTAAATATCTAAACATGCCAGTTTTACTTATTGATTTCAAATTTAATATTGTGCAACTGTACTGAGATACATAAGTGGAAATGTGTTCCGATGACAGAGTTGATGAAGTATTAGTATGGGATTGTGAGAAACGCAGTGTTCAAGTTACATCGTTAACATTGTAATTGTGTTGACAATTCATGGGAAAAACATCAAAATTCTTATATATTGTCTGTTTTAATTCATAGGGTTAGGAAATATTGCAAAATTTATAAAAGTATGATCAAGTAGGGAACATTGACAATGTCTTAAACCACATGTTCCCATTCCATGGGTCTCGGCACCATGTGGGGTTGCAACGAGTTTTCTGTGGGGTCGAGGGCTCGCACAATAAACTTTGAAAAAAAGCAGTTGTCAGTTTTAATTGATGTCTTAAAGTTTGAATAATATCATTTTTTTTTAAATATCGCATATAACTCACACAAATATTTCAGCCTTAAATGGGTACCGCTTTAATCCGGGAAGTAAAGACTGCGAGGGAGAGGAGATAGCTACCGCTGTCATATAGCACAGCCTCTGAAATGTGGGATCGCTAACATCGCACACCCATACGTCATTAATATATGCTATGGGCTAACTTTAACTTTACACAGATATGAATAGTTTTATATGATTGGTTCCAAAGAGATAATGAAGATTCCCGCAAACACATGTATAAACGCGCAGACCCTAGAGCGTTTACATGAGTAGTTATTTGGAAACTCAACCACGAATTGTGAAGCAAGTTAACAAGTTACAATTTTAATCATTGCATTAAATATGTCGTAAGTTAAAATTATATTGAATTATATAATACTGAAGAGACTATTTTCGATGTGTTTTTTATGTTTTAAAATAAAACTTTTTACAATGTTTTGGGAGCCGTGGACTTCTATTAAAAAAAGGGTTGCCACTAGAGAAAGGTTGGAAATACATGTCTTAGATAAAACAGGTAAATCTAGCAATAGAGTAATGAAGTTTCGCTAATAACTAAAGTGACACATAATAACACGCACATCGACGTTTCGACCAAAAGTTCTTTATCACGATAACAATAGAAACAAAATCAAAACATACAACAGAAAACGAACAGTAAATATATGGCCGGCCACATTGGCGTCTTAGATCCGGCGTTCTCAACCTGGTGCTTGCGAGCACATTGGGGCTCTTGTATGAACATGTACTCCCGCCATGTGAGTATAAATTTCTCGTTAGCACTAATAGTTACATGTGGGGGGGGGGGGGGGTACTCGCCGTCAGAATATGTTGAGAATCACAGTCTTATATGATTAAAAAAATATAAAACGGAAAAAGAAAGTAAGCCACTTAATTTTTTTTTTAAATATCAAGATAAATTTCAATCAGTTTCACTTATGTCAAAATATGAATGATATAATGTGCAGTATAGATACAGTGATGTGGTTTAGAAAAGCTAAAATATATGTTTACGTGTGTTTTAAATTTAAACTAGAGTTCTGCAGTTAGGAACAGAATGAAATAATTAAGGTTTTATATATATATATATATGTCAATGGTATAAAGCTCGTTCAAAACTCCAGGATATAACGTGGGTTGGGCTTAAAGCAAGTACCTCTATCCTCAATATCCTCAATGCATATATGTTCGTTTTCATTTGTAATAAGAATTTTTATTTGTAAATTATTTGAATAGCATTGAAAAATCAGATTGTATGAACCAGCGGCATAACGAGCGTTACAACTTCTGAGCTTTTCCTCAAGATTGTATTTTTTTCGATAACACCTGGGGATCTTGATTTGCTTTCCAAGAATATGTACTTTTTTCTAGAACAAATGCACTGTGTATGTATATAAGCCTAGCGCGTATTCCTATATATAAATACCAATATAAATGCTTATATATTTTTTTGATAGTGCATCCTTTCCAGGACGTAGCTATCAACCCAGCAATTTTTGGCTGTAGTGATTTTTTTTAAATATATTGTAGTTATGTAGTGATTTCTTATTATATATATATATGTGTGTGTGCGTGCGTGCGTGCGTGCGTGCGTGCGTGTTTGGTGTGTGTGTGGGGGGGGGGTATTTTATTTGTCATCGAAACTGGGAACTTTTTAAAATGGTGAGTGGAAACGCAGGTCATAGCGCACGAATGTTTCATATATGGTTACTAAATTGACATTTTAAATGCTAAATTTGACAAATTTTGCATTTTTTCAAGTACGTTTGGCTTCATGAAAATTGGTTATGTTTGTTCTTCTCTGTGTGAATTTTTTCAAACTTAGTAGTAATTAATAATGCAAAAGTTATTTTTCAATCTATATTTCTATATGCTAAAATGAAATTCCGTAATTCCGGTGTCTTTGTTAGAAAGTATAAATTTAATATTGACATATTTATAGATTATGCCTATATATTGACTTTGTGAGAATTGTGAAAGGTAGAGACATGAACAATGCAAAAAATCAAGCAGTAAGAACCTTGTTCATGCTGAAATCTAGTGAGCCCAGTGGGCTACTTCAAGAGAGATCCGGTTGAGTATGAAAACGAACGCAAAAAAACATTCAATGGGAAGTTTTCATAACATTTACAGATTAAACATTGAGTGGAAATGAACAGGAAAGCGGACTAATACGAAAAAAAACACCTTAACATCATGGTAATATTTAGACAGTGTTAGTCATAAAAGGTGTAGGTAAACGTACATTTTATCTGTATACATTTTGTTCTTTACTAAATAAACATAACGCTATATTTAGAGATTAGGCTGCAATGTGAAAGACTGCATATCGGGCATTTGCTTAACAGTTACTTGAGATAAAACAGAGAGTGTTTTTAAATTAAACGGAAATGTTATTGTTTAATGTTACCGCCATGTGTACATGTGGACAGGCAGCACAGAGTGCAAAACATATACGTCAAGAGTGTTCTGAGCATGAAACGCTGAGGCCAGGGGAAACAACACTGGAATCAAAACTATATGGGACACTGTATGAACTACAAAAGACAGTGAGTTTTATTAAGGAGACAGAATTACAGATATAGACATGTTTCAAGTGAACGAAAGAAGAAGAAGAAGTTTAATGTTACAAAATGCGTTCATCTGGTATTATTACTGTCATAAATGAAAATGAATTTAAGTTATCAGGGTGTAATTAGAAGAGTGGAAGTCTTATTCTGTGGTTAAATGTTTTACTAGGTGGAAGAGGGCCCATGTTGTTTAGTAAAATTCTGAATTCTGAGTCGATGATTGACATAGGGAGGAGGAAGATTCAGCTATTCGCGTTCATTGTTACAAAAAAAACTAATAGAAATCCTTAAATAAACATTTTCGATCTTAAATCGTTGTTGTAAAAGGTACAGCAGAGCAGTGCCAGTGACAGGAAAAAGACTTGTAAATAACTTGAACATTTGTGGCACACAAATGTTAGATCTTTTATTGTGAAAATCTTGTTGGAATTACACTACCTACCAAGTCAACTGAAATTCTAGCGTGTTTTTGTGTGTTGGCTGTGGTGTTATCAAATCATAAATATATAACTGGAAGTGCATTTTTACTTAGTTATTGAGCGTTCCTTGTTTAGAAAATGTGCTGACACATGTGTTTCAACAGATCATGTATAATTTTCACCAATGGCCACGCCATCAGAGAAATGGAAAGTTTCATACGATAGCAGTCGTAAATACAATAGTAACTGGTGGAAAAAAAAACATACATATGACTGAAAAAGGCATCTGATGGATCAGAATATTATAAACTTTGTAAATGTACTATTAATTCAAAAATGTATCAAAACTATTGTAAATTAGTATGATCTTATTTTTTGTCCTCTTCCTGGTGAGGTTTGACCTATTTGATCTTTTTCTGGTGCGGTTTGGCCTTTTTATTGAAAAGAAACCTGGCAACCCTAGTTCTATATGTATTTCAACTGCTTAGTCAGTAGTTGACCAGATCTCGCATAATTAATGTCACTTTCAGCGATTACTCAGTTGAGATGGCGACATTCCCCAAGGTTGGCAGAGTACATCTGACCCTGGTGCCCTTTTCCTGGTGGCTGGCTGGATGAATCACTTGTTTTGTTTTGTAAACCATGAGTAATGAATGAGCTTAAAACCTGGGTTATCTGACCATCGGGTGAGTGATTTAAACCGAGACTGTCGGCGGTATACAGACTGACATGATTAGATACTATATCACCGCGGCTTCGATTAATGATATTACTCATGTGTAATTATTATATTAAAACTTTTGTTACTGCTTGCTCGCTTGTTAAGGAGGACAGTCAAGTATTTTTTTTTAAATGTTCATGCTATTCTGTGTCCAAATAATCAGGTTAATCTATATTTTTCATTTAGTGTATGAAACAAGCCAAATTCAACAGGGCATTTTACATGCTTTACAAACTCTCAAATAAATTCATATGACGGTTTTTATATGTTCCCAATGCGCTCGATTTGGTGCGTGGAATCTTGATTGATGCGTTTTATTTCTTGGCTCATTGCCTCCGACGTCATTGCCTTAACCTGCAAGGACAGACTGTGGTCTTACTCGTGCATAGGAGAGCATCTTCTTCTGCGTTCATTCTTAAACTTCTGCAGATTAGCAGGATGTAGTCCAGAGAAAGGAATGCGTTGTGTCATGGTTTACAGCATTGCTGCGATATCCGCGTCTTTCGGCCTGACACATCCGACTTCAACATGGCTTTGGGTCACTGACCCTATATGGGATGGGACAGCCAACTCCATCCCATAACCTCCTTAGTCGCCTTTTACGACATGCGTGGAAGGTAAACAGTGTTGCTATTCTTTGCTCCCATTCGGGCCCTCGGAACACACGGGCGATAGGAGAGCATGAGGTGACATAGTTTTTAGCCGCTGGTGGCCTACTTAAGCACTGCCTCATCTGGAAATAGCTGGACGTTGTAGGGAAAGGATTTATGATAATGCATATTTATTTAAATGTGTCAATGGAAGGACACCATAGTCATAGTTTTTATGCAATAAAATATGCATGCTGTACGTTTCTTGGTAACCATAGTAAAAAATGACAAACAAATTGTTCAGTACTTTCAAGACTAGCTAACACACAAAGTGTTTTAGCTAGTCTTGAAGTATGCACTTCCGTCACATGCAATTGTGCATCTGGACCATTCATAAAGCAATGGCAAACTACTGATGTATTTATGTTACCTAGAAAATCACTACAGCCATAAAAAGGTGGGTTGATGGCTACGTCCTAAATAGAATACGCAACTAATATTTTTATCCCGTATGCAGTTGCGTCTGTGGGTCTCATCAATGACCCACTACACAAATCACTCATGCAACAGAAAACCTTAGTAGATGAAATGCCGTTATATTGATGCTCTCTTATGGACCTCCTCTCCGTAGAGGTCTTATTCAGTAGGCATGCCACTATGCCGAAAGCTGAAGTCTCCTGGGTATGAAAGAAAGTTCAGGAAAAAAACCACCCTACTGTTACCCTAAGTAAGGGCTAATCTCTCGCAATTCCTGGGGTTCTCAAACAAACAAACAACAAATATTTTTTTTAACCAGTGAAATTTGATAGAAGTTCCGATGTGAACAGTTGTTAAAATTAACATCTCAAACCATTGTAATGCTTTGATTATGAAAACATAACACACAACTTTCACTTTTGTTTGAACATATATTTACGACTCGTCCTATTCATTTGCTCTTATAGTCTGATAACATAGTCTTTGTTAAATCTTAAATGTCAATTTAATGCGCTCCAAAAAAAAAAGAAGCCACCTGATAATATTGTTGATGGTAGAATTTCTAAAGATGATGTCCCTCAACAGTAATAGTGGCGGCCATATATGTTTTTCCTGTAACCTCAGCCTTGCTATAAAGTATCTGAAAATGAATAACCAGCTTTAATATAAGATTGTTTACTAGCTCCGTGTTCATGGCTTTACTTGAGATGTAGTATTGAAGGGCAGCGAGCAAAACAAAGAATAGTTGTTTATTTTAAATAGCTCGTATAGTGAGGAAAACCTCTTTCAACCTAAGATGTTAGTCTGATTTGCTTATATTAGAGCATTTTGTAATAACAAATAATGAAGGTAGGGATTCGGCGAACCACAACATCCGAGTTACATAACTTACATTTTTCTCGGAGTCTTACATCTTGCAAACAATGCGAAGTAACTATACCATGTTCATTCTATTTTGAAGTGGGTCAAAACACACCCACATATTATTACGCGGCAACTGGTGTTTTTTATACAGCTGATGACATTTAAAAACAATAACACAATTAATTATTCAGAACGTTTTACGTTGTGTAAGGAATTATAATGGATGCCCCCTGATCTCTTTGCACCTGCGCAACGATATAACAGCGGGTATAGTAATTTATCATTGAATGTTAAAGATATATTATATAAACATTTATTTTAAAACAAACATTATTATTGTGATAGACAACTTTCACTTAGTAATAATATATTTAAATTAAGAATTGTATTATGATATAATGAACTATATTATTGCGCACTAAACATTCGATGTATGTGTTCGGCGCCCAACAACCAATCAGAAGCACTGACCTACTTCATTCTTATAATGAACATAGTAATGTATGTTTCAAGCCTGATCATACGAGGAAATATGCCCAAACCAAATTCTATGAAATAAATCTTAAGCATGAATCTTAAATAGGCGTGCATCAAGTTTGTTGACATAAGTCATGATAGTCAATAATTTATTATGCTAAAACTGAGAACATCACTTTCTCGCAGAGACAAACTCATTTACCTCACGGGCTGAGCATTGAAAGTCGCAGAGTTAGATTAATACCCACTTTATTATCTTGCCTACCTGAGGTTTTCTGTTAATGCAATATTTAGCTATGATATCACAACACACTTACCACACGCATTCACTTATCATTACTGATTAGAGAAGAGATGTCGGGCTAATAGAAATACAAACAGTAGGTGAGCCGAGACCAATCTTCAATATAATATCTGCCGCCTCATTGGAAACCGCTTTCTAGGTGAACTTATTTTTTTTTTCTCGACTGTTTCATTGGTCACATTGTGTATTCATTGTATCGACAGGCAATGAAAATGAGGGGAAAAATCAAATGAGTAACTTTAGACCGCGGTTTTGCTGTGAGCCCACAAGTCTTATATAACGAATGGTCACAAATAAAACAGTGTAATCGCTATATAACAAATGGGTCCAGATCGACGAAATATGTATATGTAATAACTAAAACTATCCATATAAATTATATGTAATAACTAAAATTATCCATATAAATTATATGTAATAACTAAAATTATCCATATAAATTATATGTAATACCTAAAACTATCCATATAAATTATATGTAATAACCAAAACTATCCATATAAATTATATGTAATAACCAAAACTATCCATATAAATTATATGTAATAACCAAAATTATCCATATAAATTATATGTAATAACTAAAACTATCCATATAAATTATATGTAATAACTAAAACTATCCATATAAATTATATGTAATAACTAAAACTATCCATATAAATTATATGTAATAACTAAAATTATCCATATAAATTATATGTAATAACTAAAATTGTCCATATAAATTATATGTAATAACTAAAATTATCCATATAAATTATATGTAATAACCAAAACTATCCATATAAATTATATGTAATAACTAAAACTATCCATATAAATTATATGTAATAAACAATAAAGAAATTGAGGATTTGAAATATATTGTTAAATATGAATATTTTGTTATAAACGTATGCACTACCAGGAGATCTCAATGTAGTTAGCGGTTAGCTGTTTAATGTTAAATAATGGAAATTATATACCTCTTTGAGTAGAAGGCTCCTTCAATAGGCATTGTACTAAGCTGATAGCTGAAGGATCTTGGGTATGAAAGAAAGCTCGGGAAAACCTCACCACTTCACATAGGAAGTAAGAGCTAATAATTTGCAATTCCAGGGGCTCGAGAAGAAGAAAAATGAAAATGGTAAATAGTGAAGGTATTGAGGTAGAACACCGTGCATATAAACTGAATATGATATGGGGTAGATAGCTTTTATGGTTATTGTTGTTTTGTGTATATCAAAATCATGTATAATATTTTAGTTCCTTGGTTTTAGATATCCTCATATACACCACACCGATGGTATTACGTTTTGCTGAGGGACTGCGAATAAAACATTTGACAAGAAAGAGGTGAATTATAGTACCTGTATGGGGAGGTCACATAAATATATAATCTGAAATTAGACGATAAATAATAATAACCATTGAAAAAATTAAAAAGTTTTGTTATTCTCCTAGCTCTAGGGAGGGTCGCATGACGTATTCTATGTGTTCGTTCTCAAATTCCCACCGGAACACTTTCTTGTGGCACGATTGAGTGAAAAATAAAATCTCCTTTAGATTTTGTGGTTCAAATTTGTGTTTGCTTTTGCCTATCATGATAAATACATGCTTATCGAAACGTTGATCATGTGTATTGTTCAATGTGAAACTGCTAATGTAATCCATTTTATGTTCCATTTCAATATTTGTTTACCATTGTGTTTAACAGGACACTGGTCATACTAGATTTCCAGTAGGATGTAATCCAGTGAACAGAAATGCGTTGTGTCGCCGTCTCAATTATGCCAATAGCCTGACATATCCGACTTCGGCTGTACTACAGAAACTAGTTTGACCTAAACATGGGCCCCTTTAGATAAAAGTTTGGTAACCACTAGGAAAGTTAATTATGACAAAGGGACGTAGACAGGATAATGTGAGTGGATCTACTGAATGGGGGTCATAAAACTACCTTCCTTTCGGCCAATGTTCCCAAAGTGGTCTATAAGGTCATCCGGGGGTTGATTTCGACTTGAAGGAGGTCTGTGTCAGCTAAAAAATAAATTGGGATGCACGAGATGCAGATGGGGGTCCATGTGAGCTAACTCTATTTAGGTAATTCATCATCAACATTTGGCCGTTTCGTAAATGTCTCACTACACATAATAGGTATATATATATATATATTCTATAATATTTCATAAATTTTCTCACGTACCTATCTGTTTCGTGGTGTGCTACGTTGATGTGCAGGTTTCTAGAAATTAAAATAAAAGCAGTAACGCATCATGTGAATAACATTTGTCCGGACTTGTAGCAAACATAGTTATCACTTAACATTTTTTCTAAAAATCAGATGAGAACCACGGTGGACAATCTTTAATTGTATGATCATTTCAATTTGAAATAGAGAAAGTTATGTTGTGCAGGAGTCTTACAATATCTCACTACCTGTAGAAAAGTCAGGAAAGTCTTATAATATCGGGAAATGGATGCCTGTGCCATTCGTGGAAGAGGTTTAAAAACAGATCTACACAAGCCTGCATATGATATACTCAGAAGAACTCATGTGAGAAACAACACAGTTCGAATACGTATTGATGTAATGAGTTATGTTGTTAAAAGCGTTATTTGTAATTATCTGAAACTAATCGTTTCTCAATTCAATTGTACGAATCAACGTTGCCTGGTAATGAAGCACTATTATTGGCATATGTTCATGTCGTTATGGACCAAGAAAATATGGAAAACTGCTCCTTTTAAGAATATTGACAACGTACACTAAAGGCAAATCGATATTCAATGTTTTGAAAGATTACTTCATTGAAAAAGCGATCCCTCATCAAATATAATATAGGCAGCAGCAGATGGAGAACCAGCCATGTTAGGGTATGTCTCTGTTCTTTAAGCCATTTAGAACACAATTTACCCCGGATGTTGCAATTCACTGAGTCATTCGTGTATATTATTCAGTAGCTAAAAATCGGAGTGCCAGATTGCATGAATATCTTCAATTCGCTATAAACACAGAAAACAAGATTCATAACAGCGCGTTGAATTCTATATTATTTGCACAGTTGTGTGAAGAAAATGACGATGACTTTTATGAATTGCTTCTTTACAATAAAGTGCTCTGGCCTTCGAAAGGCTTAAGTTTGACAATATTATTTTCATATTATGAGACCGTCTTAGAGTTTTTTTATGCTAAAAATCCCATTTTCAAAGAAAATTAAATCAAATGAAAACCAGAAATTGCTTATTTAAGAGATTTGTTTATCAAATTTAATGCGATAAATTTGCAGTTACAATGTGGCAGTCTAAAATTAATATACAAAAAAGTCCATCATTATATCTTTCTTTGCCAGAATGAATCTCATGAAGCAAAACATTGGGCGACACCAATTTTCCACGTTCCCCAATTTGTCAATGACAAACGCCCAGGATTATGACGTGTTGGTCTAAGTTCAACATTTAAATATCCTTTACACAGACTTTAAAACCAGGTTTGACGATGTTTTGACTATGAAAATAGCAAAGTGGATTATCAATCCATACGATGACATTGAATAATCAGATGTCATATTACAAGAAGAGTTGATCGGAATAAGCACGGATGTAGAGCCTAAGGGGCACTTCAGAAAGAAGTATCAGTAGTTCTGACTCGTACATGTTGCTTATCCGTATAATGGACTAGAACAAGAAAGTTGTTGATAGATTTTCCATCTTCATATCTCATGGAAATGGGTTTTAACGCGATTGCCAATTTGCTTTCGATAAAAGAAAATCGAATGCAAATCATTGGACGTGGAGATTTAAGACTATACCTCACTAATATGAAGAAAATATTGAACTATTGCTATAAGAGCGTAAAGTTCATCCATCTGATTAAAATAATTATTTGTGTAATTAATTTACTAGGTTCGATTTGCCTCGTACCAAATCCAAATATTTATGTGCATTGTGTCTTCTAAACAAGGGTATGAATAAAGTGTACTGTTCTTTTACAAATTCTCCAATACAAAAAAAAACATATATCAAAGTGAGCAGTCCTGCGTCACCTGTCAAAAACACATTTGTATTGAATATGTTTAGGCGAATACAGTATTAGGCAGGCAGGAGATCTATGGAAAACAAAATAATCGGCAAGGAGTATACGGGGCAAAAATGTTTCGGAACCACTGCTTTAGACATACCTATGTGCAGCGCCACTACCTTAAGTCTATCGTTGTGTTTTTTCGTCGGCTTGCGAAAGTATAAATAATGACCAATGAAAGCCATGGTAATGCTGCAGTAGCATAAAATAGAGACGAAGCACACAGGCCTATCTAATGGAAGTACATAGGGCTGTATGCCTGTCTAACGGAAGTACATAAGCCTGTATTACAGAAGTCATGAATAACCTATGTAGGCTACGGTTGGAAGATTTCTCAGTTAAATGTGTCAACGAATAATAATGTGTATCAGCATGAAAGAACGACGAGTGTTCAACGGGAGCCACGATAAGCGTCAGCAAGTATACTCTTCAATATTTTGCTTGAGGGCAATGAGCACTTATTGTGTCGGCACGAACAGAATGACGTCGATCACAACTAATAGCTAAGGTCGGATGAATACAGAGTGTGCTGTGATATGTAAAAACTACAACAGTGACCGAGAGATACTTGCTCGCCATCGTTCAATGCTACTAACATCAATGGAAGCATAAACACAGCTGAACGTCAATGAGTTGTTGAGGTGGAAAGGACACACGCAGCTCAAGAGGATAGAATAATCAACATTCCCGCTGTCAGTTCCTATTTTTATGTGCCCCGCGTGTCATAGAAGCTCCGAGCTTGTAGTTCTTCTATTTAACCTTTCCAACTGAAGCCTATATTTGTAACAAGACACAATAGAAACTGTTTTAAATATGATTATTACGATGTGTTCTATACTATATGTCTGTGTAAGTTGTATACATTGTGTTCCCTCTTAACTGATTGTGTCCTATGCTACACGTATATTTACAAATACCATCTGTGTTTTATAGCAACTACAAATCCCCTAGCTAGACCGTGAACAAAATGTACGTCCTCTGGCTGGCTGGATATCAACTTTTCAAGTGACGATATTCTAACAAGATTATTTTGAATATATAACTTACGATGATACACACATAAATAAGGGGGGAAAATTGATGTTTTAAAACATACACGTGGATGAGAAGGAAGGTTGACATGTCAATTGCCAGCAATGAAATGTTTTGATGATTTCAGTCAATTATCTGTTTTATTGTACCTTAATTAACTTTAATTAAGTAAAACCGAGAAAATGCCTTCCCTAGACGCCACATATGATTTATTCACCATAAAAACTGCAATTAGCCATAAAAAAGCTTAAAAACAACAAAGCAGCTGGAAACGATGAGATCTCTGTAGAAATGTTAAAAGCAGCAGATGAAAATACCCTGCAATACTTATTACAACTGTTTAATGAAATATGGCTGAGAGAAGCACCACCAGCACAATGGAAGGATGAGATTATTTTCACACTCCCCAAAAAAGGTGACCTAACCGATTGCAACAACTGGAGGGGCATCATATTACTCTCAATACCAGGAAAAGTGTTCTGTAGTATGGTACTGGAAAGAATTAATACATCAATAAAAAAAAGATTAAGATAAGAACAGGCAGGTTTTAGACCAAACAGGTCATGTGTTGACCAACTATTTACACTCAGGACACTAATAAAAGAATCAGTAGAACACCAATCACAGCTGATTATAAATTTTCTTGACTTTCAAAAGGCCTTTGATATAGACCTTCACTCTGGAACATTCTTGAAATATATGGATTCCAACAGAAATATGTGAACATTATAAAAGCATTTTATGACAACTCACGATGCTGTGTAAGAACAGAAGCAGGAAATTCTGAATGGTTTCAGTAAATACGGGAGTGAAGCAAGGATGTGTCATGTCACCGATGTTATTTAGTATTGCAATTGATTGGGTCATGCGAAATTGCACAGCCGATAAAGATCGTGGTATCAAGTGGCTCGGAAATAAAAGTCTGGAATATCTCCACTTTGCAGACGACGTAGCGTTACTTAGCTCAACTCACGAAGATGCCCAAGAAAAAACAATCAGCCTGCAATTATTCCCTGCACAACTTGGGCTTGAAATCAACACATCCAGAACAAAAATATTTGACCTTACCAACAAACCAACGGACATCAAACTAAACGGCAACACTCTTCAAAAATTCAACAACTTCACATACCTTGCAGCAATCTATAAACAACAGGAGATTCATCAACAGAAATATCATACCGCATTGCACTGGCTGCTAACTCATTCAATAAACTATCAAGTATCTGGCTTTCAAAAACACTAAGAAATAATACAAAACTCAAAATCTTCAACTCCTGCATAATTCCAACATTAACATATGGATGCGAAAGTTGGAAAGCAACGTCAAAATTAGAGCAAAGATAAACACCTGTGAAAATAAATGTCTTAGAAGGCTACTGAACTTACGTTGGACAGACTTCAAATCAAACAAAGTTGTCAGACAAGAATCAAAACAAGAATATGTATCCACCTATATTAGAAAGCGTCGCTGGAATTACATTGGACATGCACTACGAATGGATACTGAAAGACTCCCCTGTTAAGCTTTGATGTGATCACCAAAAGAAAAGAGGAAACGAGAAAGACCAAGAGAAACTTTACGTAGAACTATTACGAGGAACGTTTCACCATTTGGTATCAGAAACAATGAAGATCTAAAGCAAATTGCAATGAAACGAGAGACATGTAAATATATGACATCCGCCCTATGTGCGTCTTTTGCCCTAGAGGAATAACTAACTAATTAAGCTTGACAGTACATTAACAAGGCGCCATAGCACAATAATAACGTGTGATAATACATCAAAGAGGCTTCATAGTGTATTAAAGAGACTTAGTATTATATTAACTAGACTTGACAGTATAATAACGAAACTTGATAGTACAATAACGAGTCTTGATAGTATATTAATGAGACGTGGTAGTACATTAAGACTCGATATTACATTTGCAAGACTTGATAGCATATTAACTAGGCTTTATGTTATATCTGCGAGATTTGATAGCATATTAACTAGGCTTGACATTACATTTGTGTGACATTATAGCATATTAACTAGGCTTGAACTCATTGTCGTGAAATTATAGCATATTAACTAGGCTTGATATTACATTTTCGTGACTTTATAACATATTAACTAGGCTTGACATTACATTCTCGTGACTTTATAGCATATTAACTAGGCTTGATATTTTATTTAGACTTGATAGCACATTAAACAAGACTTCATAATACATTGACAACATCATATGGTGCAATATCTTAAATCACTTCTGAGCTTATCTTTATATAAAAACTACTCCTCAGTTACTTGACCTGATGTTTCAAAATACGGATACATGTTTTTATATGTTTGGTTGTCGATCTAGTCATTAGTAAACAATGTAGTATATTTGGTAATCAACATAGCTAAAATAAAAAAGGACTATTATTTATATCAGTGCACAGCATGAGATTTCTAAAGGAGTATACTGATTTCATTGAATACTCAGGACGTGACGATCAACTCAACATTGTTTGACACTTATTTTCTACGACAATATGTATATTTTATAGTTTTCTTTGCTTGTTAAACGAACAGTTTGCACAAATTGCGTGCAGCTGAAATTGAACCTGATAACTTGGCCCCCGAATGACGTTCTTTACCTTCCCGCTATAGTGTCAGACGAATCTAAAATTAACTGCTTATATTATTGTTGAAGTTAGGCAAGGAAAAAAACTGAAAGCGAACGAAGAACACAACGGCGAAAATATATATGTTTGTTTATTTGTTTGTGTGTTTATTTGTTTATTTCTCGAACTACCAACGACTAAGCAGTTTGTTCCTATATCATCATCATCAAATCAATAACCCTTCAAAGTCGTAGGGGTGTAACTCTGGAAACACCAACACAAAAATTTCGCTATGTCTTTCTACTATCATTTCTTTGTTTGAATGTAGATAATATTAATCCTGACTAGTCCATAATATTATCAATCCATACTTTCCTCTGAACCCCTCTTCTTCTTACACCCTAAATTGTTCCCTGCAAGATATCTTTGGATAGAGAATCATGCCTCATCACTTGGCCAAACCACACACGTTTCCGACTCTTCAACACTGCCATGAGATGTTCTTGTTGGCCTGCAAGAGTATTTATTTTTCTTCTCACGTATGTGTTGGTTCTATGTTCTGAACGATGGATGCGTAATATTCGTCTGTAACATTTGTTTTCAAAAAGCCTGTATTCTCCTCTCTATTTCTACTGTATATTGCCCAACACTCACATCAGTACAAAAGAATAGGCATTATTAGAGATTTATATAGGTTTATTTTTACTGGCATAATTTCCTATATGCAACGGGGCACATCTCTAGGGCATTCTTTCATACCCACAGGACTTCAACTGTAAGCGGTATGGTCAAGTGTTTCTCAATCTTGTTGCTCTATTAGAGTTCTGAAACAATATTCATATTCTCTGTACCACCTACATAAATACATCCATATATAAACATATCGTATATAATATATATAAATAGAGCGAAAACATACATCGTCTATTTGACAATGTGGAAAACAAAGCTAATATATTTTATGAAGAAATACGGGGTGCAAAGGGAATGCATTGCTCTAGGCGGACCCAGGGTTAGCAGATAACCAAGATCCCAAATGTACCTCCACGCGGTGCACCCTGGAAACGGAAATACAGCAGCTCGAGCTGATTCTGGCCAAATCATTTGGGGATCGTGTCCGAGAATGTGGAGGTAGCAGATGGAAAGAGATTTGACTGCACAAGAGACAGACAATATCTCCGACACCACCAGCAGCACCACATATAGCGACACTGTCGACATACAGTGAAGCTAGTCAGTCTAGTCCGAATATTGGAGGGGCGGACAATGTAAAATACACGTAAAGGTAGATGCATGGCGAGAGACAAATAGATTTCATACCGAGTACAATGAAACAATGAAAGGGCAGAACAGCGCTAGAGGGCAGCGCGAACTGCAAATAAAAAGTGAAAAGTCTCTAGGAAAGGGGAACTACAAGCTCCGTCAGCTCGAGTCGAGCATCTAGTTACCCGAGTTCCTTACAGGCAGAGACCCAGACCCATTCATTGGCGTTTGGTAAAGCAAGAAGACCTAATCCAACTCTAATGTCGAGCCTTCCTAATCCGGAAATATGCTCGCGAAGAGAAAGGGTTCTGTACCCGATGGGCTTAGGCAAGAAAGGGACAACGATGATAGTCCTGGTCCAACTCTAGTGTCAAGGTTTCCTATACCGGAAGTAAGCTTGCAGAGAGAAAGGGTTCCGTACCCGATGGGCTCAAGCACAAAAGGGAGAACGATTTAGCCCTGGCCCAACTCTACTGTCAGGTTTTCCTACACCGAAAATACACTTGAAGAGAGAAAGGGTTCAGTACCTGATGGGCTCAGGCGCTATTGGGACAAGGACGATCAGCTCGAGAACGCCTTGCTCTCAAACGCGTGGTGTGAGACTCGAACTTGGACAAGGGGTACACGATGTCGGTGAATGATACCTCGGCTAAGAGGGCGAAGAGCCAGGGCCCAACTCCTCTGTTGAGTTCTTCCCCTTAAGGAACCAGGTTCACGGATGAGAAACGGTTCAGTACCCAATGGGCACAGCACAGCACGTCCAATTACACGAAGCAAGTTCATAGACAGTGGAACACCTCGTACGAGTCAGACAAGAGCAAAAATCGTCTGGGCGAAGAGTCGCCACTACGCGTGCCTGGAGACAGATATAGAAGCTGTCACAGGCTAAGGGTAGCCCACCCGAATTGTCAAGGCATGCCGAAATCGAATGTGCTAGGCCTACAAGGCGCATAACGGTGGCACAACGTAATCACGCTCCTGGCGGAAATCGCACGGACACCCGTGATGGTTACAATGGAGCGAACACAAAACAAACAAACATGAAGAAATACATTGGTCATAGAAATGTTGTTTGTTATGCAATATGACGTAGTAAAGTTTAGTGTTATAATGTAACACATGTGCTTGTAAGAAGTATGAAATTAAGCACAACAATAATTTTAAGTATATATGATAAGTCTGTTGCTTACCATTTCTCGCAGAACATTTTTCGTTGAACACCTAGGTCCCTTTCCAGAAACCTAGTTTGAGAATTAGTTACAAAATTCACCATTACTTTTCCACCCGAATATTAACATGTAAATAAAAGGCAGATATATGTACACTTTTTATACCAACACTCGGCTACAAATATCAAACAGTGTCTTTAACATTCTAGTAGCAAAGTTAAATCGTTACATGTGAAATTAAGTATCTGACAAAAACTGCACTGGTTAAAAATAAAGTAGATACAATAAGAACTGAAGAAATGAGGGGGAGAAACGTAGGAGGTATAATACCACAACATTGGAGTATATCGAACGACAGAAAGTAATTATGAAAATGAACTTAAACCAAATACCAATAATAGCATATCAGAGCAAACAGAAGAATATCTGGATCTAGAGCTAAAGGTAGACCAAGAAAACGTTAGATGAAAATCATCAAGATAAACTTGACATGGACTCAACGCAGCCAACGCGACACATCTGGCCTTGGAACGACAACTGAGGCTCCCACCGCCACGTTTAACGACAAGTGTAGATATGACCAACCATCATTCACCCGGAGAAAGACAATAGACAAGACTTCTGACCACAAAATCTATTTATAGGTTATACTCAGGCTATACGCTGAGGTTATACACTATTACTACATCGAACACGTCCATAGGTGCTCAGATCTTAGCTTCAGTAAATCTCTCAGGGTATAACGGCTGCTAGTTTCGGTTCTATGTTGGTTCACTGCTCTTTTTGAAATCTTTGTCAGGTGTTCTCTGCAGGCCAAGCACATCCTCACTCCCAATTTCACGCATTCTGGATATTGACTCATGATCATTCATCTCAAAATCCTCTGATCGTGAGGATTCATGAAGAGCAATGAGTATGTCTGCTCGGTCCATAGGCTGACCGTCTGTTGTTGTGGCGAGGCTAGTAATTTGTCGGCTCGTTCGTTTCCCTCCACGCCAGCGTGTCAGAGGACAAAAATAAACGTGAGTTTTCGGATTGATGCCCGCGTTTTTGCTCTCTCTAATGATATTTTTTTATCAATGTTTAATATGAACCTTGTCATATAAAGTACATTTCCATTCAAATATTGGGTAATTTTCAGACATAACTACTACCCATAATACTTCCGGGTCGCAAGGGTGCCACATTGGAGACATTAGCACAAAAAAGCTCTTCAAACATACATACCCTCACCCATTCGGACAAGTGTAGAAAAGATCACGCCCAGGTGATTCCTGAGTCGTGTTTCGTTACATGTCGAAACCAAGAGTTCATGTTTACGCCATTTCGCCACTGCTAAAAGTGAATCTTTTTATTTGTTTATTAGCTGTCGACGAATATATTTGTCTCGTGTTCTATATTGCTATTTCTTAACAAACGTCTGTCGCCTTTAGCACTTGTTTTCAAAAGCCTGAATCTTTCTTTCCGTATTTGCGTTGAGTATTCAACTTTTAAATCTGTATAAAAGTATACATATTACTAGCAATCTGAATAGATTTATCTTTACTGTAATAATGATCTTATTTTTCCAAATCATAGTCAACGTTGCCATGACAGCCATCTGTGGTCTTGACTTAATCTAATTTCCCAATTTCTTATCATCACATATTTGGGGCCCGAGATACTTGAAGGAGGTAACTTCTTCAATGTTGTGACCGTTTAACCGGATATGCACAGAATCTTGCTTGGTGTCACTAGTCACCAATATCTTGCTTTTATTAAGGATAATTAACATATTCTATTTCCGACTAACGTCCTCCAACTTTAAGGTAATTTTTGAGTTCAGATTCGCAACCAGCCAAGAGATCAATATCATCGGAATAACGCAAAAGTTACAAAGTGATCTTCCGTCAATATTTATTGATATCTGGAGATTTTGTTATGCTTCCTGCATTATATATTCAAAATACACGTTAAAAAGGACTGGAGAAAGCGTGAAACAATGACGCATTCCTATATCCATATTGAAAAATTCACCAATGTCATTATATATGAAAACCGCACTGCTAGAATCTTTTTACAACGCTTCATTAACTTCTGTGATGTTTGTGGTGTCAAAGTTATATTGTCTGAGCATCTGCCACAGCCTTTGTGCTACAAACGTTCAAATTCATTTGTGAGATCAATAAAATTATGATACACAGAACGAAGATGTTTTTTTTTAAATCAATATTTTGAGGTACCTGTTTTTACGGTAATCAGCCTATTCTTCTGCTAACAATTCCTTTGATTTAACTTGTATTCTATTGAGAATTATCTTTAGTATGATCTTGCTAGAATCGGTAATTAGACTATTAGTTCTGTAATTATTGCAATGTCATGTTGCCTTTCTTAGGAAGTGAAGATTGTCACTAACAATCTTTCACTAACGATTGTTTCCATTGTCTAGGTCATGTTTGTCTCTTCCATATTTTCTGGCAGAGGACTGTCATAACAGTCACCAACTCCTGCATATTTTAGAAGTTCCGCTGCCATATTATTTACCCCTAGTGATTTATTATCTTTAAATTATCATATGTCCGTTGACACCCCCCCCCACCCCCTAGAATATTTCTGCATGCCCCAATTTTCGGTTGTTATTAAACAAAATACTTTTCCATACTTGAAGTCTGGTGAAATTTAACATTAATATACATTTCTGCAATATTCCGTCTACTTTTTTATTATAATTTGTTGTTGTTGTTGAGCAGCATTCCCTTGTTATCTTCAATGACATTTGTTCTTTTTCGCTGTGGTTGTGTTAACCTTTTCAAAGTGGCAAACGCGGTTTTGTTGTTACGTTGTCTTGTTTCCCTATTGATGGACTCACATTGTTCATAAATCCAATTCTCTTTGGCTTGTTTCATCTTTTTTCTATCTTTAATTAATTTGCTATAGGATGTTTGTTTTTTTTTGCCTTTCTGAGTTCTCTCCGAGCATCACATAGCTTCATTATATCGTTGGTTGCCCAAATATTGCACGTTATATATTTTTTAATTTGAAATTGATGTTGTTGTATCTAGAATTTATTGTTTTATCTAGAATTATTGTATCCAGAATTATTATTGTTGTATCTAGAATTGTTATTGTTTTATCTAGAATTGTTGTTGTTATACTATAATTGTTGTTGTTGTACCTACGATTGTTGCTATTATAGCTATAACTGTTGTTGTTGTATCTAGAATTGTTATTGTTGTATCTAGACTTATTGTATCCAGAATTATTATTGTTGTTTCTAGAATTGTTGTTGCTTTACCTAGACTTATTGTTGTTGTATCTTAAATTGTTGTTGTTGTAGTATCTAGAATTGTTGTTGTATCTATATTTTTTGTTGCTATATCTAGAATTGTTGTTGTTGCTGCATCTTGAATTGCTGTTGTTGCATCTATAATTTGTGTTGTTGTACCTAGAACTGGTGTTGTTGTATCTAGAATTGTTGTTGTTGTATTAAGAATTGCTGTTGTATCTAGAAATGTTATTATTGTATCTTGAATTGTTGTTGTATTTAGAATTGTTATTGCTATATCTATAATTGTTATTGTATATATAATTGTAGTTGCTGTATCTAGAATTATTGCTGCTGTATTTAGAATTGTTGCTGTTGTTGTATTTAGAAGTGCATTATTCTTGTTGTCTGTTAATATGTTGACATCCTCCTCATGGAGATTCAAAGCTAGGAACCGTTTTCCCGCAGTTGCCTTAAATGCATCATCAATTTCTGTTGTTGTTTCATTAGCTTTTCTAAATTAAATCTTAGTTCGAGAGGCAATGCTACGGTAAAAAGCCTTTTTAGTCTAATCTGAATAGTCGTTACTACCATATCGTGGTTACTGTCAATATCAGTTCCCGGAAAGATCCTAGTACTGTCCTGATTGATGCTGGATTTTAATCTTCTGTTCACAATAATTAAACGTAATTTAATATGCATCTCCAGATCTGGTGCAAAACTACTAATACAATACATCACATCATATAGCAATGTGTGTGATCCGTTCTCCAACCACGAGCAAGTTCGACCAGTTGTGTTTGTGAGACGGACACATTAACAACTCCACCACATCGCTGACATATTGGATTTAATATTGCTTATTTTCGTGTTAATGTCTGTGTCATATTTGCATTTATGTTCTCATTTATATTGTCCTTGAACACAATAATGAAATTCCTAGCTCCTTCCTTCATTCCTTTCTGGACAATATTGCTTCCACGTGAATTTCTCTCACTGATGGGACATAAAAACAAATACCTAGGATGTAGCTGATTTTCTATTGATCTCTCTTGCTTATACCCAGGAATCGATTTTTGGGGAGAACTTGATAATAAAATGGAAATTTCCTTCGTAACGTATGGATCTGAGAGATAAAAGTCCTCTGGACACCGGCTCTTTTTCTTAGAATCTAGAACTTAGTCATCATTTTAGATGGTCATTGACGACATCACAGATCGCCTGATCGTCTAAATACAATCTAGCATTGCTAAAACTACACAACATCCGTAAACACTGTCCATACTTTCCTTTCTGACAGAAATGTATCTCTGATCTGAGTACTTGATATCTTTCCTAGACAATTCCGATAATTGTTTCTTCTCGTTTCATCTCGTTTCTTCTCGTTTCTTCTCCTTCTTCCGGGTTGTTCTTATTTTTAATGTGACACTGATTCACATTTTTTGTGCGAGTAGTGATTAATCGGGTTTGGAAAAGACACTTGTGAGCTCACAGAAATCATTAAGTCTTCTTAGCTGGACTTTAGTCAGATATGTAGCATGGCGTTCAGTTGCTGCTATTCTTGAACTGCTATCTTGAATTGCGACAGATCGAGACTTTCAGCATCCGAATAGCATCAACTATGATGTCCAATAATTGGACAGGAAAATCTTTTAACTACGTGAATCACTGAACATTAATTTAATCTACTAGCTATCTCCTTTGTCGATTTTAAATATGTTTTTCCGTTGCACGAATTTCAAGCGTATACCCCACACAAGGGTTATTTGAGCACGAATAAAACCACATTGTTAGTGTGGTGTTACGCATCAGAGAATGGCAGTGATATCTTCATGTGAATGTGTCCCATATCTTCATGTGAATGTGTCCCATATCTTCATGTGAATGTGTCCCATATCTTCATGTGAATGTGTCCTATATCTTCATTTGAATGTGTCCCATATCTTCATGTAAATGTGTCTCATTTCTTCATGTAAATGTGTCTCATTTCTTTATGTGAATGTGTCCCATAATTTCATGTGAATGTGTCCCATATCTTTATGTGAATGTGTTCCATATCTCCATGTGAATATGTCCCATACCTTTATGTGAATGTGTTCCATATCTTCATGTCAATGTGTCCCATATCTTCATGTCAATGTGTCCCATATCTTCATGTCAATGTGTCCCATATCTTCATGTCAATGTGTCCCATATCTTCATGTCAATGTGTCTCATTTCTTCATGTGGATGTGCCTAATTATCCATGTGATACAGGTGATCAAAAAACAATTAATAATCTATCACTGCTGCCTTCTGCTGCGTGCCGGTTAAGGAAGAAGGCTCGTAAACCTCGAGATAAAATTCGGATCTGGAAATCATAAGGCAATCATGTTTGTATTTATTGACTCCATTAGGAACTGATGTGAAGCATATGCTGACTAAATATAGGCGCTCCTCTTTTACTTGTGTTAATCATGTGCACGGAAAAAGAGCTATTTCTAAGGCAAGGGCAATCCTCCAAATAAGCATTTCTCAACAAAAACATAGAGAAGTGATTGCAGCCTAGCATCATCGTGGCAACAGCAAACTAGAAGTAGAATTTGCCTATTTCAAGCTGTCTTCTATGTGTGTAGAACTGTGGCCAGAGATTGCTTACAGTGTCATAACGCTAATGATATATGGACATGTGTGCACCCAAATGGATCAATGAAATCTTCAGTATTAGATGGAGGGACAGAAATATATATCTATAGATCGTTCATCAATAGTTGAACACCAATAGTGTCTATTTCTCTGTAATTACAGAGAGTATGGGGCTCATATTTTGCATGAGTGGATTATTTCAAAACCACGTTAATGATTTATGATTAATTATTATCTAGTGAGCGGATTTATCACAGCATTAGGTGTGAATGTAGTTTCTAAGATAGCAATACTTTTATATTATGAAAGCTTAATGTTGATTTATACATAATCAAACTAAAACAGATGAAATATATTCTTACGAGAGTTTATACAATTTTTAACTAAAATATTTTTCTAATAAAATTCGGGTGCCACGTTGAAGACTTTTAAATATTATGCCCCTTATGATCCGTATAATCTATTTTCTCGAATTTTTTCAGATTAATCAAATAAACAAAAATCTAAAAAAAAACAATATGGAGCTCGTCTTGTAATTCAGATCAGGCAATGATAGTTAAAATATTATTAAATCAAAATTCTAGCAACAATTACATTTGTTAAAAACAGCAGCAAGATTTGTAATATATGTTTGTTTGTTTTTTGTCTGACTTCTGTCTAGTGTAACAAACTTAAATTAAATATTTAACATTTAAGCGTATCCTCATGTTGGGGTGCCACTCTCGTTATAGATCGTACATCAATCGTTGAACACTGAAATTGTCTATTATCTCCTTAATTACAGAGCGTATGGGCTTCATATTTTGCATGAGAGGATTATTTCACAACCATGAGAATGATTTATGATTAATTATTATCGGGAATGAACGTATTTATCGCAGCAGTCGCTACGAAGGTCGTTTATAAAATAGCAATAATTTTATATTATCTGGAAATTAAATTTTACAGTAATTATTGGTATAGTATTTGTTGGTTTACATGCTGTTACATGGATAAAAATGATATTTCGAATGTAATATTTTTATTTCGTTGTGTTGAGATTATATGCAACGAGATATAAAGTTAATAGTTAAACGTTTATGAAATTGTACTATTATTTACATTACTGTTAATTTAAAATATACGTAAATATACATTGTACTTACCATAATCATCATCATCTTCGCCCTTATGTGAACATTCTAAGTACCAGTGGTGCATTCTGGAATCTTCGACCAAAACATTTTCTAAGTTCATGTTACAATGTGGAGAAATTACAAAATGTCCAGTTTTTAATACTATCAGTCCAGCCCTTAAGTTGGTCACCTCTTCTCCTCACACCCTCTACTTTGCTCTGCATGGTTGTTTTAGAAATAGGTATTTATCATCAAATGGCTAAATCACACAAGTTTACTGCGGTAACGATTGTCAAGATGGTCGTGTTGTCCAGCAAGGGTATATATTATATTTCTCACATGTCTTTCAATTGATAGATGTGTCACTTTGACTATGTTGTTTTATATTTTTTCACTATTATCTTAATGTTATCTAAATACTTCTTCTTCTTCTCGGTCCTCCCCTGGTCTTGTTTCTTATTCTTATTTCTCTGTTCATAGTCAGATGAATAGTAAAGATGGACAATTGTAGTTGATTGAATGAAGTGCAACCCATCTTTCTACCAATATTCTTCTTCTTCTTCTTCGTTCGTTCTCAAACTCCTGCAGATTAGCAGGATGTAGTCCGGAGAACGGAATGCGTTGTGTCATGGTTTACAGTATTGCTGTGATATTTGCGCCTTTCTGCCTGACACATCCGACTTCAGCATAGCTTAGGGTCTCTGACACTATATGGGATGGGACAGCCAACTCCACCCCATAACCTCCTTAGTCGCCTTTTACGAAATGCGTGGAAGGTAAACAGTGTTGCTATTATTTGCTCCCCTTTCGTGCCCCGGCAACACATGGGCGACCAATATTCTTTTTTCACTTTCAATATATAGTCTGTCTTCACATTCTATACAGAATTCTTTATCAATGACGGAGAGCATATTATATGTAATTTTCTGAACATTATTAAGTTTGAAATTTGTATTTATTTTTTGCCACTGCTCCCTTAATTTTAGCCCAAACAAATTCTACTGGATTTAACTGTGAATGTTGCGGGGGTAATCTTAGACATATATGTCCATGCTCCTGTATAATTTTATCGATGTGGAAAGTCTTTGCTTTGTGTGCATTTTTTTACAAGCAATAGTAACTCCGGTTTCAAGTACATTTCAGTAATTCGAATATATTCATTTCTTAAACCATAATTTAATACTTATCCTTAGTAGATGAGGATCTAGGGATCTTATTTTCTCATGCAGCGACATAATGGTAGAAAACGTTGTCCATAACCAGATAGGACGGTATATCTAATGATAGAAACAACGTTGCCTTTATCCACTCTCTAAATATATGACCAGTCATCTCAGTAATGGCAGTCTCGATTATCGGTAGATTTGAAAATGATAACCATTGTTCAAAAGACCATTGTGTCTGATACCTGCATGTGTCATTATCAATTATTTACCTTTACTGTTTAGCACATTATCTCTTAATAATTCCATCTACAGATTGTCATTTCTTTTCATTAGTGTGTTGAGGGTTTGTTAATGTTTCATCTATATATCATAATTTTATTTACGTATCTCCCTAATTTATCGCAAATATTTACTTCTGAGAGTTACTAAATGAACTCACAAATGACGCTTATGTCACATGTATACTTGTGAAATTCAAATCCAGCACCTATTACAGTTTTCCACAATTTAGTTTTCGAAATATGAATATCGTTGTTCGTTTCGAGAGACGTGCTAAATTTCGTTAGTGTCAATGCTTCTTTGCAATCGAAAAGTCATGCTTCTTTGCAATCGAAAAGTCTATGAATTTCTCTTTTAATAATTCCTTCATCGAAGTTGTCTACATCATTTTTCTTCCTCTCGTTTCTTTTGCCTATGTATAATTACGGTTATCTTCTCGTATTCGTCTGTAGCATTTGTACTAGAAAGGCTGTAATCTTCTTCCGCAGTGAGTGTCCAACTCTCACAACCATACAACACAACAGAAAGCACCATCGACTTATACAGTTTGATTTTCACTCCAACACTGATATTGCTTTTCCAAATCACAGTTAGATTAGACAGTAACAGTAACGTGTTACCCTTGTGATTTAGATCTATAGTATTTTCAAATGAAAAATAAATTGAAATACCATACCCTATAGAAAATATTCCATACACTTCAATGCAGAAATGAAAACCATTAAAGATGCAAAGTGTAATTAAATTGCTTGCATACTTATAACTGACATGTAATCTCTCTAATTGATACAAAGTCAGTGCTACGGGCGCTGAATGATCGAAAGAACACAAGCATGAAGGAAATAATGTCCTGCCGACTACATCTTAGCACTATCTCAAATGAAACAGTACTACAAAGGATCCCTGATCACTGTAGCATAATTGAAAATGAAAAGATTGATCTATTGTTAATGGAAGGAGGATCACTCTGACAAATTGAAAGTGGCATTTAATATCATCATCTTTATCAGATATCGTGATGACTGGCGTAGGTGATTATGGATTCGACAACTCTCTTATTTTCAGCATCTTTGATCAGTATCGCTAATTCCTTGTCATTCCATAATATCAGTCTATTTAATATTTTCTCACGTTGTCGTCCTCGATTTCACTCGCCTTCTCTCTTGCCTGTTGCATTTATGTTCTCCGGACTTCCCTGACTCATAGATGTCTCTTTCTGATATTATTAAGTAACCTCTATTTTGTATTTCAATGTATTAAATGCAGAATACAATAGAATGTGCAAGCAAGTGCACACCACGGGAGAATCTAGTCATCATTACAACCAATGGTCCCACAATTAAGAAATCATAATCTTCAGATTACAAACTGACAATAACAGACTGAGAAGTCATGAGTAAAGTAAGTTCAAAATTGGCGAAACAGACCTGTACAAATGTGGAATGAGCTTAGAAACTGCAGAATGTATCGTTGATGCACGTCAACTCTACTAAACAGAGAGAGGAATTATGGCTTAATAAGACGACATTCGTCTGAAGCCGAGGCAGGATCCATGCCATTATCTCGTCAGACCAAAGATTTGATTTGACGAGATTTGAGGTAATATTTTTTCTAAGTCCTCGCCTGCTGATCATAATATTCGGTTTGGATGAGTTTGTGTAAAACCACACATTTCAATATGATTCACAATATAACATTATTAATTCATGACTGAGTCACAGATACTGTTCAGAAAGTCAATCATTCATATTACCCAGATAGTCAATAATTTATATTAACCAGGTAACCAATCACTTATAGTAACCAGATAATTGATTTTCATATTCACCAGATAGTCAATCATTTCTATTCGTCTTCTTTTTTTCCGTTCACTTGAAGCATGTCTATATCTGTAATTCTGTCTCCTTAATAAAACTCAGTCTTTTGTTCACACAGTGGCCCATAGAGCTTTGCTTCCAGTGTTGTTTTCTCTGGCCAATATGTCTGTCTCAGCATTTCATACACAGGACACTCTTGACGTATATGTTTGGCACTCTATGCTGCTTGTCCACATGTACACATGGCTGTGTTGTCAATCTTGAACTTCGTGTACATGTGACTGCGAAGTCGGTTGTGTCCCGTTCTGAGGCGTAGAATTACAATTTGTTCTTATATGTTCATAATGTGATTGTTTCAATTAACAAGTGTCAATTGAGTTTTTCCAAATCAAGATGTACACAACTGTTGGCGTTTCTCACAACTTCCAATGAAGTCCCAACTCGTCAATGGTTAAACTGAGCATATGCGTTGGGAGCGGCGGGGAATGATGGGAGTGGGGTTTGTAATATCCATCACTGTTATTATTTAATTCTTCTTCTACTGGTACTGTACAGTAGTGGGCAAATTACGATGTGTGGGCCACATGAGATCGCCAAGCCATTTTTATGGCCCGCCAGGTTCATATAGAGTGCAACTTGCGCTGACCCCAAAGCTAAAAAAATACTACCTGACTTAAAAACATGTGTTTTTGCCTATACCACACAAAATACGATCAGTCCAGCCGATCAAATCAAATAAGTTGGCCACCTATTATGTATTATTGTTATGTTGAGCCGCTATCATTTTGCTCCGCACAAACCCATAGATGTTAGGTCTCCCCCATAATATAACGAAGCATACTTATTGTTCCATTGGTCCACTGATTAAACATTATTCTGATTTATCCCTGCAGTCATGCAGTTCTAAAAGACCACACTTAATCCCGATTTCTTCAAATCATATCTTTAGATGTGTCATCGATACAGGGATCCACATCAAGCACGTGCTCGTAAAGTAGTTTCAGCACGCCCCTGATATCCATTATTCAAACTCCGTCTTTAGATGACTTATATGCAAGTATGTTGCTTTCAGTATGTCATTATCTTGCACACCCGCGTGTTCAGAATAGTAGATATATGTAACACCTTGCAGTTGGAGGCAGTTCATCAAAGAAGTGACCGATTTCGAAAAGTCTACTGTATTAAATGCGATATCCCGGTCCACTGCCAAAGCAATAGTATCCTGCTTTGACTGGAATCCTTCGTAAACATCATATGCAAACGTGGCGGTATAGTCGCTCGTTCCCTTTCCTTGTTGTATTCTACTCATTGTGTTAGAGATTATATTTTTAGTTTCTATGTGACACATCACCAATTTGGAAATTATTTTCTAACGTACGTACAAGGTGATGATACGATAGCTGCTACGCAGCCTAGGATAATTTCCCTGTTTATGTTGCTATAGCTGGCAGCTATAGAGCAAATCCTCCGGCACAACGGTATTCTGTATATTTCTAATAAATGCATTTTAAACAGCGTCAATGCCCACCTCGGCGGACTGCTGAATATGATGGTGTTGAATAAAGGTCCTCAAAGTAGTGTCGCTTTCCAGGTCTTACATCTGGTTGCCTATAGGCGTAACACAAATCTTAATGACATCTTGGTCAACAGTCACCTCAGGTCATATGTTCCTGATCATTTTGGCACTGTTCGTTGCAAATGCGGTCGTTGCTACACATGTCCCTATATAGTTCAGATCCACTCTGGTTCCTTTCCTAAGGCCACTATCACTATCGAAGAGGCCATTACATGTACATCCCGTAATGTCATTTACTTTATCATATGTAAAAGCTGTGACAAGACGTATATAGGTGACACGGGCTTACGACTGTGACTACTTCTGGGCATCTTTATGCCATTATACACAAAGAACCTACCCCTGTCGCCATTCATTTCAATGTTGATGGTTATCATGGTGCCCTTGATATCCAAGCCACTACCCTCAGATCTTGCACCACGGATGATAGATCTAGGTATGCTCTTTAAAATCCATTTATTCTTGACTTTGATACCTCAAGCCGTTTGGGCTTAATTACAAACATTCATTTGTTTAAACTTGCGTTGCTGTGGTCCTTGTTGTATTGATGTCCATGTTGTTTTGGGTAATAGTTGTCTCATTCTGTTTTTATATCCCGTTCCCTTTTTCAATAAAACCAGCTCCCATGACTACATGTTTACCGGTACGTTGTTGTTACCTTGGAATTCATATTATTTACATGTCTGTGTTCTAGTCCATCTGTTGTGGTAACATTGTTCTTGATGTTTTTATTGTTTGTTTGTAAATTCTTGTTAAAGACCTAATGGTTCGAAACGTTGAAAATATTTTGTGTATTGTTATTTGTATTATTTCGTGTGTACACTCCATAGCCCCTTAGTGATAGGCTGCCAGTTGTCGTCAAGTTAAACTTCACAAACCTGTGTTCTACGTAAACACTACTGGAAAATAATAAATGCACCGTGGAGGTTAAATTAAATTCATTTGAAAATAAATGCCTTACAAGACTATTAAATATTAGCTGGAAAGTTAGTTAGTTAGTTAGTCGTCGGATCATCATCACTGCAAACTGGACACATCCATAGTTGCTCCGATCTCTCCTTGAGTGTATCCGTCATCACACTTCTGCTGACAGTACCGGTCCTATGCTGGTTGACCATCATTCTTCTGCGCCCTACAAAATGTTCACCTCTAGCAAAACCGCATTTCAATCCCTGATCTTTAATCCTAGCCATTGAAAAGGAATCATCATCCACATTAGTCTCACTCTCGCGTGTTATATCTCTTAAGGAGTTCAAAACGTCAGCGCGATCCATTGCCCCATAGCCCTTTGCCACAATCGCACACGATGCCAGTTGATCCGCTCTTTCATTGCCTCGAACGCCCACATGTCCCGGCACGAAAATAAATGTAACCGCTTTCAAGCTCGCATTTCTCAAGGCCTCAATCCACTGTTCGCGAACGAGACCCACTTGTACCTTCTTAATCATACTCATAGTCACTCAAGATGCAGACCTGCGTTACTTTCTGTGTGCGTAGCCACTCAAATGCCTTGGTCACCGCCATAGTCTCCATGGTCATACTACTCGTAGTGACCGCAAAGGCACCACTTTCCTCCTTGATCGTTTTACTTGCGCACTGAGCTGTAAAGGCCCAAGCACTGCAAACATGCCTAATTACAGATCCATCAGTGTATATAATCACATCCCCCTCTTTGGTATTCTCACTGATTAAAGCCTGCACTTCTTTCTCCACAGCTGTGGGACACCATTATCTGCATTCCCTGCTAAGTAATATTACTACTCTCAAACAAGTTTCGAAATCTGTGGGTAGACCTATCCATTCCGCACCAGCTGCCACATCCTGTAATCGGCACACGCTTTGTATTACATCCTCAGCACGTCCCATCCACGACCTTCCTCTCTTGAGTCTGCTGCCTTTAACTTTCTGTATTTCGGAAAGCAACGGGTGTTCCTTATCTACATGTATTTGAAGGTACGCCCGTGCACGGCAATACTGTAATCTATGCTCAGCTGTTGGGCAGTCAAGTAGGTATCGCATAGCTAAAAGCTGGAAAGGATTCATGTAAAAACAAGTGAATAAGATAACACACTAAACAGCTTACCAAATGACCAAATATCTTGACCTCCATAAGGTTTTTCAGCCACTTACACACTCATAGATAATTGATAACTCGTAACTGAATTCCATAAAGTAAATGTAAGAAATGGAAAATTGTAAATTGTGATGGACGAACAACATATATATTTGCTATAGTCCTTCCATCAATGTTTGACGTCTGAAATGTACTACTATCTCCGTAATTACGAAATTTATGAACTTGTTTGTTGTGAGTGGTTTCATATTTTCATCAAAACATTAATTATCTGTGCCTCATTATTATGTAGATTATACACATTTGTTGCATTAGTCGCTATCAAATGATCTTTTTCTGAGGAAAATAAGTTATGTTTATGTAACAAAAAATATGTTATGGTAACTATGTGGAGAGCAGTATGCATATCATCCATTACTTATTATGAAGGTAATTATGGAGGTAAAACGAAATCATTTCGAATGTAATTTTTTGGTTTGTTAAGTTAGAAATTATATTAGAAATTATATTAGAGAAATTGTGCAACGAATTATAGCGTGTGCAGTTCAGCGAAAGTTACATAGTCGTAATACTTGACATCGTGTTAATTTAAAATAAACAAACACATAGATTATACTCACTCCATTCACATTGCGATTAATAATAAATTAATAAATTTTATCCAGAGTTGTTTGGCAATGGCTGTGAGGGCTGTCTATGCAATTTTCTATATTTCTGTTACTTCAAAGATTTTATTTTCACTTATTACGTTTTCCATAAACTTACCGAAATTAATTCTATGGGTTTTAACTGTGAATGGTACAATGGTAATCTTAAAAACATATGGCTTTGCTCCTGGATTATTGTATCGATGTGAAAAATAATTGTGCATGTGTGCATTCTTTACCAGTAACTGTAACGCTGGTTTCAAACGCATTTCTGTATATAGAATATGTTCTTTATTTTAACCATATTTTTTATCTTGTACTTAGTAGATGAGGAAACAGGGATCTTATCTTCTAATGTCACAACTTTAAGATAGTATTAAGGTAGCATGAAATATCGGTCACAATTTTCGGTAGATTTTCAAACAATAATAAATTTACCAATCTTCTACACATCATTGTGTCTGCTGCCTGCATATAACATTATCAATGATTACGTTTTACTGCTTTGCACATATACCTTTACAATTCCAACAGATTGTATTATTTTTTATTAGTGTAATAAGTATATGTTTCATCTATATACACAATATCGTAATTTTCTGTACGTGTTACCCTAATTTGTAGTAAATATTTTTTACTGTGAGTTAATAAGTGATTTTTTTTTTTGCCACCCGTATACTTACGAAATATGAATCCAGCAGCCCCTACAGTTTTCCGTAATTTACTTTTCAATAGTTAAATGTCGCTGTATGTATGAGAGTAGATTAATTTCTTTAGCATCAATGCTTCTTTGAGCTACAAACATCTATCAATTTCTCTTTTAACAATATCAACGTCAATGCTATCTATAACATTTTTCCTTCCTTTCTTTGGTTTGGTTTCTGTATAACTATTTTCATTTTCTTATATTCACCTTGAAAGTATCCTTTCATTAATAACCGAGACACGATGCATTCTTAAAGCAGGTGTTGAAATACAGTGATACAGACCAGAAACCATTGTCTCACATGAGAAATATGCTACACTTTTTAAGTATCAGGAAAATAACTTTTAAAGACATTCTAATAGCATATCATTGAAACCCGATATATGATACGCCTTGACAAACTGTGTCTGAATGAAGACAGAGTAGAACAGAAATTTCCCGTCTGTTTAGTTTTGCAATATCTTGTTACATTCTTCGTAAACAAAACATATGAATCTTTAATTAGTAGGTGCCTTTAAAACACACAATTTAGCATGACCTGGCTCAAGTATAGACCTGTCAACAGAAAAGACATCATTCTTAACTTGTTTATTATTGCCATATTTTTCGTTGGTCTCTATTTTATAATTGGAGTCGCCTGCCACAAATACCAAGTCCAACCAACGAAATGCATATAAATAATTAAAAATCAGCCTTTTAATTCATGTTTGCGTCCTGTTAAAAGGTCCTTATAGTATTGTTGATGGGCATGCAATTTGGCTACTTTAAAACTATTTAAACACAAGTCTTATGATACATTTGGAAAGACATACACAAAAGAAGACATACGCAGTCGGTTGGTTGCTGATCCAGCGGTCCATGGGCTTATGCCCTTTGACCCAACATACACAGTCCAAGTACGTATTGTAAGGTAATTATTTTCTTGCTGCCGACATTTTTCCCACCCGGGGTTTAACTCTGAACCTCACAGATGTGAGACCGACGAACCTCTAGGCCATGCGCCACTCGATATCTATGTATATAAATTGCATTAATTTATATCGATTAATAGCAAAGATATTA
This sequence comes from Meghimatium bilineatum, assembly GCA_034231615.1. Lineage (NCBI taxonomy): Eukaryota > Metazoa > Mollusca > Gastropoda > Stylommatophora > Philomycidae > Meghimatium > Meghimatium bilineatum. The sequence continues at coordinate 99,784,410 of CM067298.1, forward strand.
CATTGTATTCATGGGCATTTATTGATTCATGGACTATAGTATACATTATGTATGACTTTCAATATCCCTTTGTGTCCCAATGAGTTTTATACCAGTAGACCAAGAGTAGTACTTTGTATATTTAAATATTACTACTTGTTATATTTCACATAAAATACGACTTACTACAACATTATTGGGAACAGATAAAACTGTTGAATAAGTATCTAATAACCTTGGTGTACGTACCTTTCAAGTTGTTCTGTTATAGTCAGTCAGTTCAATGTGCCCATCAATATTGATTATAGTTTCAGATCAACACTATTACTTAACACATATTCCAAGTATTACGTTGGTTGGTTGGTTGCTGATCCAGCAGTCCATGGGCTCATGTCCTTTGACCCATAAATATTATTGCTGGGGAGTCTGTGGATCTTCGTCCCACCCCGGGCCAGAGCCAGAGATCAACTATCACATCACTAGGAAGGTTGGTTTCAACCTATGAACTGCTCCGAGCCACTGCAGCCAAGATAGGGATCACTGTGCTCATTCCCCGCCACCAAATGACTACTGGTTATGCCGAACTTCTCTATTGCTCCTGGCATGCAACCAAATGTTCAAGTCAAAAGGATTGTCACGTCCTAGTCTGTGTGCCTCTGCGATGGGCCGCAGCCATAGGAAAAACAGTGCTGTCAGTTTCCTTCTCCCCACTGCTGTGCAGCAAATCTCTGGCTCCCTCTCAACCACAGAGGGTGCATACATAAACACACACACACACACAAAAGAAAACATGGCATAAAATACATTGTAACAAAACAAAAAATTCAAAGTATGAGAGGCATAATTGTATAGATGACGTGCCATGAAGCTTCTATAAGAAGATAACCTCAATATAACGGCATGTCATTTACTAAGGTTTTTCTGTTGCATGGGCAGTATGTCTAGTGGGCCATTGGTGAGACCCACAGACGCAAACGATGCGTAAGTATTACGTTAAGATACACATTAATTAGTGTACGTAGTTACAATTAACTGAAAGTAGCAGGTGATTAAAACTTACGTGAGCAAATAAAAAAATTGAGTTGCCGTTAGGTTTTTAATTATAACAGGTAACTACGAGTATACTGTTTCAATTATATAAATTTAATTATATTCATCATTAGTTACAGTGTTTACCTTTCAGTATCACTAGCATCAATTGAGCTTCAAGAAGTTGCATTAGGGGTACAGGTAGCAGCATTCAAACGTAAGACGAGATGAACTAACATTCAACGCCTTTTTTGTTTAAAAATTAAAGCAGAAAAACTAACCGAAGACAAAGGAATAATGATGTTTTACTGATCACTAATAACGCACATGATAACACACAAAACTCGACGTTTCAGCTAAAAGGTTGTTATCAAAAGCAGAGCATAACACGACGATTAAGGAACAACACTATCGATGTTCACATCATAATAGCTATGAGATAAATCTCATATACCCATGAGACTTGCATGAAAGAAAGCTAATAAAAAACCTCCCTATTGTACATAGGAAGTAAGAGCTAACCGCTCGTAATTTCTGGGGTTCTCAAGCAAACAAACAAACACATTCATCTGGGTTTATTATTGTGCACAAATAAATATTTTTATAAGTTTATTGTTATCAGAGAAGGCGTCGGTTAGCTTGGGGGCAAGTGTCAAGAATGTGGGTTGTTCTGTCATCATAAACGAGGTCTTTTGAGTGAATGTGTAAATTAGTACAGAAATAAATATACATAATTATGTAATGGTTCCAATAATAAACCCATATTAATTTGTAATGAATACAATAATAAACCCATATAAATTTGTACAGCAATAAGCAAATATAAATGTGTAAAAAGTGCAATAATAAACATATATAAATGTGTCCTCCTCGGTACAACAATAAACACATATAAATATGTAATAAGTACAGCAATAAGTATATGTGTATGGTGTAATGATTAACAAAAATAAATATATATAAACGTGTAATGAATACCTCAATAAACCTGTATACATTTGTAATGAGTATAACTATAAACAAATTTAACAGGCACAGGGGTAAAACAACTATTATCATGATGCATGCATGTACCCTCAGTCTGATTGTGTGTCTTGCTGTAGATCTACTATGTTAGCACAAGAACACTTTTTTTCTATAAATAAAATTATTGTCCGTGGCTTCGCCTCGTCTATTTGCGGATAACACATTTCAATATCCACATCACTTTGAAGAAGAATTAATTTAAATATTTATGGAATAATAAAAAAATATTGTCGTCAAAATACCATATCGGAACAGGAAATACTTCTTAGATCTTAGAAGCGATCAAGATGTGTAAAGAGTTTCCACATTTGCCTGAGTGCTCTATAATTGTTACCAGATACGGAGTTAATGGTTTACACACGCTCATTTATTTCCAGTAGTATCAATGCAAGCGAAAGTGATCTCAAGCTTTTCATTATATTAGTATTCATATTGGTTCTAGTTTTTGAATGGTCTTTTCATATTGTATCCTTCTTCTTCTTCTTCAGTGTTCATTCTCAAACTCCCGCTGGATCTCTCTTGTAGAGTGACTACTAGATTTCCAGCAGGATGTAGTCCAGAGAATGGATTGCGTTGTGTCGCCATTTTATCAGCGCCAATGACCCGACACATCCGTCTTCGGCGGAATATTGTATCCCTTATATTAATTGTTAAACTGACTATTTCAAACTGTTTTGCTTCAGTTTCTTTTTTTTTCACTGTTTAATTTGTTGAGTAACAATCCGTACATAAAAACGTAGATATGTAGACATGAGACACGACAGACTATAGCTAAAACTAGTAGGCAATGATGGGCAATGATGAGAACACAAGAAATCATAAAAATTACAATACACAAATCACATTCAACGTTTCATCCAAACGGTCTTTATCAAGACACAAACAAAACAACTTGATAAAGACCTTTTGGTTGAAACGTTGAATGTGATTTGTGTATTGTAATTTTTATGATTTCTTGTGTACTCATCATTGTCCATCATTACCTACTAGTTTTAGCTATAGTCTGTCGTGTCTCATTGAAGCGGTATATAAACCTGTGTTTTACTTAAGTCTAATTGTTGTTACATTTCACGCAGTTACCTCGTATTGATTGGCATATGTAGACATGCACAGTTGGGCTTACATCCCTATATAGGGCTTACATTTTGTTCTTGTTTCGTTCTATTTACAGTTTTACCCACTGCCATAGTAGGCTGAGCTTAACGTATATATACTAGAACTGTTCAATATTTCCCCCAGATATATTTGTTTCTGGAAAAGCATTTGAATTACATACTACATACAGTTGGGTCTATCTTCTCCGTCCCATGTATTCCCTCTTGCTATTGCAAATTCTTATTCCGGTGCTCCTGCTACTCAAGGAAATACCCTTGTCGGGGCCGGTCTTAGGCCATTGCAACCTATGCGGCCGCAGTGGGCCCCGCACTTCATAGGCCCATAAATTAATATTAGAATTTATTTTATTATCCTTTTCCCTACCCAGACTGGGAACCGCGCAATCCTTTTCGCATTGGGCCCCTCAATTGTTAGGGCCGGCTCTGACCCTTGTTATACATTTTTCGTAATAGCCGCCACTTTTCTCATCGCATTCTCTTTAATATCATCAATGTTATCGTATCACATAACTTTTATTGTTCTTTTAAGTTGGGAAAACAAGAATGTCGCACGTTGCAAGGTCGGGTGAGTAAGCAAGTTGTATGAATAAGTGTCATTTTGTATTTCGTTAAACATGTGTTCGTTGTGACTAACCTGTGTGTATTAGTATTGTCATGATGCACATGTGCACTAATTCGCATGTGCACAGATTCAATTGCGATTCTATGGTACGTACCGATTCATACTCCTCACCATCCTCTCTGAAAGTCAGACGTCTGTCAGAGCGTTAGATATCTGGGATGGTCTGTGCTGACGAGGATAGTCTTCAAACGTTCTGCGTCCACTTATGAAATTGGACAACCACTCCCATTTTGGATATCTACTTAGGCATGACATTCCAAAAGCTGATTACAGCATTTTAAAAGTTTCAGAACTGGTTTCTTTTCATGCCGCAATCAATACACACGTTATTAAAGATTAACGTCCATTTTTTACATGCGGCTACACAAACTATAGTATATAGTGCAGCATATGCACAAAGTTACATACTTTTGTTTACATACTATAGTTGCTGGTAAATAACGATGCTCTACGTATTACGGTCTTCATTAAAAAAGGCTGGAAAGTTCTTGACCAGCCGTCGTATATACTGTAGTAAAGTATTTAAGAATTGTCATCACTGCATTCCGGGTACACGCATATGTGCTCAGTCTCTTTTAGCAAATGTTGGAGAGTATGTATGCTTATCGTCCTAATTTTCCCATGCACCTAATTTGACCCCTCTCTCATCCACGTTTGATCTCAAATTGCTTGTCTCAACAATATTGCTTCGTTCACATAATATGTATTCACTACTATGCGATCCAGTCAGTATTCCTTTCATAATCTCATATTTAACCATATTCAAAGTGCCCACACAGGTGTTCTTGTAGTAGTCAGCGTGAGCGTGTCAACTCGTTAAGTATATATATATATATATATATAGCCACATCAAAGTATAGAGCCAAAACTCCTAGTTGTATACCATGCCAGCTGTGCCTACTGAGATGGGGGACAGGCACTTTGTCATATCGAGAGTGACAGTCATGGTCACAGTGCCTTTATATTAAAATTCATAATAAGTGATTCTTTATTAAAACTGTATAATTTAGTAAGTTTTATAGTACACAGACATGAAAATATATAGACATATTACACAGAACAGACTATATCGACCATTTATTGTTTAATGTTTACAATCTAGTTTGTTTACAATATCAGTAATATCTTTATTCTCTGTTTGTCCTTATATTTATCTTGATAAAGATATAATGGTCGAAATGTTAATTTAGTCTGTTCTGTATAGATAAACGTAGAAAATGTACTACAGTAAACTAAAAAATTCAACGTCGACTTTGTCCTGTGTATTGTCATCTATAGATTATATTCTGTGTTTTGTTTTGTTATATGTACCATATTTACATCCGTTAGTGATAGTGTGTAGTGTTTTAGTCGTCATTCAGTAGGACTTCATTACCTGTCTTACACGTGAGTATTATTTTCTATAAACACTTACTATTTTAAAAAGAACCTGAAAGTATGGCAGTTTTTTTTACCGTCTCGTGATATTGATAACATTTGATTAACTATATTGATCTAAGCGCAGATATTGATAGTTCACAATCTGTCATTTAAGCTAAATTGATGAATTACATCACTGTAACACCTAATAACGAAAATACTAAGTGTGGATTCAATTTACAACATTATAATCGTCATCTAAGAAACATGTCTTCTGTTCTGAGGGATAAAGGTGGTGCAAGACACTTTTGAACACATTCAGAAGTCTGTTTAACCACTAAGCCACAGGAACCATCAGCTTGCACATTTCTTGACTACTGCTGGTTAAGACTGAACACATTTCTCTGAAGGGTACGGTAACTGACTTATAACAAATATCCAAAATGCATGGGTCAAGTCTATGAGAGCTATGAGAACCCGCAAATTCCTCTCACCAATTCTCAACCTGTGGTATTTAAGCAGTAGACTTTTGTGAAGCACACGTGTCAAGAAATGCTGCTTCTGGCCTCGGAGTGAGAGGTAAAAGCAATGAAAATGTCGAAAGTTCGTGTAGAGAAGCATTCACTTCTGTCAATTACAACATCAGTTTTGGCGAACTCTGTGTTGTAAAGTTCAAAGTGCGATCAATATTTAACATTGCTTCATTGAAAGAGATTTTGTATTAGTTGGTGTATATGTCTGTCTACTGAGATATGACTGTCGTTGGATGACGGTATTTCTCTCATATGTCTGTATACTGATGTATGATTGTCGTTGGATTACGGTATTTCTCTCATATGTCTGTCTACTGAGATATGATTGTCGTTGGATTACGGTATTTCTCTCATATGTCTGTGTACTGAGGTATGATTTTAGTTGGATGGCGGTATTTCTACCATGATAACATATCTGTAATCTTATAATTGTGTGAGTTAGTTGTTTGTGTGTGTCATTCTCTGCCTCCATGTTTATCTATTGTGTGTGGAGATATCTGCTGGTATAAGTCGCGGACATCTATATATCTATATATATGAAATCATAATACTATGTCACAGAAAGTCGGTAGTTGCCAATAATAGCTGGGATTTCCCTTAGAGTCAATACCAAGCACATCTCCAGAATCATGACGACCTGCAATATAAAATCTACTAGTTTGTGGGAAATAAAGCCTACTTAAGGATTAATTTGACTATACCCGTGGTTTTCTTTGGTTACTATGATTATAGTTTGTGTGATAGCCAATGAAAGTCAAGGTAATAGTTAAATTAGTCATTTTAAAACACTTGATTTCCTATAAGTCAATATACCAAATATTGCCTATGGTCACGTCAAGAATAGTTCGCTTATCACGGCTTAGTATTAATCGATTTTGCTACGTTTACTTTTTTGGATGGTTAATTAAATCCCACCCCAACCCCTGAACATGACATGGCGACAACAAGGGTTTGTTGCCTATGGGAACCTTCCCTCCAACTCACTAACACACATGTCACTGGAAACTTTCCTCCAACTCACTAACACACATGTCACTGGAAACTTTCCTCCAACTCACTAACACACATGTCACAGGAAACTTTCCTCCAACTCACTAACACACATGCCACTGGAAAAATTTTTCTACAACTAACTAACACACATGCCACTGGAAATATTGTCCTACAACTAACTAACACACAAGCCATTCGAAATTTTCCTGCAACTCAGTAATAAACATGTCACTGGAAACTTTTCACTAACTCAATAACACACATGCATTAGAAACTTTTTCACCAACTCATAACACACATGCCACTATAAACTTTCCACCAACTTACTAACATACATGCCACTAGAAACATTTCACTAACTCACTAACACACATGCACTAGAAACTTCCCTCCAACTCACTAACAAAGAAGAATGTATTATTGACTGTGGTGTAGCGTCAATAGACGCAAAACACGCTCGGCCTCCCCTTTAAATAACTTAAGTAGCTCACACAAATGAATATCTGTTTGCTATAAACATTACAGAAAAAGAAAAATAACAGCTGAATTATTGGTTGTGTGACAACTATCCATCCTTAAGTTAACAGTTAACCGGTACAGTTAACTTTCTGGTTATTAGTCGTATTTTCTTCAAGGAAATTATCCGTTCGTTGCTATATGCAAAGATGAATGCAAGACTGTCTATACTAGCATGCAGGGAAGCTTGATTCTCTTCACCTTCCTCAGCCTGAAAAAGTATCATATGTGCGATGGCAGAATCACAACATTGACAGGGTGATCCATAAAAAAAATCTAAGATAGAAAGCATTTTTTTCTTTAATGATCATATCACAAATTTGATAGACCGGTCAAGTTGACTATCATCCAGAGATTTTTAGGGTGAGCTGTTTATAGGTAAACTAAGTCAAGACAAGAAAAAAAACGTCCCAAAGTGATGCACCGTAGCATTGACCCAAGCTGGTGGAAAACAGCTCTTGCCCGCCCAGCCTAGCATAGTCAGATAAGCGTGGTTAATAAAAGCTTGGAAAAAAGTAGAACACTGCACGCTATTCGGAAGAGACAAAGACGGAATAGAATGCATTTCTTTACCTAATCGCACAAACACATTTACCTATCTAAAAACCTGCTTTAACTCATCTCACAATCTGCTGTACCTCATTTCATAACCTTTTTTACCTCATCTCACAACCAGATTTACCTCATTTCACAATTCACTTTAACTGATATCACAACTTACCTTACCTCATCTCACAATCTGCATTACCTAATATCACAACTTACCTTACCTCATCTCACAATCTGTTTTACCTCATCTCACCACCTGCTTTACTTATCTCCAAAACCTGCGTTGTTCAGATTTGATCAATTTTTTTCAGAACCCCGATTGGATTCTGTGGTCATCTGAGGACGAATAGCCAACAGATTTATTTGGGTTTTTTTTTTCAATGCCAGCGCGCATTCGCTTGCGAAGAAGGAACATCAATCAGATGGCAAAAGACATCACACATTTTTCGTATATGCTACAATCCATTATTTTTAGTCTGCTGCTTCCATTTTCAAACTTTCGCCGGTTTATAGTCCGGTGAACGGAATATCTTGTGCGTGGTCTACAGCTTGACTTACGCTGTATGTTCCTCTCTGTCCGACACACCCTACTATAACATAGTATTGTGTTTTTGTCATTTTAACACTGCAGGATGGAGTAGTCAACTCTACTGTGATGTTCGTACCGATTATATGTCCGTACGCACGCTAGAAGATATAGATATATAAACTACTGATTCACTATTCTGTACAGCGCCCGTGTGTTGCCGGCGCCCAGAAAGGGAGCAAAGAATAGCAGCACGGTTTACCTTCCACGCATGTCGTAAAAGGCGACTAAGGAGATTATGGGATGGAGTTGGCTGTCCCATCCCATATAGGGTCAGTGACCCAAAGCCATGCTGAAGTCAGATGTGTCTGGCCGAAAGTCGCAAATATCGCAGCAATGCTGTAAACCATGACACAACGCATTCCGTTCTCCGGACTACATCCTGCTAATCTGCAGGAGTTTGAGAACGAACGCAGAAGAAGAAGAAGAAGACTATTCTGGTGGTAAGACATTCAGTGAGTGCCAAATAGTTCCATTCACTTTTTTTAAAAATAAATAGTCGAGCAACTGTCTAAACATAAGGTTGAAAACAGTGAAAAAAAGCAGGAGTTAACCTTTTGATCAACAATTGCAGAATATAAAATTGTGTTTAATCTGATGCGAATGAAATCAGAGGTTTGATGTTTGTTTAAAACAAAACATAGTCGTTAATCTGACAGCCTTTCCTGATTAAATGGATAAAAAGGTCGTTTATAAATATATATATAATAAAATGTTCATCACCCTTATTCTCACCAAACATCTTGTTATATAGAGAGATGTGTTGAGCACGCATACATTCTACGGCAGCCACATTAAAGTGATGTTTTCTTTTGTCATAGCATCACATTACATAACAGAATACAGATGGTTTCATTTGGAATAATATTATCCCTGATCCACGTGTACCGTGTTATTTGTTTAATTTAGCCTATATATTTATTCATGCAATGCACAACAATATCTTGTATTTTGTAAACATATGGCATGTATGAATATATAAAAGATATCTACCTGCATAGAAATGAAAAACACTATCAGGTTATGAAACTGGAGGAAACAAAGTGCATGTTCACACAGAAATGAAACCTAGAAAGGGACGCTTTAATATAACTTTTCTTTAGGAAAATAGAGCCTGGCTTTAGTGCCAAGAAACAAGTAAAAATAACAGTCAAATCTACCCCTTTGATACTTTCCCAGTAATTTTTTTAAAATTGTCTTGTGTTTGTTATTAAACTTCCACCGAATCTCTCTTGTAGCAGTATTGTCCCACTATATTCCTAGAAAGATGTAGTCATACTAGTCGAGTATCTCGCTCCTTTTTGTAGACATCAGAATAACATAACTTGCAATGTTTTATGTTTGGTCTTTTTAATGCATGTTCTGTATCCAGCTCATTCTCGTGAACCAAATCTTTCTATCTGGAGATATATATATATATATATATATATATATCTAATTTAGTTCTTTACGCATTCCTCATTAGTGATCTTATCACACCATTAAAACATTCAATTTACTCAGACAATCCTTTCTGGAAGTCTACAGTTTCTAATCTTTCCTTGTGAAGTTCTCCTGTTACAAAGGTATACAATAGCACAGCGCTTACGTTAGAAATAATTAAGCAATAACTGTCTTTGAATTATGTGGAAGCAACGAAGGTGTGCAGGTTAATAAAGACGTGGAGACAGGTTATGGGGAAATATGAAACAGCTGATGAAAACTTCAGAAAAGTGGACAGGATAACGATACTCAGGGTGTGTAAAGAGCTTTCCGTGTTATTCGTCTTTTTTGTGTTTGCTATTTCTCTTTTAGAAGGTGCTGTTACCGAAACGTCGAATGTGTTTATTTTTCCTGTTAACCTTACAGAAATGTTATTCTGTTCATTTTTCTTCTATTACCGTGGAGACTCTGTGGTATCATTACCTAAAATTAAGTTTCTTTCTATATTATTTCACATGTGGCCTGTGTACATGGAATTTTATATTAGAAGATATAATAGAATAAAGCAAACTATAACAATATGGGAGACCAACAGAGAATTGAACCGAGAAATAAAAAAACACGAATATAATTATGTCAAAATTAAAATGACATTTTCAAAAAAATGTAATTTTAATTAAGATTAACTCTACTTAAGATAACTGTATTCATAGAAAATCCTGGAAGTTAGAAAATCAAATCCGATTGAATTCAACGTGATTAAGAATATACCGATATTTTAATATATATGTTAAAACGACCGAGGTATACACGCACGTGAGTAAGTATACGCTCTTGTAGACCACAATCCTCTGGTAATACAACTAGAGTTAAATCTAGAATGAGTTCAGGGAAGAACCCCAAAATAGATATGTCAACCTTACAAAATACAGATGGATAGTGCTGGTAATTTGTGAACTTGAACAAGAAAATATACATGGATGCTACGTGCAACACTAAGAGTCGTCCCGTGTTATGATGCAGAGATGAGGTCGCATCAGGTGGCACCAATCAAAATACATTGTTGGGGGCGGCATTTCGAATAAAAACAATTTAAAGGGGGCGGCATTTCAACGACTTGCATCATACTGAAAAAATATATCGCATTATCCTGGCAATAATGCAAAGCTAAAGGGAAATATTTGTTTTTACCCCAGAAATTATGAGCAATATCGCTCTTGTATCCTTGTGTACAACGGGGAACTTTTCTCCAGACCTTTATTTCATAAACAGAAGACTCCAACACTGAGCGTTGTGCAATGCTATGAGATGTAACATCCTACTCGGAGCTGGTAAATATACCAGTGTATAGATTAAGTATGTGGGGTTTCAACAGGCGGTAGGTTTAATTGTAATACGCATGTCATCCACTAACCATGCCGTAATTATGGTAACAGACAATACAAAGGCTAAACCAATAATAAAAATAAACAAAATTGAATTGGAATGTGTAAACAAACACGAATATTTGGAATCAAATATAAACAGTTCCGAGGATTGTTCAGTTGAGATCTAACGATGATTCGCATTTGGAACACTAAAACTAACACAAATAAGAAAGATGTGGCGAAGTAGTAATAATGACACTAAAATAACCATTTTAAGATCGTCTATTTTCCCAGGGGCAATATACGAATGTGAGATTTGTACTTTGTACAAAACAATGTCCAGAAAGATATTAATTTTGAAATAATGTGCTATAGAAAGATTCTACGAATATCATGGATTTCTGATAGAAATCGTTGCAGGACGTATGTTAAAGCAGTCAATGTAGAACCTATCTACGACCCTGACTAGTTATGAGTTTATGAAATAATTGGCTTCAGAATACTTTTGACTGCAAAAGAATTTTAATGTCACAGACATCAGCATACTGAAGTCAATCATTATCATAAAGATGCATTAATTACCAACAAGAATTATACAGGTGGAGAGAATTGATTCACTGTGCTCGATTGAAACGAAACTGCTAATACTAAGAACTGTTATTTTTCCTGTTACAACATACGGCAGTGTAACATGGACCGTAAATAAAACAGCTGCAAAAAAAGATCAACGCCTGTGAGACGAAATGCTACAGAAAATACTTAGAATAACATGGAAAGAAAAAAATAGAAAATCAGATATTATAAACACATTGAAGATGCTAGAATGTTGGTTACTAAACACAATAACAAAATCAAAACTACACATGTTTGATCATATAAAATGACACAAATATTTTGAAAGACAAATAATGGAGGGCAGAGTACCTGGGCGGAAGAGAAAATCCAGTCCAAGAAGACGATGACATAACGATAGTAAAGATAACATGAATACGTCGTTGCAAAATGCGAGTCCCATAGCCCAAGACAGAGAATGGTTCAAGGAGTTCATTGGGAAGACAATATTCTGGAGGGAATACGTCTCATGACACACTCCTTCCCTCTCAAAGTCTGAGACATCTCAGCCACGCCGTCTGCCAAAAGTACCAGTCATAACATGTAAGTAGATTCAATCGTAGCCCATATGGACCTCCGGAATAAACAAAATCACTTGAATGCAAAACGCCACACTAAGGATTGTCTATATAGATTATTATTATTATACAAATATAGGTTCTAGAAAACCAGGATTTGTAACACGTTGTCACAATTGGTAAAATCAATGCAGCATGAGACGGTGGACACAGGGAAAATTAGAGAAAAGATTTGGGCTTCTCTGGCTATGTTGCTAGCGATACAGACAGCAGCAAAGAGGTCAAACATGCGTATAATGGTTAGCTGTGATCTTGGTGTCCAACATGTAAGAACGAGAAGTACGACTGTCTCTACTAGCGATGTGGTTACAGGCTTCCCCCCCCCCCATTCAGTCTATCTATTTATACGTTGTGGCCCTTGTTTGCCTTGCGGCGTCAGGAGTAAAAGTGAAAAAAAGGAAAGTAACCCATAGCATATATTAATGCCGTAGGAGTGTGAGATGTTAGCGATCTCACATTTCAGAGGCTCTGCAAATGAGGACGGTAGCCATCTCCACTCCCTCGCAGTCTTTACTTCCCAGATTAATCCAATACCCAATTAAGGCTGGGTGTACCCGGGAGCCGTTGCGATCTGAAAAACATTTCCGCCTCAACTGGGGAATGAACCCAGGACCACTCATATGCGAATCCAGTGCGCTAACCTCTGCGCTACGCGTCAGGAGTAGAGTTCTCTGGAGATGGCCTTCTTGTGCGCTTTTTGTAAGCTTGTTCCTGTGGCCTCTTTGATTCATGTGATTCATCTTTTACATGGTCTGCCTCTGACTTTATAGCTGTGATGTATATGTGTCATGGTCATTTGTGGCGTGCTGCCTGTTGGTAGTCTGGAAGTGTGTGAAAACCACTTGATCTGTTGTCTTTAGATGTGTTCCAATATTGGTATATTTTTGATTATCTGTCTGATGTTATCGTATCTCATTCTGTCTCTTAATGACACTCCTTCGTAGACAAACAGTGGAAATGATAAAACACTGAACGCATTAGCTATCACCGCAGAAGTAGGATGTGTCGGACCATTGGAGCAATTAAAATGACAACACAATGCATGTTCGTTCTCTAGGCTACATCCTGCTGGAAATCTATTAAGAACATACCGCAAAAAAAGAGCTCCGATGGGAGTTTGACGCACACACAAGTTAACGTCATGACACGGGAACATACCAACAGCAGCCCTAATAGTCAGTAATCAAAAGTATGTTTTATTAGTGGTTTTCAAAGTGGTCTATAAGGTCCACTAGAAGCAATGAAGACTTGTAAAAGGGGAAAGGGAGGTGGAATAAAACTGTTGATATTTGGAAGCCATAGTCCCACCAGTATTATTAGCAGAAAGATTTAAACAACAAGATATGTCCATACATCTGACAAACAACAAGACGTATATATACAATTGATAAAGAACAGGACATATCTATATATCTGATAAACAAGACATATCTATACATATGATAAATAACACGACATATCCATACAGTTGATAAACAACAAGACACATTCATACTGATGATAAACAACAATATAAATCCTTACAGCTTATTAACAGCAATATATATACATACAGCTGATAAGCAACAAGATCTATATTCATACATTTCATAAACAACATATACCTATATAGCTGATAAACAACATATGCATACAGCTGATAAAGCCATGTTAACGTATAATGAATGTCGTGGCCTATTTGTACTCAGAGAGGAGCAAGTATCGAAAGTTTTTCCCAAAACAGGAACGCGGTAGAATACTTTTTCCCAGAGATAAGGGACACTCACTCCAATTTAGCGCAAAAAAGAGCTCACGAAAGATATTTGTCGCCAAAAGGAATTATGCAAGAAGATATGTCCCAAATGGAGGTCAAAGTTAGTAAAAGAGATTGAGAACCACTGTGTTTGAGTATACAAACCATCGACCATTCTGCACGGCACATGATAGTTATATTATATTGCCAACCTATTGTAACTAAGTTAATAAACAGTTAATATTAGTGTGGGTAATGAAGGTTTCTCATTATATTATTACGTTCTGAAAAATATTTTTTTTAAAGTTACTTTTATAAAAGATATTCGATGTTTGGAAATCGTTGCATTCGACCTATCGAATATGTCCACCGTTTACTTCTTATGGTTACCTGAATTGTACTCACTTTATGATTCGTGAGGTCATGAAAGAGGTCAAGACCAAAACAGCATGTTTGGCAATAACTCGTGACAGTTTCATGAGAATCCTGAAACTTACTGAACACAAAACTCTCTGACCATATTATTGAATGCCTATAAGAGATTAACGGTCCTCGAATAAATTCAGTTGTTAATTCAATGCGCAAATACGGTTCATCTCACTACAGAACAAAGATATATAATCATTGGACGTTTACAGACTGGACGATTCCAAAGAATAGTGGCCAAACAATTTAATGTGGTTAGTAACACCATTAGTCGCCTTTGGAAGCGATTTCAACAAACTGGCTCAGTAGCAGACCCACCGCGCAGTGGAAGACCCAGAGTCGCAACTTCTGCCGAAGACCCGCTTTATACAGTCCCCTCACGTCTCGATTTGCATCTGCGTCCTCCACTGCCCACTCAATGCCAGTAGCTCGTCGAATTATAGATGAAACGGTCAGAAACCGGCTGTGGCGACGCTGGTCTTTAGCTAGAATACCCTACATAGGTTCTTACGGACCGGCATCGTCAGAATCGCCTGCAATGGGTGAACCAGCATCGTTAATCATCAGGTGACATATTCTTTCCAGAACGTAGTCTTCCCTATGGATCTTTTGAATTCTCCGCGGTCTTGAGCAAGTTGTCCTGCCTCTTCTAGTGACATGCGCAGGCATTCTTTGATGTCTTTTGCCCAACTGCGTCTTGGGCGGCCTTTGTCCTAGTTTCCTTCTATCATCCCCTCCAGTAACACTCTCTCCATGCCGTCGTGTCTCTTAATGTGACCGAAAAAAACCTAGCTTTTCTTTTAATATGGTATTCAGAGGTCAGCCTTCCTGGATGTTACATATTCGTAACACCTCCTGGTTTGTTTTCCTTTCTGTGCATAGTATTCTCAAAACTCTTCTTTAGCACTTTAATTCAAATGATGTTATTATCTTGACCACTGTTACATTTAGTGTCCATGCTTC
This sequence comes from Meghimatium bilineatum, assembly GCA_034231615.1. Lineage (NCBI taxonomy): Eukaryota > Metazoa > Mollusca > Gastropoda > Stylommatophora > Philomycidae > Meghimatium > Meghimatium bilineatum. Next base: position 99,799,817 of record CM067298.1, read on the forward strand.
ACATGCATATGTCGCCACAGGAAACACACATGTTGGTAGTAAACACAACTTGATTCTTATGTTAGTACCCTGCCATTGTTTCTTTAGTTGTTTTAATTTTAACAGCGCCATTGCTGTTCTTCTCTTTGTCTCAAATACGCAGTGACCCGAATTGTTTATATTAGTTCCTAAATAATCAAAATGTGTCACTTCTAAATTGCAGTTCTCAATATTAATTTTGGGTTTTGATTTATTTTTGTCAGTTGCCATTATTTTTGTCTTTTTCATATTTAAGAACATATTTTGCTGTTCGCTGAACTTTTGGGTTGACTTAATTATGTTCAGTAGATCGTGTTCCTTTGTTGTTAGTAGCACTGTGTCGTCTGCATATCTAATTTCTGGTATCTGCAGCCCTCCTATATTAATGGGTCTGAAATCAGGCTTCATTGTTTCTTGTCCTACGTTTCTCATTATATTTTCCGCATAAATGTTGAACAAGTATGGAGACAAGGTACAGCGTTGTCTTACTCCTTTCTGTACATTGAACCACGCCAATCTTGCACCCTCCACTTTTACCGCTGCTTCTTGGTCTTTATACAGCTCTGCTATTAGTTGTGTAATGTGTTTTGGGAAATCCATGTCGTTCATTATTTCCCATAATTGATGGTGATTAACACAGTCGAATGATTTGGTGTAATCTATGAAGCATGCGTGTAATTCGATGCTATACTCTCTCCATTTCTCTATTATCATCCTCATGTTAAATATATATTCCCAGTTCTGAACACTGTTTGTGCTTTGTGGATCGCATCTTCCATCTTGTTATGTATGCTTTTTCCTTATAATGTGCAGTAGTATTTTACTGGCTAGGCTGATCAAGGCGATTGTTCTATAATTCGAACATATTTGCATATAATCACGTTTGGGTATTGGTATGTATACTAAACGTTTCGAGTTCCTTTGATCGTCAATAGACTATTGAAAATGACTGGAAACGTGTTTGGTTTAGTTATGAATCATTCATTTTGTGTATTCTCCATCGACACGATAGAAGAGTTTACCGCAGTGTCCGTGAGAGCTACGCTCAGATCAATGTTGATGAGGCTCCTCCACATAGTGGTTGAGGTGTACTGAAGTGGGGGAGGGGGCGATCAACTTCACGGGAAGATGTGACCTGGTACAAATTTATGGACGCCTGAATGCCGGACGATACGTCGCTGAAATTGTTCGTCCTCGTGTCTTTCCAATTTTGACTGCGTGAAGTTCCATTTTTCAGCTGCATACCCCCCCCCCCTCGTCCTCATGTGGCACAACTTACTACCAAGTTCCTTGCTCACAACAGCGTCCAGACCATTCCGTGGCTAGCTATGTCATCAGACATGAACCATATAGATCATTTATGGGATGAACTCAACAGACGACTCCGCCAGCGAAACGTGGCTCCAGTCAATTGCCGACAGTTGTCTCTTGCTGTGTTGGATGAGTGGGAAGCCATCCCACAACAATAGAATCCAACGGCTAATCGGATCCATGTCACGGAGATGTCGTTCTCTGATAGAGGCCACAGGATGCCATACAGCTTACCGAAATGGAGGCCTTAGTCACAATGAATAAAAGCCCAACCCAAATTTAACTAATATCACTTCATTGTTTAAGTCTGAAATGATCTTCATGCCAAGGTTGAAACATTAATTGCGTCAAATAAAACTATGATACACGTTAGAAATTTGGTGTGCATTAGCATTGCAATAATGTTGCGTTTTTTTTTAAAAACACTATATAAATATAATGTATCTTTCAATTATGTGGCCCTGGAGGAACATAACATCTTTCAATTATGTACGCAGTATTGTTTATGTTTGGAAAAAAAATATCAGCATCTCTATTTTCTATCTTCTTTTTGTGACAGCTTTTCTTAAAGTAAAATTAATGATTGTGTTGATAATTAGTGCAAGTATAGCAAAACTAAGATCAACAGGCGAAATTTCTCATAAGCACATGTTACCATGTGTCTTCAATTAACATCTGTCACTATCATCGAAGGAAAAATGGATACAAGTCTTCTTTCTTCTTCTCAAACCCCAGGAATTGCGAGCGATTAGGAATTGCGATCGATTACCTCTAGCTTTCTATATGCAGTGGGGAGGTTTCTCTGAGGTTTATTTCATATCTAGGAGGCTTGAGCTTTCAGCTTAGTGCAATGCCTATTGAAGGAGCCTTCTACTCTGAATATATGCCACGAGACGAGCTGATAGTTTGTCTGGGTCACCCACTAGTCTTCCAACGAGCAAGTCTTCCTCGTGTAGGAAGACCATTCCATTACCACCCTTTGCTTCCTATCCCAGACCTAATTTCTTTTGCATGAGCTGTCTTGGATAACGGCGACGGTCGAATTAGACTCAGGATTGATACACCTTCCTAGACGAGGTGCCGCTGTTTTTTCCATCCCCAGGAGTGCATGTTCAAGTTGGCGTATCCAATACTTGAGTCATGATTCATACTTTGAATTGAGTCATTTGTGATGGGACATGTGGGCTTCTGTGTGTTCTCGAGCATAAACATCGCTTCCGCCTGTCGGTCTCGTGCTGGACTATTGTAGCTTCGTTGCCACTGAATTTATTCATACACTGACACTGGACTGCTCGCTAGTGTGTATTTCCTTTTCCAGATTCGGTATGTACTCATAAGATCACCGTATGTTAGGGACGTTGACATTGGTCGCGCTCCAATGTTTTTGCTTTTAATAGCCGGCCGAGATGGAATGCTCAGATTCCTTGCTTGCCTCACTGTGTGCCGACAGTGATGTTGGATGTAATGGTGTAGAGGTTTCGGAGATATTTCCTGTCTCTCTGCAGGCAATTCACATTCCGTCTACAAGATCCACGGACACAAGCCTAAAAGTGTTAACCAGGAATACAGCAAGAGCAGCATTATTTCTGTTTCCAGGGTGCACTACGAAGAGGTACTTTTAGAATCTTGGTTATCTGCTAACACTGGGTCCGCACGAGAGCAATGCGAGACCCTTTGCACACCATGAATATAAGTTAAAATGTATTACCAATATTATTTAAACGATATACAAACAACACAATGAATAACGACGTTTCGACTAAAAATGTCATCAGGGCAGAAATCCCCCTTTGTCTGCTTGTCACTTTTATTGATGTATTAACTAGTTTGTTCTACATGTCTTTGCATGCGCCACATTCGTCATGTCTATTTTTGGACCTTATCTTTGTTATTAATAGCTGAATTTATTCTTCTTATCCTTCAGATATGTTTCTTCTTACTTTTTTGTGTATTTTGTTCAATTTTGTTACTCACTCTTTTCCTCGTGTTCCTCGTTTTATTTCTCTTTTCATTCTTCTGCGTTCGTTCTCAAACTCCTACTAATTAGCAGAATATAGTTCAGATAACGGAATAGGATCACATAGGGATTGGGTGCGATATAATCGTTTTTCGGCCTGACTCATCCGACTTCAATATGACCCCTATTTTTAGCTATAAATTATCTTTTGTTATTTCTCTCCTTGTTATTCGTTTCTTTGTTTTTCCTTTCTCATCCTTTCCGACTTAATTTATACTCTATTTATGTTTCAGGTAATGATATTATTTCATGAATTGATGTTGTTCAGCTCTGATATGAAACAGCTGTTTCATGATTCTTCTTCATGCTGTGTTTATAGTGAATCTTTGCTGAAACTGTTAGTTGGTTATGAACTTACATTCATCTTCCAATTTATGTCTCTAAATGTCCTCATAATTTTCACATGATTTATTCTGAATGCTGCTGCTTGCACGTTTCTTATCACATTTTTAAGGTATCAACGCTAGACAATATATCACTATGTTTATCATAACTTATACTTGTGTCACTTTGAAAAAGAAAATCATTATTTAAGCTAGTGCAAAGGTAAATGTAGCGGAGTTATGAACCAGCGTTATAACACACGGTTTTCTGATAAGTGCTCAGCCGCCTAGTGAATATCCAGAAGGTACTACTACAGTTGCTTGGTAGCTATAGCGCCAATACTCGAACATTCAAGAGCAGGAGTCGTGGTGTCCTATTTCCTTACAGTTGGGTGAACAGCGGGGGTTTATTTTTTATTTCAGACCAAGCATAATTTAATACGAATAAAATAAATTATTAAAAATTAAATGAAATAACTTGAAATCCGGGACAGATGGTGACATAAACATAATAACTTGAAATCCGGGTCAGTACTTTGTTACATAAATACACTCACAGCTTTCACTTCTTTTTCGTTCTTTCTTTTCGCATTTTACCTCTCTATTTCTTGCAGCGTTAGGGGTAGAGTAGTTCTCTGGAGATGAGTTTTTTTGTGTGTTTTATTTATTTTTGTTTTCGTTGACTCATTTATTTCAGTAATCTTTCGTTTGCAAGATCTGACCTTGTATCCATCGTGTCTGTATAGTAATTCTTTTTGAGTGTGCTGTCTGATGGTAATTTGGAAGCATGCGAAATCCACTTAATCTGCTGCCTTCTAATATATGACAGGATTGGCATTGTGTTTGCTAGTCTGCTGATGTTCCGTACCTGATTATGTCTCTTATTGTTACTCCGAGGATTCTACGTAGACAGGTCATCTCTGTTATAACAAGTTATTTTTGGATTCTGTTGTTAATGTCCACGTTTGACATTGGTAGCATTGTGATGGTATGATGGTCGTTTTATATAGATATGTTTTAGTGTTCATGCTTACATATTTGTTTTTACAAATAGGAGACATCTGCACCAAGATCCGGTATGCTATGTTGCATTTATGTTGGATAAATCCACTTTCGTATATAAATACATTCATTTGCTTACATAAATACTCTCACACGCTTACTGCGCACTCACAGATGTGTACAATCATACTGTTATGCAAGCAAGTGCTTACAGTTGTGTACAAAAGCACAGACATTTACAAGCTCCATGTTTTAACGATATAGCAAAAAGCATGTCAAACGATCGCTTTACCATTTGTATGTGTTGTTGTTAAGTACTGGATGAAAGACTACTTGCAAAGGAGCGTCATTTCAACAAAAGTCCGATCTGGTTTTATCAGGACTTTATGATTGTGCGACGTTATGGTCTGGGACGAAATTAGACTGTAGTGCATACAATTACTGCGAAAGGGCATCCATTGTGAAAAAATAAATAGACTGAACAAGATTATAGTGAATATCCTTTATTTGCCGTACTCATGTAATTATCAATACAAGAGGAGTGCCGCTGTTGTTATCCAAAGTTTTACTGTTATCACATTTCCATTATAATTAACACGTTCGTGCTTGATAACCGTCAGTGGGGCAGAGAACCATCAATAGTGTTATAGTTGTTATCAACCCAGCAGTTTAAAAAAATGCACAAGTAAATCGAAAATAAAATAAGAAACAAAGTCTATAGAATTCTTATTCTATTGAGAAGATTACGTTACTTCAAGCGACCTTCAATCATGTGAAGGTCATCCATTTCTAGAGATGACATCATTTTTCCTTATCTGCACCTTTTCAAAGACATACCTTTGTCCCTAGAGAGTTCTGAAACAGATTCATAAAAACATGAAACATGAGAAACGAGCTATTAAGGAATGAAGCTGAATCCTAAACTCTGACGAAGGGAGACATGATACAAAGAGAGAAGAAAATTACGAAAACATTAGGGAAGTTTTCTTACACGCTAAATGCAGGCTTGAGGCAGACCAAGGGAAAAATGGATCGATCAATTGGCTGAAGAATATTAAAGTGAGTTTGCAGCCACAGCATCAGCCTGAAAAGCCCAGAAAATCAGCTTATCTAGAAAGCGAAGGTTTATGGTAACCGTAGAAAGCAAAAGGTGAAAGGTTAGACGTTAACATGCATAATTCTGGTAGTGTTTCACATTATTGTAACTGAAGTTAATTATGGGGAGAAAATATCATATTGTGACCCATAGATCACGTTGCTTGTGGTAAGCACATATATGGATAACGCGATGTATTATACAGGATAAATTAATCATTTCTCTGCTAATGGAACGGGAATATTCTTGGCAGAGATCAGGTGTGTCAAGATCAATTACACTGACGAAATTGTGGACCAGTTTTTGTTATATATTTGACTTGTTGATTTAAAAAATGGCGCCAGTTAACCTATCACTTCTAGTTTTTGTGATACATTATAATCAGGTAGTATATCCTTGACCGGATGTAGCAGTCATAACAAACTTTCGAAACCTATGCCGATCTTAAGCCAGTCTTCCTGCTTCTATGTGGCATGCTCAGGTCGGCATTGATATCTTGCGTCATTATTCGTCCTGGTCTATTTCATTTTTGTTGTCATGACAAAACACCTGCTGTTATGATCTTTCTAAGCTGTCGTGTCATTTGATATGATCAAAATATTGAATTTTTTCTAGAGAGAATATCTTGTTGTTTAGCCAGTTTTATGTTACTTTCAATACTCTCAGAATGCCCCGTCCCAACTGGTGATCTTTTTGGTTGATTATATTCTGAGGATTCTTCTATAACATTTTGTTCAAAATGAGAAAGCGGATGCTCTGTCAAAAGCAGGAAGCGAAATGGAGCAACACAGACACCCACTGTCTTACGGAAAAGCAAAAACAATAATCCACAACACATACACAGCAAAGTGGAAGAAACAAATGAAAGAGGAATACGAGCATGATGCAATAAATCTCCTCCAAAGATATCAACAGATCACAATATTTCGCCTTAGAACAGGCCACTGTAGACAATTGGGTCACCTTTACCGATTGAGGATACACAAATGAATGTCCATGTGGATACGGAACCCAGACCCCGGAACACATACATCAATACTGCCCAACATACAAAGAGCAGAGACAGCAGACCTGGCCAGAGGATACAGACTTGAGGCAAAAGCTATGGGGCAGCCGCTCTGACCTGGAGAAGACAGTGGACTTCGTCTTGACGACAGGCCTGACAATATAGCATGACCACAGATGCTGAACGCAGAAGAAGAAGAAACATTTTGTTCCAAATGCTGCAATTGTATTTCTCACCTTATTGGTGATTGTTCATGATTTGCATCCATACATTGCAACTGGGAATCTGCAGGTTTCTAAGGAAGCTAATTTTGTTATTTTGTTACAGTCCAGCCATATGTATTTCATTTGTATCAGTTTATTTGCTGCAATGGCCAACCTCCGTCTGACTTCTTTATAGCAATCCCCGTTCCGGCTTACAAGAGAACCAAGGTATTTGAAACAGAAAACTATACATCACTATAATAGAAACTATAGTTTACTGTTGTTGATCGAGATTGATCGAGCATGTTATTAGTACTGTCTGTCATCATCTTGTTATTATGTTCGTTCAGAAGTAGATGTTTTTTTACTGTGTTCTTTGATGAAATTTATGAGGTGGTCGGTGCCTTTTTTTGCTGTAGGATTTCTTAAGTGAACATATTTCGGAGATACTGAGAGACACAATGGTTTAGAAAGATTAATCATGAAAGGAAATGTTCCAGGAAAGACAACAAGAGGCAAATCAAGACTGCGAGGGACACAGGATATCGAGAATCTTCTGAACATGACACTAGAAGAGGCTGGGCAACTTGCACAGAACCGAGAGACTTAGATAGTGGTAGTGAGGGTAATGTTCTGTAAAGGACACATCACATAGTTATTTGCAAAACTATTTTGGGTGTATTTGATAAATAAAATATTGTTGGATACATTTGTTAAATAACCTATTATTGGGTGTGTTTTCCAAACTATTGCTGCATTTATTTTATTTGCTAATCTCTGCTGAATGTATTTGTTAATCTACTGTTAGATTTATTAACTAACATTTTCTGCCTGATTTTATTCTCTAAACTCCAACTGAATTTACTTGCTTAAGGGCAGGTGAATTTACCTGCCGCTGAATGTATTTTGTTACACACTACCGAATAAACTTACCAATACGTTTACTGAAGTTATCTGCTTAACTACTACAGAATTTACCTGTCAGTATGCTAATGAATTTACTTGTTAAAAAATATGTTAAATTTTCACTCTACACTGCTATAAAATTTGCCTGCTTGAGGTCTACTAGTTTACCTAAATATCTTCTTCTTCTTCAGCGTTTATTCTCAAACTCCCGCTGGATCTCTCTTGTAGCAGGACAATGGTCCTATTAGATTTCCAGCATGATATAATCCAGAGAAGGAAAATTTTGTTTTGTCGGCGTTTTATTTGCCACAATGGCCCAATACATCCATCTTCGACGAACTTAAATATAATAACTGAAGTATATCTTGTATATAGATACTATTGTACAACTATCGTTGACCAATTTTAGATCCCTCTAATAAAGTGAAACTTAAAAAATTCCTCTTCTAGTGCGGTAGACTCTTGAAACGCGAAGAGCGTGAGTCCAAATTGGTTATGTCAGAGCTGTTATAAAAGATATAGTAGTTAAGATAGTTCTGTCACAAACGACCACCGATATTGAATACAGTTAGGAAACCACTAATATATTCAATCCTAAATTGAATAACTGAATAATTTAAACGGAACAAACTTCCTAAACAGCAATTCATGTGAAAAAGTTTAACATAAAGGTAGCCCCCATGAAAGCAACCTACCGTGTAGGATGAAGATAACTCTTCATACACTTATCTGCAGCAACTATTAGTTGGGGTGGTCAGTTACCTTCCTTGCTGTGTAAAGCAGATGGCAAAAGATAGGTATGTCCCCCAAAAGAAACTAAGCAGAACAATCAAAAGAGAAAGCTCAGTATTATTCATAAACAATATGCAATACAGAAACTCAACAAGGCGCACAGAACGGTCAAAAATTACTGCTGCCTTGTGTGCCATCTACGGATCAGGAGGAGTTAACTGACTAGCACATCTAATAGTATTGTCATTACAATGTGGACAATCGATCTTCACACTACAACCACGTTCAACTGATTGTGTTTATGCGACGAATCCAATAACCTCTCTACCACTGAGGACTACATTAATTTGCTTGTTAAAATGCTACTGAATTTGCTCATTAAACTGATAATAAATTAATTTACTCTGTCTCTGCGAAGTTCCTTTATTTTTCATTTATAGATTACTCACTTTAATATCGCTTTCATTTGGAAGAATATATATATGTATACAGAAATCGATAAAAAATATACTCTTCATGGAAATACAAATTTCAGCAAATTTTCAGATTGTAACTTTCTTCAGCTATCATGACTCAGCTATCACGAGAATAAGACAAGCGACTTTTTGTTCCAACAATCACAGTTGGTGCTGAAAGTGTTTTTCTCTAGCTTCTAGATACATACTCGTGTTCATTCATGTGATATTTTCTTTCTAGAAATAAGTTGTCTTAATGAAATTATAAATGCATCACGATTCTGGGCGAGTTCACCTGCCATAGCCAAAAGCATATTTAAACATTCTAATATATCACTTGTCCATCGTCGTCTTTGGTGACCCTACCCCTATTACCAGCAATCAAATCTTCCACCATTAATATTTCCATGTTGTTGTGTCTCTTTATTTCCAAAACAATATTCAGCTTTCCTGTTACAATGTTGTTTAGGGGCCAGCACTCTTCGAAGTTTAATATTCTTATTATTTCCAGTAAAAGAAAGCATGGGCTTACCGCACCATTTCATACAGATGATTAAAATGTTTTATAGGGAGCATCAGGTCTCATTATCTCCGCTTAAAAATAGAGATATCTGATCGGTTTCAGATCCAAACATGTGTCAGACAGGGATGCATCCTCTCACTACATCTGTCAACATATACGCAGAAAACATAATGCAAAATGTACACGAAGACCAACATTTTTTCAACCTCTTAATTTCGGAGGACATGATATTGCATAAACTAAGTGTGCATATGACACCACCATACTATCAAGATGTTCCACAGGTTTAGATGACATAATTATGTCAGTAAAATGTCACATCGAAGAACAAAGTATGTTTGATTAAATAAAAGACTAAATAGTGCATATCAAAAGAAATGAACTCACACCTGCAATAGTCATTGACAAAGAATAACTACAAAATGTCAGAAACTTTTAACATATAAACTAAAAAACACCACAGGGATTGCTCAGACATCAGAAAGAGATTAGCATTAACCTTACAATAAAAATCGCAAGTGAAAAATCTATGACAAAGGACAAACAGAAAAGCAAAGTTACAAGCATTTTTTTCTTTGGAAACATATGGTTGTAGGACGTGGGCAATGACATCCGCAATGAAAAGAACATATCGGCATTCGAAATGATAAGGTCCTAAGAGTATTGGCAAAAAGACGAACCAACGAAGACGTCGGCAAAGATATGAACATACAAGAAAACCGGCTCCTAAAAACTATCAAAAAGCACAAGCTAACATATTTTGGAAATATAAAAATATCAAATGGTTTAGAAAGATTAACCATGGCGGACAAAATTCCAGGAAAGATAAAAGGAGGCAGACCAAGATTATGATGGATACAGGATATCGAAGGCTTTCCGAACATGACACTAGAAGATACTATGCAGCTTGCACAAAACCCAGAGCTTTACAGAGTGGCAGTAATGCCGACGTTTTGTAAAAGACCATGCCATATAGGTAGATAGATACATCACTTCTTTGTTGGTTTTTTTTATGTCAATTGTATTTTCAAGAATTTAAATATCTAGGCAGCATTTTTTCCAAAAATGAACGACTAGACAGAGAAATAGATACGAGGTGCCAGAAAGCACAGTGACCTGCCAACACTCTGCAACCAATGTCAAACATGGTCCTTAACAGTCTCGTAGCAGAGGAAAATCGTTACATATGAAATGAAGTGTCTGAGAAAAGCTGCAATAGTAACTAGATAAAGTAAGAAATGAAGAAATTAGGAAAAGAGTTGGTATAATATCATGTATTGAGCATATCCAAAGACAGCAAGTAAAATGGTTCGTACACTTTATGAGAATGAGCGGAAACCAATTACCAATCAGAGCATATAGCAAAAGAATATCCGGGCGTAAAGCCAAAGGTAGACCAAGAAAACAGTGGATATAAAACATCAAGACAGCCTTGAACAAACATGAACTAAATGTAACCAAGACAACACATCTGGCCTTGGAACGACAGCAGAAGCTTCCATCCCAACGATTAGTGGCAAGTGTGAACACGATGAACAATCGTTCAGCTGGTGACAGAAATTGACAATTGGATTTTCAAAATCATTTTGCATCATCTTATTTCTAAGGCAACAATTCTGTTTTCCACTGATTTCTTAAGTGTCCATGTTTCACACCCATAATTTGCTACTTTAATTATGCTTGCTCTAATCATATGTAATTTAGCTTTACATTACTATGTGGTACTGTTGTTTTGGGGATACTTGACCATAGACAAAAGTGGGATTTGTGCACATGCATGTTCAATATCTTTTCTAAAATTCGGTATTCGGCGGCATACGATTACAATATATGCACAAAGTGGAGGCCATTGGCTTCCAGCTGTTTGTTAATATAGAGCTATGCTGTTTCGGTAACCTAGGTTCGTGCCCAGTAGGACTGCTGCGATACGTTTTCAATTTGTTTTCCAAGAATTCAGTGTTGGTTTTCTGCAACATGTGGTATCTTCACGGTGTCTCTTTGGTAAAAGTATGCTGGTGTTACATCAGTAGAGCTTGAACTCAACCGCTTCTCTTTGTTCCTACAAGTATAAGGCCCATTTACATCCAGATTAAACTGCACGTCTTTATGGCAGTGTTAGAATTTTTGTTGGGCTGCATATATATGTGTACTCTTGTAGGGGTATCTCCGTGGCGTCGTGGTTTAGCCATCTGTATAGTGCTCACAAGCGTGCAGGTTCGAATCCAGCTCATAACGTTTTGTTTACAAAATAGATTTTTTCTGAGATGACTATAACATTAAGGTACGTAGTTACGTGCTATGAGTGGTAGTCTTGACAGGTGGCGTGCCACTTTATTTAGAAAGTAGGAGTACATGTAGGAAACCCAAGCACAATGAAGGCAATCCTCTATACGTTTTCAAGACGTGTGTCTGTCTATATGCGTGAGTACTGCGTGCATATGTAATATACTTAAAAGTATTAGTTTCAAAGGCCGCTCTCAGACAAGCATTAAAATATACAATAGTTATATATATATATATATATATATATATATATATATAACGTTACATATTTGGTGCATGTATGTTTTTGTGTTAGTGTGTCTGTTTGTGGTTGCGTGCTTGCGTGTGTGTTCGCTTGTGTCAGGCAAAATTTAATGCAATCTCCAAGCTGATGGATGTTTGTGTCTTATTTACGAGATCTTGGCACTTACAAGATGATCCTAAAATAATAGTGTAGATATATAATTGCCAGAAAAATAATATTTTATTTTTTGTTTCTTAATTTTTTCTGTTATTGTATCGTTGTTATTCTAACTAAAGGAAAATACCGAAACGTCAATTTATTCTGTCGTTATGTGTTCTATATTATCATTACTTTAATTACCAGTAACAGTTTTTTTATACATATGTACCTGTTGATACGTATATTCTATTTTTTTAAACACTGATGCAAGATGAGACTTCTGTTAGTCTGACTTGTTAAATCTCCGAAGCTCCTGTAGCTGTTTTCTGGTTTAAGTATTAGCGATGTTGTATATGGTGTCACTCCTTGGCAAGCGAAAATGGGCATGACATTGAAAAGGAAAAAAACACCCAGATGGCTGTGAAAGACCTGTTCATTGTGAACAGGAATAAAGAAGGTCTTAAGATGGGAGAAAACTGTCTGTTCGCCTTTACCCTTGTCTCTTTCGAATCCTCTACAGTGTTCTCCGTTCAAAGCGCTTAATAAAACTCTCTCGTTGATATGGCTATGATAGGTTGGACGGTCACAACCTGTGGTTTTGAAAGTGTTTGAATCAATGCTAACGCAGCTGTATGTAGTCTGAGCACTCATAACAAGTTGTGACCTGACAATTACTTCGCTACATTCTCACAATTACTTCGTTACATTCTCAATGTCCCATGGCAACAACCTTCCTTCGGGGATGAAGATAAATCTTCATGTACTAAGCTACAGCAACTATTAGGTGGTGTGGTCAGTTCCCTTCCTTGCTGTCGTTACCCCATGATATCAAGCAAGCTCACTATCCGCTAGGCTACCGCGCTCCTCTATTTTACTCTTGAAGATATTAAAATCGCACTGAAATAAAATCAGGAAACTCGACGCCAGGACCTGACGGCATTAGGTACGAAGATCTCAGAGGCAGGTGAGACGAGGACCTTAAGTAGCTGGCAATTGTGTCCAACAAGAGCTTAGCGAATAACACAGTAGAAGAAAACTGGTTGCATAGTTACTTAATCCTACTACCCAAGCCTGGCAAGAGTCATTCGATGGTACAGGGTTTCAGACTCATAACCATGCAGAATACGATTGGCAATTTGCTAGAAAAAATTATTGCATGGAAAGTGTCCTTACATCTAGAGAAGAATGACAGACTACCCTCAACGTTAGGATGATATCGTTCAGGTAAGCAGACCTATCACAACGTCGCCGTATTCGTGAAAAATGAGTTCGAAAGTTTTGACGCACGAATGGAGACGGCGCGGCTATAATAGATCTGGGAGATGCTTATAACAGAGTGCCCTTGGATTTCTTGACGACCATAATGCTGCAATTCCAAGTCTTTTTATTGTCATGTGGATTGTATCGGCACTCTTTCAGAGACAGGATGTTCTTAAATGTGGGAGGTGGTCTTCGTCACTAACAGTCATAAGACAGGGGACTACCAGAAGGGTCATCTTTATCCCCAGTATTATTTAATGTGTATACAGTTCAAATTACTAGCTGTCAGATTGCGGGAGAGATTGATCGTATAGAGAGGAATGTTGCAGTAATTTTGGAACTTTATAACATGGCTTTACTTGAATAATCACATAGTAAACATGTCCATGCAATCGGTTACCGTGAGAGGGGATGTCATCGAGAGAACCAGCACAATGAAGCGCTTGGAGGTTATGTTGGACCGAAGTCCGAGTTTCAAAAATTATGTTGACCGAATCATTGTAAAGGAATTTATAGGTCTAGCGGCGATGAAAGATAAGGCTGCCGCTCAGTGCGAAATGAGGCTGCTATTTCTGCTGCACCAGGTATTGATGGTGGCAGTAAAATGATTGCCTAACTGCGAAGCAAAGAATACAAATCAGAGAGGGGTGTGGTGCGTTAGCTCAGACGACAAGCAGCATGACAATGGAGATTTTGGCAGTAACCAAAGCTTTTAAATGAGTGTGCTCGCAGACTGTGACACATGCCTATAAACTCAATGACTCGATGAGCATGATTGTAAAAGTGCAGACGGTGTACATTCGGGAACAGTGGTTAGATGCATTAAAGAATTCCTGTGTGCGTAAAGTGACGTTTTGTGCAGGGACATGCGGGAGTTCGGGTAATGAGAGAGCAGATAGGTTGGCCTCCCACGCGGCCACTACGGCTGTTGGCGGAGCGATGGATCGAGCAGACATTTTGAACGCCCTACGGGAAAACGCACGAACAAATGACTGTTTATTTAAGGAAGGATCATTCATGTTCCATGAGTAGAATAAGGGAGCGTGGTTTGAAATGTTGTCTATAGAAAGGAGCAGTTTCGTGGACGAAAAAGAATGATGACCCATCAACGGCGTACTGGGACCGTTAGTCAACGTGTAATGGTGGATACACTCAAAGAGAGATCTGAGCACATATGGACCTGTGCGGTGTGCAGTGACGATGATCCAACGACTAACTCTGTTTTACTTCGTTACATTCTCACAATCACAGATACAACTGACCAGTTAAGACAATTATCTGAACTGCCTCTGCTCCGTGTTGTTGTTGCACATCTGGTTTCAAATAATTATTCACTGTAAGGTCATTTATTCTAACGAGAGTCTCTCATCACACCGCACAAAAAAACTATGCACTTTTTATCTGATGTGTGAGTATTATTAGTATGTTTATCCGATGTTATGCTGAACACATCACCCTTATTGTGTCGTTCGTCACAGAAAAATACTAGGGTAACACAGTACTTTCAACATACTTAAAAAGTATGAAAAGTGACCTGATTGTTAAACCTTAGCATTCTATAACGCATAATCTGACAGTGATCTGTTTATTTTATGGATGAACTCCTTTGCATATTTTGTTTTTCGCTTCCTCTGTAAGACTCTCGAATCTGAATAGGTGTTTTTGTTTCCTCCTTTGTCATATTGAGAGGTCATAAATGTCCTGTATATAAAGAGATTTTGGGAGGCATGTATTTATATTTTCAGGATTATATGCATCTATTATTTTTATTGTCTATTGTTTATTCCCAGGTGGAAGCCGGTTCATAGTATCCACACTTGCCGTTAAGCGTAGGAGTGGGAGCTGTAAATTTCTGTCCAAGGTCTAATGTGACGCCTGAATCGTACTTAGTGAGTGTTTGTGGAGGGTTGTCGCGATGTTATCCATCCATTCTTTCTCGGTCTTCCCTTGGCTCTGTATGCAGATGATCGTTTGTTATAAACTCTCAATGGTAATTGGCTTGGGCCCGTTCTCACAAGATGACCAAACCACTATATCTGCTGACGTTCTATATATTAGATACAAGGAATTATTCTTACTCTTTTTACTGATATCCTCGTTTCTTACTTTGCTAGTTTAGCGAACACAGCTGCGTTTCTCAAACACTTCATCTCACATGTGATGATTTTTCTCTGAGCTATGTTGTTAAAGAACATGTTTGACACTAGTAGCAACGTGTTGGTATAAAAATTGTAGATATTATCTGTCTCTTTATGTTCATATTGATCTTTGGGTGCAAGAGTAATGGTGAAAATGAGGTCTTTTTATAACAAGCATAATGAGATTAAAGAAGCTCATTGAAAAAGAGAGCTGCTAACTCTCACCAAGGAAGGCAGTCCACATTTTTTAACATATCATGAGAAGCGGGTAGATGGAACATATTGGGACAATAGGTAAATGGAAAAGAAGGAGCGCTAGGGGAAGACGAAGATAGAAAATGCTAGACAGCCTAGCATTGTCTCATGGGAGAAAAGCAGTATCGCAATTTATTGACAGCACAAGAGACAGAAGACTGTAGAAAGACATGATAATCAACGCCATACAGCATTGACCATAAGGGCAAGAAAGTCTATAACTCAATGTTTATTTAATTTCCACCGTTGGTGTCTTCATCGTTTGATGTTCTTTAGAAGTGAATCTTCCTCTTTATTGAAATTCACCAGTTAGATCAGTGTTTCCCAACGTGGGGCCTCCGCCCCACAGGGTGGAATTTGCTTGTTTAGGGGCAATTCAAACAAGTTGAAATTAGTCTTCATTTAGGAAACAATTACATTTTTGAATATTTAAAAACAAATATGTATATGTTATATAGGGGGACATTAGAATTTTAGAAAGGTTTAGGTGGGGCATGGTACAAAAAGTTTGGGAAACACTCTATTAGATTATCTTTCTGTACATGATATCCTTAATGCATTTCCATTGCTATTCATTCCATATGCATTATTTTCCTATTGTGAATGGCAATGCCGATGTCTAGAAACCGCATATCATCAACAAGACATTATAACTTCTTAATACCTGTATCTTTGTTTTCGTGTTTGATCCTTGGTACACATATCTCATGGGCGGTGTTTCTGTAGACTATGATCATTATGAATCTCTACGGAATTCACGTATGAATAGTCTTGGATAGTGAACGAAGCTTAGCGGAATGATACAGAAGCAGTACTTTGTCAGATACATGTATGTATGTAGCTGTTAGCGATGCACGCTACGTTCCGTCCAGATACATTTATGTATGTAGCTGTTAGCGACATGCACGCTACGTTCCGTCATGTTTTCACGCATTGGTTAAAAGGGGGTGGGAGGGGGGAGATTCCACAGATAGACAGGTCATCTCAACATGTCAGGTCATGTAAGTTTATGATAATAGACCTGACAGATGAACAGTTTCATTTACAGATTCATTTATTTTTCTTGGAATAAATTTGCATTCGAGGATTAATTTCCGACGCATTCACTTGAAAAGAAGATATTTATCAGATATACAGGTACATACATGAGATATACAGATACATAATCAGATATACAGGTACATACATGAGATATACAGATACATAATCAGATATACAGGTACATACATCAGATATATAAGTTCATCAATCAGATATACAGGTACATGCATCAGATATACAGGTACATACATCAGATGGGCAGGTACATACTGGTGTACCTGGCGGATAGATGGAACATACTGGGACAATAGATAAATGATATATGTAAAAATGTTAATTCTGCTATGCAATTTGATGTGCAGGTGTGTACGAGAACTTAACGTACAGAACAGAGGTTGATTATTTAGTGGTATATTCATGAGCATGACACTCCAGGCACGTCCACAAGTACTCTGATATCGTATTCAGTATGTCTTTAGC
Source organism: Meghimatium bilineatum (assembly GCA_034231615.1). Classification (NCBI taxonomy): domain Eukaryota; kingdom Metazoa; phylum Mollusca; class Gastropoda; order Stylommatophora; family Philomycidae; genus Meghimatium; species Meghimatium bilineatum. Next base: position 99,817,248 of record CM067298.1, read on the forward strand.
ATTTGGTAACTGACTGTTCCGGGTATGTTGTTTTTTTTTTGTTGGTTGATAACTCTTTTTATTCCTATTTGCCGCTTGTTTTTTTTAATGCAACACCAAGCTTCACTCCCAGGTCCTGCATTCTAGCCATCGACACAGAAGAAGATATAAACCTGACATCTTCTAACTGCTCTATCGCCTTGATTGCATTGATAATAGCAGTATTGTTCACCGAACTAGCACAAGTCAATGTCGCCACGTTGGCAAGTCTGTCTAATCGTTCAATACTACTAACACCCACATGCACATGTACACAAATGAAGGTAGCTCTCTTCAGTACAAGTATTTCTCAGAAATCATTAATAATAAATGTCGCACTAATACAATAAAAGAGGACATAATGGTATTTCATAATTTATGAAACATGATGTGCATAGAATGGGTTCTTCTTCTCATATCGTTCTTCCGTCAGTTATCAGGCTATATAGTTGTTATTCTTGAGAGTTCTCTAATCAACTAGGTACTAAAAGACGGTTTCAAACGTTTATACAGAGCAATTATTACACACACATTCAATAAGAGTTAATAATTTTTGCAATTCATGAATCATCGAAACACATCTCTCCTTATCATTCCAGATAATTGTACTCTAGAATCATAGAACTAATACATGAATATAAAAGCTAGAACTGGGTTTCACCCAGTAAACCGCACTACTCAGGACCTTATCTTCACTATGAAGAGGTTAAGTTACAAGACACTAGAGTATGAACGTCACAAGCATATCTGCTTCCTGGACTTGATTTACATAAGGTACTTGACAAGGTCATGCAGTGCAAAGCTCTGGGATTGCCTATCATAAAATCAACATTTCTAGCAATATAATTCATGATGTATGGAGCGTGCACAAGAGAATGTATTTTTATCATGCCGGAATTATGTGAGAGCACGTGCCGTCCGACAATTAAATAATAAGACTGATTTTATTATGGGGTAGACAAAAATATCATCCGTGAATCAAAGTATGCAATCCAAACAGGTAAAAATTCATCTATATTCTGGCCAAATTTCAACGTCTGTCGGGCATCAGACGACAAATAACTTGAAATATTGTTGGACAAGTGAGATATGCACTGTTACGTATGTAACGTGGAACAATGAAAGAGCATTAATTTATGTAGTAGGTTAATGAGTTTACCTCTCTTTTGGAGAGGCATGCCCTTTCAACCAGCGGACAAAGTTCAATTAGGTTATATCAGGATACACTACCATTAAATAAGAGGTAACAAAGACCTCAATATGTTTTAATATCGGGGAAAATGTCACTGAGACAGTTGAATTAATGAGAAACGTTTATGGGGATCAATATTTATCTCTGCACAGATCATCATCATCAGGTACCATGCCGGCTGGCGTATGCGGTCATAGCTCTCCACAGCTCTCTGTCCACAGTATTACGTATCAAAGTCGTTGTTCTTTCCTTGCCGTGTCAGGTTGTCAAACTAATATTTTCTCACGTTGTCGCCCTCTGTCTCAGTTGCCTTCGATTTTGCATGTTGTGACTATGTTCTCTAAATCTGCCTGTCTCATGAAGTGGCCAAAAAAATTTCTTTTTTCTTATATTATTGATTAAGGTCCTTTTCGCATTTGACTCTTTCAACACCTCTACATTAGTTTTTCAGGCAGTCTATGGTATTCTCAGCATTCTTCTGTAGAGCCACATCTCTGTTGCCTCTAATTTCCCACTTTCCAGTTTGTTTATTGTCCATGACTCGCACCCATATGTTAGTATCTGCACAGATATTCAGGTGATATTCAAAACAGTTGTGGAAACGATTACAGATGAGCTATACCAAACATCAAATTTTTGTTCATAACCGAAAAAGTAGCCAAAAAACAAGTGTGTTTTCTCAATCATACATCATACTCCTCAGATTTGTCCCCCTGTTATTATTTTATATTCCTAAAACCAAATGTATCATTAAAGCGGCGCCTCTTTGGTGATATTAATGATATCCAAAGGGAAATAACAAATAATCTAAAAGCCATAAGAAAAAACGACATAATGAAATGTCTTTTAATAGCGCCAGTCGCTAATATAATGTCAAGGTGGATTACTATGAATAAAAACACTTCTAAAAAATAGTATATTCCTTATTCAATCAGTCCAATTATTTACTTGTTGGACAGTGTACAAACGATAAAAACTCAAAAGAGTCATGTTCAACCACTGACATATGATACGATATAGAACAATTTTTTTTAGTTGTTTGTGTCCTATCGTGTTACTTAGTAAAACCATTATCATTGAATATCAACAAAATTAAAGACATTAATCTGCTACGTATGCATTCTTGAACTAATTAAGTAATTAAATCAGGGATTGGAATAGTGTAGTCCATGGAGTATATTTTACTAGCTGTCATACTGTTATATTAGCTGTCATACTGTTATACAAGCTGTCATACTGTTATACTAACTGTCATACTGCTATACTAGCTGTCATACTGCTATACTAGCTGTCATACTAGCTGTCATACTGTTATACTAGCTGTCATACTGTTATACTAGCTGTCATACTGTTATACTAGCTGTCATACTATTATACTAGCTGTCATACTATTATACTAGCTGTCATACTGCTATACTAGCTGTCATACTAGCTGTCATAATGTTATACTAGCTGCCATACTGTTATACTAGCTGTCATACTGTTATACTAGCTGTCATACTGTTATACTAGCTGTCATAATGTTATACTAGCTGTCATACTAGCTGTCATACTGTTATACTAGATGTAATACTGTTATACTAGATGTGATACTAACTGTCATACTGCTATACTAGCTGTCATACTGCTATACTAGCTGTCATACTAGCTGTCATACTGTTATACTAGCTGTAATACTGTTATACTAGATGTGATACTAGCTGTCGTACTGTTATACTAGCTGTCATACTGTTATACTAGCTGTCATACTGTTATACTAGCTGTCATACTGTTATACTAGCTGTCATACTGTTATACTAGCTGCCATACTGTTATACTAGCTGTCATACTGTTATACTAGCTGTCATACTAGCTGTCATACTGTTATACTAGCTGTCATACTGTTATACTAGATGTCATACTAGCTGTCATACTGTTATACTAGCTGTCATACTGTTATACTAGCTGTCATACTTTTATACTAGATGTCATACTAGCTGTCATACTAGCTGTCATACTAGCTGTCATACTGTTATACTAGCTGTCATACTGTTATACTAGCTGTCATACTGTTATACTAGCTGTCATACTGCTATACTAGCTGTCATACTAGCTGTCATACTGTTATACTAGCTGTCATACTGTTATACTAGCTGTCATACTAGCTGTCATACTGTTATACTAGCTGGCATACTGTTATACTAGATGTCATACTAGCTGTCATACTAGCTGTCATACTAGCTGTCATACTGTTATACTAGCTGTCATACTGTTATACTAGCTGTCATACTGTTATACTAGCTGTCATACTAGCTGTCATACTAGCTGTCATACTAGCTGTCATACTAGCTGTCATACTAGCTGTCATATTGTTATACTAGCTGTCATACTGTTATACTAGCTGTCATACTGTTATACTAGCTGTCATACTGTTATACAAGCTGTCATACTGTAAGACTAGCTGTCATACTGTTATACTAGCTGTAATACTAGCTGTCATACTAGCTGTCATACTGTTATACTAGCTGTCATACTATTATACTAGCTGTCATACTGTTATACTAGCTGTCATACTGTTATACTAGCTGTCATACTGTTATACTAGCTGGCATACTGTTATACTAGCTGTCATACTGTTATACTAGCTGTCATACTAGCTGTCATACTATTATACTAGCTGTCATACTGTTATACTAGCTGTCATACTGTTATACTAGCTGTCATACTGTTATACTAGCTGTCATACTAGCTGTCATACTATTATACTAGCTGTCATACTGTTATACTAGCTGTCATACTAGCTGTCATACTAGCTGTCATACTAGCTGTCATACTGTTATACTAGCTGTCATACTGTTATACTAGCTGTCATACTGTTATACTAGCTGTCATACTGTTATACTAGCTGTCATACTGTTATACTAGCTGTCATACTGGCTGTCATACTATTATACTAGCTGTCATACTGTTATACTAGCTGTCATACTAGCTGTCATACTAGCTGTCATACTACCTGTCATACTGTTATACTAGCTGTCATACTGTTATACTAGCTGTCATACTGTTATACTAGCTGTCATACTGTTATACTAGCTGTCATACTGTTATACTAGCTGTCATACTAGCTGTTATACTAGCTGTCATACTGTTATACTAGCTGTCATACTAGCTGTTATACTAGCTGTCATACTGTTATACTAGCTGTCATACTAGCTGTCATACTAGCTGTCATACTAGCTGTCATACTGTTATACTAGCTGTCATACTGTTATACTAGCTGTCATACTGTTATACTAGCTGTCATATTGTTATACTAGCTGTCATACTAGCTGTCATACTAGCTGTCATACTAGCTGTCATACTGTTATACTAGCTGTCATACTATTATACTAGCTGTCATACTGTTATACTAGCTGTCATACTGTTATACTAGCTGTCATACTGTTATACTAGCTGTCATACTAGCTGTCATAATGTTATACTAGCTGTCATACTGTTATACTAGCTGTCATACTGTTATACTAGCTGTCATACTAGCTGTCATACTGTTATACTAGCTGTCATACTGTTATACTAGATGTCATACTAGCTGTCATGCTAGCTGTCATACTAGCTGTCATACTGTTATACTAGCTGTCATACTGTTATACTAGCTGTCATACTGTTATACTAGCGGTCATACTGTTATACTAGCTGTCATACTAGCTGTCACACTAGCTGTCATACTAGCTGTCATACTGTTATACTAGCTGTCATACTGTTATACTAGCTGTCATACTGTTATACTAGCTGTCATACTAGCTGTCATACTGTTATACTAGCTGTCATACTGTTATACTAGCTGTCATACTGTTATACTAGCTGTCATACTAGCTGTCATACTGTTATACTAGCTGTCATACTGTTATACTAGCTGTCATACTGTTATACTAACTGTCATACTGTTATACTAGCTGTCATACTGTTATACTAGCTGTCATACTGTTATACTAGCTGTCATACTGTTATACTAGCTGTCATACTGTTATACTAGCTGTCATACTAGCTGTCATACTGTTATACTAGCTGTCATACTGTTATACTAGCTGTCATACTGTCATACTAGCTGTCATACTGTTATACTAGCTGTCATACTGTTATACTAGCTGTCATACTGTCATACTAGCTGCGATACTGTTATACTAACTGTCATACTGTAATACTGCGCTCTCATACTGTCATTCTATCTGCCATACTCGCTCCCATGATGTTATACTAGCTGTCATACAAGATTATCATACTAACTGTCATAATGGCATACTAGCTCTCATACTGACTGTCATACTGTCATGCTAGCTGTCATACTAACTGTTACACTAACGGTCGTACTAGCTGCCATACTGTCATATTAGTTGTCATACTATCATACTAAATATCACACTGTCATACTAGATTCGTATTAGCTATCATACTAACTGTCACACTAACTGTCATACTAGCTATCATATTGTTATACTTTCTGTCATACTGTCATACTAGCTGGCATACGAACTATACTAACTGTCATATTATATTTACCAGCGCTCATACTAACTAACATACTAGCTGTCATACTAACTGTCATAGTAATTGTCATAGTAATTGTCATACTAACTGTCATAGTAATTGTCATAGTAATTGTCATGCCAGCTGTCATACTAACTATCATACTAGCTGTCATATTGTCATAATAACTATCATTCTAACTGTCATAATAACTGTCATTCTAACTGTTATACTAACTGTTATACTAACTGTTATACTAACTGGCATACTAGACGTCATATTAACTGTTATACTAGTTGTTAGACTTATTTAAAATCACTGTTTGAAATGGCCGGGGGGGGGGGCTTCAGAAAATACTACCTGGAACATCAAAGAACTTTTTTAAGAAAACAGGTTGTCCTGAACACGAAAGCTTCTTAAGCGGGCCCCAAATACATGTCCATCTCCGATAAATGATACAAAGTGTAGATGATGATTCAATAACTGAGAAATTTGAAAGTTTGGAAAAGGAATCTATAACATGGATGATTTTCAGTAGCTTGAAACAACTAATCATATTTTCAGTTGCTTGAAACAACTAATCATATTTTCAGTTGCTTGAAACAACTAATCATATTTTCAGTTGCTTGAAACAACTAATCATATTTTCAGTAGCCTGAAACAACTAATCGTATTTTCAGTAGCTTGAAACAATTAATCCTATTTTCAGTAGCTTGAAACAACTAATCATATTTTCAGTAGCCTGAAACAACTAATCGTATTTTCAGTAGCTTGAAACAACTAATCATATTTTTAGTAGCTTGAAACAACTAATGATATTTTCAGTTGCTTGAAACAATTAATCATATTAAATAGAGGCCGATGAAACGTAGAGCGTAGCACTTATGGGAACATTCCGTGTGCTATGATGGTAGTTTCTAATCAAGAAACAAGAATTAATCATATTGTCAGTATCTTGAAACAATCCTATTTTCAATACAACAATCAATATCAGATAACTGTGATATATATATATATATATATATATATATATATATATATATATATATATATATAGCTTACCTAATATTGATTCTGATTCTTCTGCGTTCGATCTCAAGCTTCTGCAGATGCTCATGTGTAATTCGGAGAACAAATTGTGTTGTACCATGGTTACAGCTTAGCTTCGATGTCTGCGCCTTTCGGTCGGACATATCCGATTTAAGTCAGGGTTATTTTCACCTAAACGGGACGTCAAAACCAATACTACCCCAAAAAAAACCTTAGTCGCCTTTTACGACATACTTGGCAGGTAACAGTATAGCTTTTTTTATCCTTTCTGGTCCCTGCAACACATGGGCAATAAAATACTAATTGACGCATATAATGTATGTTTAATTTGCTACCCATGAGCCGTGAGCAATACAGTGGCAAACAAAGAATACAAAATTATATTTTTATGCAATTTTGAAGGGGCAGGGTGTCATACAGAGAGTTATTTCATACCCAGAGAACTCCAATTTACAGCGGTGATCATTGTTTTCATAAGACGCCTGATACACTGTTGAGGCAGAAACATAACTCTACAGATGAAATGTGGGGTTTCTACAAGAAAATCAGTATCACTTTGTTGTAAATGAATAAAATCATAAAGAAACATCGAGGATTAATTCATAAAGAAAAATCATGCAGCAAACGGATTTTGAACCACCTTAGCGGACCTGGTTGAAATTCCGTTCTCTGAATGACTTTTCTTGACTAATAAGACATCGATGCTTCTATATGATATTATTCATTTGCTCATGTCACATCTGAAGCAATCTTTTGTATGTGTTATTTATGTTTACAATTAGACCTAAATTGATCGTTGTGGTATTGCAGAGTGTTAAGAAAATAAACGTTGAAGAGGGCTGGGTCCTAAAAAGCTTTTTCTTTTGTCATATAAAGAGATATAACAGCATTAAAAGATTAATAGCTGAAGGCAGAGTCAACGGAAACAGGGGAAGAGGGCGCCCAAGACGACGATTGTGCAGTGGTATTTCAGATTCTTAAACATGTCTCTAGCAGCGGCAGGTTAACTCGCCAAGAATCGTGGAGTGTTCAGAGAATCCCATAAGGAAGACCACGTTCTAGGAAGAATATGCTACATGATGATGAGTATTGAGGCCTTCTGACACTTACTAATGTTAAACGTGTGTTGTCCTAGTGTGTGCTATCATTGTCAGTGTGTCTAGCGACTGGTCCATATTCATAGTAACTTGCGAATATACACGTTGAAGGTATTGACTAAAATGACATCTTTCTTATGTATACGGTGTGGTCTAAGACAGAAAACATGTTGACTCGTTGCAAGGCGAGTTGGTTCCATATGTGCGGAACTGGATCAAATCCCATTTTCTGCCAGATTTTTATTATCACTTTGTTGTCGTGTCATCTATTTGATGTTTTCTATTACGTGATGATTGGGCTAGTGAGCAACTGGTGAGATATAATGAATATATTGTAGGCCCTATATACTTTCATCAACTATACTTTCATCAACTATACTTTCATCAACTATACTTTCATCAACTATACTTTCATCAACTATACTTTCATCTACACTACTTTCATCTACACTACTTTAGACCTAATATTGATTTTTTATGCATCGCCTAGCCTTCAGTAACTTTACCAGTTCTACATAAACATTTCTGCATTCGCTTCTCGTAAACCTAGAGATAGTTCACTCCAGTTTGGATCTTACTAACCCCTAGGCAGTAACAGCCAACAACTCACGGAGGTCGGTTTCAATCTTCACAGAGGAAATATTTTATTGACGTGGCAATGTTACGAAGTTTATTTTAGGAATCAAATGGATAAATAAAACAACATTAGAAGACCTGGATTTTGCCGATGATCTTGCACTATTGAGTGAAAACCATCAAGATGCACAAACACAAACTGATAGATTAAAACTCATTGCAGGACAAATAGGTCTCCAAATCAATTCAGCATAAACAAAAATTATGGACTTCACCAATTCACCTAACGAAATTACTTTAAATGGACAACAACTTGAAAAAGTACAGAAATTATCCTATCTAGGAAGCAAATTAACACTCGACGGTGATGTCATGCCAGAAATTACAACTCGCATTGCCCTAGCATCAAGTTCATTTAACAGACTGTCTAATATCTGGAAGTCAAAGTCAATCAACACACGCACGAAAATGCGCTTATTTAATTCCTGCGTTATTCCGGTGCTATCATATGGATGTGAGAGCTTGAAAAGCTCTTTATCTTCAGAAAAGAAATTACTGAGTTTCGAGAACAAATGTCTTCGTAGGTTAACTAACACCCATTGGAGTGAATTCAAATCGAATGAAAAAATCAGAATGAAAAAAAGAAGAGACACATCAAAATTTTATCACAGATGTTATCAGAAAACGCCGTTGGTCCTACATCGGGCAATGTCCTACACGCAGACACCAACAGAATACACCACCAATCTCTTGAATAGATACCTACAGGCAAAAGAGCAAAAGAAACACTCAGAAGAACAATACTTAGAGAAAGTAAAACAACCAATATTCATATAATTCAAGAACTGCACAGAATAGCTTTGAACAGACATACTTGGAGAGATCTGACCTCTGCCCTATGCGCTAACTTCAGCGCAAAAGGAAAATGAATGTTACGAAGTAACAGAGAGATGATATCATGTTCACTTCTAAACACTGCGCTACGGCTTCCAAGTTCAATCCATACAGACTTTCAGCTAACAATACCATCCACAATAGTTCGGTCACCTCTGAAGAATGAAAGGCGATCGATTTTCGTATCAGGCGTGGGACATCAAGAGTCATATATCAAGACCTTCATGAAGACTCAAAGTGCGATTGAGGAAAGACATCGAACAGCCCCTAAGGGACGAATACTAGTTCTGGAGCAAGGTTCTCAGAGAGACGAATGATAGGTCGCTGTGAATGACCTTTACATCTCATTATGGAAGAGAACCCATTAATAAATAATCTATGATCCTGAATACTGGATAATGAACATGTGTTTTGAGAACAAAATATTTGGTGTTTTTAGATACACATGCAAGCGTGTAGACACGAACACATGCGATTTCATGTAAAAACAAAGAAGCAGAGCTCCTAAAGAAACTAGGAATGAGGGCAATAATAATTTTTCTGATTGTATTATTTACATGGCTGCACGATCTTGACAAAATCTGACACGAGATGGGAATACATACACTTGTTTCACGGTGGCATAAAGCCATGATAGTTGATTTGGAGTTTGTTAAATAATGCATATGTTTATATGATATATACATGTATAGTGTGTATTCATTGTATGTGGGTTTTTTAAAACAGTTCATGGGGAAATCGATGTAGTGCTTTAGTTTCTTAACACTCCTCGTATAGCAAACATCATATTTAAGCTTGAGTATATTTGAATGATGTTCAACTCCAATGTGATATCCGTATTAACATACGACAGCGAAAGTTGGAATTTACCAAAAACACTGGAGAAGAAATTAAGTTCATTTGAAAATAATTGTCTTAGAAAACTATTAAATATCGGTTGGGAAGAATTCAAATCAAACAAGAAAGTAAGAGAAGACACTAAAAAGCAATACGTTACTATACCACTAAGAAGAAAACGATGGTGATATCGGACATTTACTTTGAATGAGTTAAAACGGATTACCATCATAAGCATTATAATAAGTAAAGTAAAAAGTAAAGTAACCCATAGCATTTATTAATGCCGTAGGGGTGTGAGATGTTAGCGATCTCACATTTCACAGGCTCTGCAAATGAGGGCGGTAGCCATCTCCTCTCCCTCGCAGTCTTTACTTCCCGGATTAATCCGGTACCCATTTAAGGCTGGGTCGACCTGGGAGCCGTTGCGATCTGAAAACATTTCCGCCTCAACTGGGGAATGAACCCAGGACCACTCATATGCGAAGCCAGTGCGCTAACCACTGCGCTAACGCGGCTCCCATTATAATAAGTACCAGATGGCAAAACAAAATGGAAAAACTTGGAGAGACTTCGCAGAACAACCATCAAAGAGAGCATGACTATGTGTCTCTACAACATGCAAGAATTACAGAGTAACATCGCTCAGACTGGGGGGGGGGGCGGTGGGCTATGGTGTCTGCCCTATGCACTGTATTCGGCGCGGAAGGAACAGAGATAGATAGATAGATATTTGAATGTGTCAGTTCAGTGGTAAAGCGGTTAGTGCGCTAGTCTAATAAACACAACTTAGTCGGACTTGTTCATGGTTCACAAATTAATCAGTCACGTTTTTTGATGATGTCAATGAATGTATATATTCAACATTCAACAATAGTTAAATAACAATGTTCTATACAGAACCTATTTCCATTATTTTTATATACTCGTATTATATTGGAATATTTGTTTAACAGCATGTTAGCATTTTCGGCCCAGCACATCCATTTTTGGCATGACGAAAGAACTAGTTATTTGTTTGTTGAGTATGCAATCCTCTTTAAACGATACACCTTTTTTGAACCTAAAAGCGGAATCCCGTTCGTTTACATTAGCTCATGTTGGCTTGTATTTGAGTGAGCTATTTACTGATATGTTGTTGTTTCGTTCATCAGAAATTACGAGCATTACGAATCCTTACTTCTGTAATTGGTTGGTGTATCCAATGTTTTATTTCATACCCAGAAGACTAACTTTTAGTGGTGTACAATCACTGTGAGAAGAAGTTAATTACTCATGGGGGAATTTATAGAGGTTTTGTGATTTTTCTACCTTTAAAAAAAAAACACATACAGAAATGGATTCAGGAGCTTCAGCTCTCCGTCCAAACATCCATTCTTATCGGAAATGCCCATAGCACCATAGTTCTGGACAATCGTCACTGGGAAGGATCGGGCAGCCAGCCATGTATATCCGCTATCTAAGAGGGCTCTCCTATAATGCACTCCTATATTTGCCATGTTTCTGTGCACTCCCCGGAAAAGTCACGCCAAGCACAAAGTTCTTTTTAACCGCACCCAACATGCCACTTACACTCTGACAGGGCTATGATCAGGTCTATTAACTCATCTGGTTCCTCCATCACGATCTGCAGTGCTGTGTTCTCTAAATGTTGCACCACAAACGGAAACATAATTGTACAGATAAAATGTTGTTGAGCTTCCACAAGGGGAAAAATTCACTATATTCACATGCCATCTACAGAGAGTTTACTGTTGTCTAATGGTGGGTCTAATACGCCAATAGTCAGATCGTGAGACTTCCCACATCCCAGTGTGTTTTACTTACAGAGTACCTGTTATGATGAAGTACGCTTCTTTCAACCACAGACGTTAGTCAAATTTGGTTATACCAGAGCTTCCTACCATCAATCATAATGGAGGTTGTGGTTAGTTGTACAACAAGCTCCATTAAATAACTATAATTATAACATGTGAATGGATTGATATACTAATCAGATAAATTACTATCATGGGCGTATAAGAAAGTGTGACGCCCTGATGAAGGTCTAGAAGATTGACTTCATTTTACTTAAGTTTCCCAGCATTATCTCTAAAAGAAGCGTCACGTCGCCTGACAAAAGTACCACTCATAGCACGTAATTTCGTAGCTTTAAGAGATAACCCACGAATTTTAAAAATGCACTTGTAAGCAAGTCGTCACGAGCCTTGACCTAACTAGAAGTAAAGGCTAGTGGGGAAATGAATAAAGTAGAGATAGAACTGAGAAAGAACCAACAAGTAAAGCATATTTTAGTCTATAAGTAGCACCAATACGCCATGAGGCAAAGTGTATATGAAAATCCATTGCAATTAGTGTTCGATGACATGATGGTAGCTTTCTTATGGGATGTCCACAAATTATGCCACGTCAACGATTAGAGGGAGAATGTCTAAGAAGTTTTCCAGTTCTTAAGAAGGGGAGAGGTTGACAATACTTGACGTCAACAAAGTTGTATTTTTCACACATTAAATTGTTTGAAATTGTAAATTTTTCTAAAATATATGAAACAAATCATGTTGTTCTTCCAAAATATTTCCGCAATTCTTGTATGGTTAAAATTTTAGAACATACTAAAATAGTGCGAAGGGGTCGCTGAATTTTTGACACATATTGTCAAGGGAAGGGGAAAAAATTTTGCCATATTTATTTAAAGGTGGGTCCCATGGCATCTGCCGTTGTGGATGAAGATAACTCTTCATGTACTAAGCCGCAGCAACTATTAGGTGGGGTGGCCATTCCCTTCCTCGTTTTTTACCTTCCCTAACTCATGTGTCAGGTATTTACAGCTTATTTACAGCTGAGTCGACTGGAGGAGTGGTCGTGTCAAGTGAGAAATCACAACCCGGATTTTTTTTAAATGTCCGGACGTGGTTTCGAACCTGGCACGCTGTAACCAGATGATAGCAAGCAATCTCACTTTCCACTAGGCTACAGAATTTCTCCATATTTATCTACACCCTCTTAATTATTATTTCAGACACGTGTTATCAACATATATATTAATTTTAAAAATATAAATATATCAATAATAATAATAAAAAATATATGCATTATTAATGTATATAATTTACACATATTTATTATAAATATTTGAATGTAAGCAGTGCAAATACGCTTACACAAACTCTAGATACATGCTGTGAAATCAGCCAACTCCCAGTTTTTGTTGTCCACTGTTCTTTTTTAATTTACATATGTTGTTTTCTAATTTCGTGTTCAGTTTATAGGCTATGTTCATGTGAGATTGACATACTATCTCTCTTTCCTTTTAAATTTTATTAATCATTTCTGTTCTTTGAAATAATAAACTGGACTAGTGCCTTTGATTCCAGAGTACAGATAATTTAGTTGTGGAAAAATACTGCCTAATTTCACAGCATGTATCTATAGTTTTGTGTAAGCGTATTTGCACTGATGACATTCAAATATTTATAATAATTATGTGTAAATTATAGACATTAATAATGCATGTATTTTTATTATTATTATTAATATATTTTATTTTTATTAATATATCATTATTAATATAGCCCGTTAACTGTACAGCAGATGGAAACTAATAAAATCCCGTTAACGGTACAGCAGATAGAAGCTAATAAACTCCTGTTAACTGTACAGCAGATAGAAGCTAATAAACTCCTGTTAACTGTACAGCAGATAGAAGCTAATAAACTCCTGCTAACTGTACAGCAAATAGAAGGTAATAAAATCCTGTTAATGGTACAGCAGATAGAAGCTAATAAAGGCTCGTTAACTGTACATAAGAGGAATGCTAATAAAGGCCCGTTAACTGTACATCTAACAGAAGCTGAAATTACCGCGCCCGTGTGATTCAGTGGCTCGAAAGAGGAGTAATGACTAGCAACATCATGGCATGCCATACGTTTCGGAAGAGGGGACTAAGAAGATTGGGGAGGGGGGTGTGGAGTTGACTGTACAGAATGGATAAAAGTTATCTCAAAAGCCATGCTTAAATCGCTTGTGTCGAATCGAAAAGAGCAACCAAGCTTTGAATACAGTATATACCGATCTCAAAAGTACATCCTCAAAAACATCATGAGTTTAAAAATATAGGCATAAGAAGATATATCTTCATGGAGGTCAGGAAGGGCTGTATAAAAATCTATTATTCTGAAATTAATACATAAAGCTTATGTTTAAAATTAGTTTGTGGTGATTGTTACAAAAGCTCCGTTTGCGTTCATTTTCAAACTTGTGTTGGTTAGCAAGCCGTACTCGGGAGACTGGAATGTGATGTAACAATGTGTCAACACTACTTTTGGAGCTGCAATTCGCGGTAAAAGATATTGTAGAACAAATGTATGCCGAAATAAAATATATTATTTAATAAATAAAGTTATCTATACAGTGTAAGATATCATTATTACTGTTGCATGAAGTGATTGTGTTTTAGCTTTTGCATTGGATCATTATCATTTGTCTGTTGCTTTGGGCCATTCTGTTGTAGCTGTTCCAATATTTATTAAAGAAACGATGGCATGGATCCACTAAAGATATTCATTTTATGGAACTATTTCTAACGTGTATATAGGTAAATATTTACATTTATTCGGGAATATTAGATCCAACTATGTATCTATATGCAATTTACACTAGGTGGGTCTAATGCATTTTACACTAGTGATTATATTCAGCAAAATTATAACTAAATTAACATTCTGTTGTTGTTGTTTTCCCTTTTTTAATTTTACACAGTATAAATATTTCAATAATTATTTCTTAATTTTTTTGGATGTAAGTGCGGAATAGATAGAAAATTGTAGTTACAATTCAAAGTGAATCAGAAACTCGCCGTTTACTACTATTACCTTGCGATGCGGAATTCGATAACTATAGCGGACATAATGTTTATGGCAGTAATGTGAAGGCAAGGCAATAGTCTAGGCCTCATTTTCTATATTAAATATCAGAAGTCTAATTTAGATTCCATACTTTAAACAGTAGAATGATACTTTAAACAGTAGACTGATATTTTAAACAGTAAATGATATTTTAAACAGTAGAATGATACTACTTTAAACAGTAGAATGATACTTTAAACAGTAGAATGATACTACTTTAAACAGTAGAATGATACTTTAAACAGTAGAATGATACTACTTTAAACAGTAGAATGATACTTTAAACAGTAGAATGATACTTTAAAGAGTAGAATGATACTTTAAACAGTAGAATGATACTTTAAACAGTAAAATGATACTTTAAACAGTAGAATGATACTATAAACAATATAATGAAAATCTTCACATAGATTCTATATTTCAAAGAATATAGGAAATGCTTAATCTGGATTATATACTTTAATAGAAGGACGGCATAACTTGAATTCCATAGTGTAAAAGAATAAAATCATTCATATTCTATAGTTTCAATAACAGAATGACCAAGTCCTCCAGGATAAGTCATGCGCGCAGATCCCAAACATCGTCACTTATCTTGGTTTATCATTGATCACTTTGTGCATACTTTGTGTTGTCAGAAAATAAAAAGCACTGGAAGAGTCTGATAAACCACGATAAGTGACACTGTTTTTGGATCAGCAACCGGATTATTCCTGAGAGGGATTTAAGAATAACTATAACCTGGTCTGGATACGGCAAACAACAGAATTAAAATATTTAGATTCTATACTATCAATAATATAATGCAAGTGTATGCAATTTAGTTGCCACCCCCCTCCCCCAACTCTATTGTACTTCCTATTGAATACTAAATTAACAAGGGAACAAAAGACGGAAGATTTACTTGTCTTGGCTTCAACTGGGAACCTTATAAAGGTTAAGTGTCACGTGATAGAAATTTGAAATGTTAGGTTTATGTAAGGTGTGTGGTAGAGAAGTCTTGACATTCATGCTACCTAGATTACCTCCTATTAGTTCTCTTTGATCATAGACTCACAAAACTGAAATCATCTTTTATCTTCCTAATCATATGCGTATATAAGTGTCAAATTGTGACAATGTGTTACTTCCTAATCCTGTGCATATGAGTGTCAAATTGGGACAAGATGTTACTTCCTAATCATATGCGTACATGAGCGTCAAATTGAGACAAGGTGTGATTTCCTCATCACGTGTATATGTGTGTCACATTGAGACGCCATGTGATTTCCTAATCATGCGCATATGAGTGTCAAATTGAGACAATATGTGATTTCCTAATCAAGCGTATATGTGTCAAATTGAGATAATATGAGATTTCCTAATCAAGCGTATATGAGTGTCAAATTGAGATAATATGTGGTTTCCTAATCATGTGTATATGATTATTATTCTGTTGTTTTCTGATGTAATTCTAGATTGTCATTTAAGTTGTTTGTCGTCCGATATTTTCATTTTTGCCTCTATCTCTTATTGTTACTCAGAAAATTCTACGTAGGCATGTCATTTATGTTGTAACAAGTTTTCTTTTGGCTTTTCTTGATAGTGTCCGCGTTTGACATTGACAGTGTGATGATATTATCGTTTTATATAGTGCAGTAATTGTGTTCATGTTCAGATGTTTGTCTGAAAATAGGAGACATCTGCCCAAGATCTGGTATGTCATGTAGCATCTATGTTGGATTTCTTTGGTGTTTTTCCTATTTGATGATCTGATGTTTCCAAGGTAAATGGATTCTTTCACCTGTTTAAATTGTTGGACATCTATGAAAATAGTAGTGTTTATTTCTGTTTTTGCGACTTACATTTTCTCGGTTTTGTTTGTGTGTATCTTTATGTTAAACTCGTTACATGTTGTGTGCAAGTCTATTAATATGGTGTTTTAGTTTTATGATGTTCATATTATTGCTTGATCGTCTGCAAAAAATAAAATCGCGAAGTACGTTGTTCGATGAATAGCAAAGAAGTTAGAACACATCCTTGTCACACTTCAGGTTGTATGTGAAATTTGTCTGAAAACCCTATACCCGTTCTAACTGCGCATTGACTACTTGTGTAACTACTACTGCACAAGATGGTTAGGTGTAATGGAATCCCATATTGTGATAGTATTTTTAATAGTTGTTATCTGTCTACTATGACGAAGGTTTTTTTTTAATCAACAAACGCGATATACAATTCTTGGTTGTTTTCAGTGTTTTATTTTCAGTTGTCTGAGTGTAAAAATGGCATCTGTACAGCTCTTATTCATACGGAATCCCATTTGAGTGTCGTTAAGCTGTGGTTCGATGAATACTCGTAATCTTCTTTCTAGAATTCTGTTGAAAAGAAAGATTACGAGCATCCATCGAACTGCATCTTAACAACACTCGCATTAACATATGGTTGCGAGAGCTGGAAAACAATAATAGTGCTGGAGACGAAATGTAATTCATTTGAAAATAGACGTCTTAAAAAACTCTGAACAATTGTCTGGGAGAAATTCGAGTCAAACAATCAAATAGGAGAAGATACCAACAACAATATGGTTCTATAACAATTAGACGAAAACAATGAATATGTATCGGACATATACTTAGAATGAATGAAAAAGACTGCCACTACAAGCATTCAATTAGGTTTCAGACGAACAAAAAACAGGAAGATCAAGAGAAACTCTTCGCCTAATAACTATCATATAGGGTATGACTATGGGTGTCAATAACATACAGGAACTATATACAGTATCATTACATCCCTCTAACTGGAGAACACTGGTTTCTGCCCCATGCACCGTATTCGGCGCTAAATGAACATTACATATATAATCCGTTAGATCTGGATAACCGTGGCCTACAAGGGAAGAATTTAGCGAAGAGGGGAATTGAACATCGCCATATCCAAATAACCGCATTAATAATTCAATAATTTGAACCTTCATACGAGGTGATATTATGATGAGCTGAGGTACGAACAAGTACTGTAAATCTTCATGTCACCTAGTATTGTGAATCTTAATGTGAACTAGTACTGTGAATCTTCTTGTAACCCTGAACTGTGAATCGTCATGTGACCTGATATTGTGAATTTCTTTACATTGAAATTCCATTATATGATCTCTTTCCTGTTTGCAAATCTGTAGCAGATTGCATTACATTGTTCAGTTAGAATTAATATTTAAATTGTTTACTATAACAATTTCTATCATTATTTCAGAATGGCTTAAACAAACAAACAAGGAGAATGTGATATATGAACATCGGAAGCTCTACCATGTCTGAAATCAGCTGAATTGACAGAAATGACCTTCGACCCACACCATTTTCATAGCTCTATGGTCATTGCAATCACCTTTGTGTTTTCCTACCTGTTTTCTGTAACCTTTGGTAAGTATTTCTTGTTATTTAATCACCGAAAACAAGTCAATACTACTCTTCTTCTTCTGTATTATCTGTATAACAACCACGTAAATTCAACGTTTATAATTAGACTTGCAGATAAGCTTGGATGGGCAATCCGAGGTATCCCTGTGACATTGTAGTTAGTCATCTTTTTTTTCCTTTCACAAAATCGAGGTCTCATACCGAATAATGCTATTTGCAAGTGTGATTTTATAAGAGATCCATGAGAAGCTACGTTTTGTAAGTAATGCTCTCAGTAGATTGTGCGATGTCTGTTGAGAGGTGCGAATTATATATGAGAAAATTCGAATACAATGAAATCATGTCTTTTGAGCCATTTCTATAGACAATTATGACAGAACAGGTTTCTGAGAGACGTTATGTTGCCAAATAGTTATGACAGAGACGTTTTGACGCTGTGTGTTACTTCAGATTGGTTATTGCAACCATTTATGACAGTGTAAACGATGATGGTGGCACCGTGTATAACTACTTCATGAACTGCTGAATGTAAACTCCAACCTTCCACAACTATATAATACATTATTAACTGCTTCTTCAGTTCACAACATCTACGTCAATGGTACGACATCAAATATGTAACGATATGATACATCAATCATATAATGTCGATTGCACGACATCAATCACATAATGTCTGGTAACATCAATCATATAAATTCCGGAAAACGATTCATATAATGTCTTCTATATCAGCATCAATTTTCCATAATATACATACATCAATCAGCAAGTCCAGCTAACTCTCGAGCTTATTACTTCCAGCTAAGTGACCGTATAAGCTATACCTCCGGAACTATATTTTAGTTTCCCTATCTAATTATATGTAGCTTGGAACTTGATCATCTCGCTCTAAGTTCTAAATCTAACCTGGTCCTGGCAGCTATCTGCCTCGACTCAGGTCCGTTCAGCTCAACCGCCGAAAAGCAAGTCCTCTCTTCTCCACGGGCGAAAGCCAAGTGCTCCCACCTCAACGGGTGAAGCACCAAAAATCCCTCCAGCTACAAACCAACCCTACTTCATACTAGTAGACCCCCCCCCACCCTCTAGTTGTGTAAAGGCAGTCTATTGGTCTACTTCAAACTACCAGCAACAAGCAATCTTCTCTTATCACATTTTGCCGAATCTCAGATTCCAACACATACTAGCATTCTTCAATCTTTCATACTTAACATTCTAGGTAATTAATAACACCTGGACTGTAATTATACAACTAGCTGTCGACCAGCTAAATTTGCTTTCTGATATAATTACAGTACTAGTTTCCTGCGATATTCTAAGTGGTCGGGGCAATTCATAGATGGGAATTGTCCACTAGTTTGAAACTCTGTGATAACCCCACCAGTGTTCAACTTTCCGCTGTTTCCTGTCACAATAAAATTCACATCCATTCATTGGAATCCGATACAGAAAAATGTTTCTCCCACTAGTTACGAAACTGCCACTGAGGAAATATCATCAAAGAGAAGTCCCGACGCATAATAACATTCCTGTGCCCATTTACTTTACCCAATCTGTTTGGCAATCTCTGGTTTACCTGAAGGACCACACAACGAAACAAAACGGATCTTAGTTTAGTTTCCAAACAGGGGCGTCGTCCTTTACACAAATAGTACTCAAAATAGTAAGATGTCTCCCATCTTACTATTACACAATCTGCCTTTCATTGCTGCATATACGAAACTATAACACAATTTGTCTAGACTTTTATATTTCCTGAAGTTCGTAAACCCTGTCTATAGAGCAGCATCTGCTTATTGACTTCCGTACAGAAAACACTCTCGTTCACTTTCTGTATCCACCGCCAAAGCGCTCGTGTTTTGTTGGCTACTTCCGAATACGGAATCTCTCCTACTCATTTAAAACATGAGTTCGCTTGTGTCTGGTTTTTACTGTCAAAATAGCAGCATGAGGTCATGTTTCTGATAATATTGTGTCTGGTGTTTACTTTCAAAGTAGGATCATATGGTCACGTGTCGCATATTATTGTGTCTGGTGTTTACTTTCAAAGTAGGATCATGTGGTCATGTGTCTTATATTATTGTGTCTGGTGTTTACTTTCAAAATAGGATCATGTGGTCATGTGTCTTATATTATTGTGTCTGGTGTTTACTTTCAAAATAGGATCATGTGGTCATGTGTCTTATATTATTGTGTCTGGTGTTTACTCTCAAAGTAGGATCATGTGGTTACGTGTCTTATATTATTGTGTCTGGTGTTTACTCTCAAAGTAGGATCATGTGGTCACGTGTCTTATATTATTGTGTCTGGTGTTTACTCTCAAAGTAGGATTATGTGGTCACGTGTCTTATATTATTGTGTCTGGTGTTTACTTTCAAAGTAGGATCATGTGGTCATGTGTCTTATATTATTGTGTCTGGTGTTTACTTTCAAAGTAGGTTCATGTGGTCACGTGTCTTATTTTATTGTGTCTGGTGTTTACTGTCAATATTGCACCCTGAGATAACGTGTCTTATATTATTGTGTCTGGTGCTTACTATTGAACTAGTACATTGAGGCCTTGTGTATTATAATATTGTGTCTAGTGTTTACTGTCAAAATAGGATCCTGTGGTCACGTGTCTTATACTAATGTGTCTGGTCTTTACACTTATAATAGCTTCCTGTGGACATGTGTCTTATAATATTGTCTTCTATGCACTGTCAAAATAGCACATTTAAGTCATGTGACTTATAGTAACTATTGTGGCTGGTGTTTACTGTCATCATTGCACACTGAGATGACGTGTCTTATGATATTGTGTCTGATGTTTACTGTTAATCTAGCACATTGAGGTCTTGTGTCTTATACTATTGTTTCAGATGTTCACTGTCAAAGCAGCACATTTAGGTCAAGTGTCGTATAATATTGTGTCTAGTGTTTACTGCCACAATTTCACATTATATATGGTGTTAACTTTTAGAATAGCTTCCTGTGGCCATGTGTCTTATAATTTATTAATAGTGTATGATATATACTGTCAAAGTTTCACCCTGAGGTCACGTGTCTTATATTATATTTTGTATTTACTGTCAATTTAGGATCCTGAAGTCACGTTCTTATAATATTGTGTCCTGTGTCTACTGTCAAAATAGCACCCTCGGGTCAAGGGTCTTATAATATTGTGTCTTATGTGTACTGTCAAAACAGGACCCTGAGGTCAGTTGTCTTATAATATATTAATTTTAAAACTTTTTTATGGTTATGTGTGCGGAGAGGGTTTGAGGGGTAAGGGAATTGGTATTTCTAATAATGCTCTAATCAACACGGAGAATGACAACAATCAAGCAAATCTTTAATTATTGCCAGATATTCTGTGTTGGACAGAAAAATGTAATTCATCTGTCGGTCAGTAATTTTCTTCCTGACACATATATTGTTCACAGATGTTCCAGTACCCAATACATATATGCCTATCAATGAATGTAGCAAACCCAAATTTAAACTTCAAAAACATTTTAAGTAAGGTATCTCCTGTGATTACTTGTTCTTTAACTTTAGTCCACACCGGCTCTACTTGATTACGATGCATACATATGCTAAGTTGAATGTCGAAGAGATGTGTTGCTCATGTGCTTCTTTATTTTGCCAGTATGATACCAATATTTGTAGTTGAACACGGATCACACTAAACATACAGATAGACAACATATAAGTATAACAAGTATCGGAGTTCAAATATCTAGGTAATATTTTCACAGAAAATGGAAGCCTTGATAGAAAGATCGAGACGAGATGTCAAAAGGCAAATGCGGTAACATTCCAACTGTCACCATTACTTCTTCATCCCAAGCTATAGATGGAAGTTAAAAGACAAATGATTTACAGTATATTCCTACCAACACTGTGTTACCAGTGCCAAACCTGGTCTCTCTCAACTTCACATTACAGAAAGATAGTGACGTGTGAGATGAAATGCTTGAGGACAGCTGAAACACCAGGCTTGATAGATTACGAAATTAAGACATCAGGGAAAGAATAAGTATAACACCTTGCACAGATTTACCTATAAGCTAAACAAGGTATAGCTTAAGGCCCCCACTTTTTCGGGGACCCCCAAAAAATCAAATGTGGCACTGACATATGATATCTAGACTTATAAAAGGCCCCATATCTCAAACAGCTTATGGCCTTATCAAGTCTAAATCCGGAGCTGCTTTCTACCACAAAGCTGGACATCAGGCGGCGCCAACCTTCCTACCACTTTCTACCACAAAGCTGGATATCAGGCGGCACCAACCTTCCTACCACTTTCTACCACAAAGCTCGACATCAGGCGGCACCAACCTTCCTACCACTTTCTACCACAAATCTGGACATCAGGCGGCACCAACCTTCCTACCACTTTGTACCACAAAGCTGGACATCAGGCGGCACCAACCTTCCTACCACTTTCTACCACAAATCTGGACATCATGCGGCACCAACCTTCCTACCACTTTCTACCACAAATCTGGACATCAGGCGGCACCAACCTTCCTATCACTTTCTACCACAAAGCTGGATTTTCAATCAGGATTCACTAGAAGTAGTATTTTTCGTAATGAATCACGTCCAGTTTTGTTCATATGTTCTTGACATAATACAAACGTTTTCTTTGTGTTACTTTTTTATAAGATTCATTTGTTTTCACAAGTCATGATTGACTTTACAAATTATAAAATAATTATAATATTTTTTTTTTATTGCCAAGAGATATTTCAATACTTGCTATGTTATAGACAAATTTATTCAAGGTTATTAGGACAATGAAGACAGGTCTTGATTAATGCGTCTAGTGACCGAGACTCGCTCGAGAGCCTTGAGAGTAGGACTACAAAATAAATTATATATTATATTATTTCACATGTGTCTAGCACAGACTTAATATTAAATTACATTATTTCCGAGCTATCTAGAACACTATCTGTGCGATGTATCCTTTGCAGACCGTTGTTCCCACTGAAATCATGTAATCTTCTGGTATTATGTGCTCGCTGTACTGCCTCTCCCAGTCTCATTCGAAACAACTTCGACATCATAAGTCTTTTATAGTCTTTCTCTGCTTCTTATTCCATTTCATATGTGTGTGTATGTGAGTGTGTCTGTATTGTATGAACTAGATTTGATATGGAAATATTAATGTTGTTCTTGGAATCAGCTGGACAAATATGCAAAGTAGCAGCTCTGATAACAAAGGTATCAACATTTTATTTTGGTTCGCCTGCGTTTTTATTTTTGTACACGTTCTGTAGGATAAACAATACTACCCATGTGTAATAGAGTTATTTGCTATTGTTATGTAAGAGAAACAACACTACACATGTATAACAGAGTTATTTGCTCAAGTTACACATCAGAAATAATATGAAACTTGTGAGATATATATATATATACATAATTTTTTTGTGCACGATACCTAAGAAGACGTTTGACTACATATATATGTATCTGCCGTTAATAATCTTTCGTTCTCATCACTCTGTATTTTTTTCGTTCTCCCTTTCTCTCGTTATCTGTTTCCATTTTTGTTCCTGGACCTTCCAGCCTCATATTCCAATTCTTACTACTAAACCGACTCCAATTTCTTTCTTACCTTGACCTTCACTCAACGCCTCCTTTATCACTTACTCATTCACTCTTGCTGTTTTTTTATATCGCTCTCTCTCCCTCCGATACTATAATTCATTCCTCCAGATCTTATATTTACGTGAATATCTTGCTCCTGATGATAATATACTGGCTCATGTCCCTTGATAAATATATTCTAATGAAATCAAGATAGCAAGAGGATGTAGCCTCTAACCGTATAATGTTCTCAGATAACATCTTCGTAAATGTACACATTTTTTTCTTATATCCCAAACAATGAAACATTACCTTTTACATATATATGTATATATATTCAGTTACGTCATGCAACATGGATGGGCAAACTACGGCCCGCTAAGACATATTTACTAGTCCTCCAAGGCATGTGTACTAGCCTACCAGTTTGATTTAAAATGACTATATACATTTAAGGGATCTTCGTGGCACACTGGTTAAGGCATTTATCTTGTGCTTAACAGGTCGTGGGTTCGATATCGGGCTGTGACGCCTTTTCTGCAAGTGCATTTTTTTTAAATGTCCAAGGATTATTGTTTTAAGTTACGTTCTATGAATAGCATTCTTGGCAAGAAGCGTGCTATTTTGTTGAGAGGCACGTATAACAGTTGCGAAATCATAGAACAATGAAGTCCATCTTCTAATCCTTTTTGTCTTTGCTACTATATATATATATATTAGCCCCGGAGCTTACACAATGTCACATCACAAGACATTGCTAAAAGAAGGAAGTCACATCGCTAAATAGGAAATTGTTATGTGAAATGTTTATTGTTGAGATCACAACACGTGCTCATAATCAACGAAACAAGACGACGGATGAGAGTGTCTTTTGTCACCATTTTATGATTGTAGTGAGTGGCGACAGAAATCTGTACTTTGGCAGAAATCTGTAATCTGTACTCAGTACAATACTTTTCACTATGTCAGTAATTTAAAAAATATATTTTTTTTAAAATGTCCAGCTGTCAAGTCTGGCCCCGTTCCCGTCTCTAACTTTACTAACCTGAATTTGACCCACCAACCCATAAAGGTTGCTCACCTCTTCCAGAAAGTATTGTCTCAAGGATCAGATGTGAGTTTCATATGTTGACCAAATCTCTGTTCGCCCGTGTTATGCAAAAGCATGATAGAGGAGGAAAGAATAGTTACACAGACACTTTTTCTAAGGAGGTTTGGACTGCATCCAAAGGTTTTACATGTCTCACCAGTGACTCATG
Organism: Meghimatium bilineatum; assembly: GCA_034231615.1. Lineage (NCBI taxonomy): Eukaryota > Metazoa > Mollusca > Gastropoda > Stylommatophora > Philomycidae > Meghimatium > Meghimatium bilineatum. The sequence goes on from CM067298.1 coordinate 99,842,565, forward strand.
AGACCCCCAAACTGCAACAGTAAACCCCTAGCAGATAAATGATATGTATATATGGTAATGAGACCCCCCCACCCCCAAAACCATGCAATAGTAAACCACATACGTATACAGTAATACTGCTATGTTGCGGCAGTCCGATAGAACTTTATCTATACATTTATTTTTTATACTTTCTTTCCCCCTCCCCATCCTCTTTTTAATTATTTTTTTTTCAAAGATTGCAGACGACGGCTGAGATTTTGAGCATTCTTGATATCAGATACAGCTCTGTAGATACTTCCTCATTTCAAAAAAGGATACACAATGATATATTGCTCATAAAATCAGGGGAGAAAAATGAACACAACATACAATGATGTATTGCTCATAAAATCAGGGGAGAAAAATGAACACAACATACAATGATATATTGCTCATAAAATCAGGGGAGAAAAATGAACACAACATACAATGATATATTGCTCATAAAATCAGGGGAGAAAAATGAACACAACATACAATGATATATTGCTCATAAAATCAGGGGAGAAAAATGAACACAACATACAATGATATATTGCTCATAAAATCAGGGGAGAAAAATGAACACAACATACAATGATATATTGCTCATAAAATCAGGGGAGAAAAATGAACACAACATACAATGATATATTGCTCATAAAATCAGGGGAGAAAAATGAACACAACATACAATGATATATTGCTCATAAAATCAGGGGAGAAAAATGAACACAACATACAATGATATATTGCTCATAAAATCAGGGGAGAAAAATGAACACAACATACAATGATATATTGCTCATAAAATCAGGGGAGAAAAATGAACACAACATACAATGATATATTGCTCATAAAATCAGGGGAGAAAAATGAACACAACATACAATGATATATTGCTCATAAAATCAGGGGAGAAAAATGAACACAACATACAATGATATATTGCTCATAAAATCAGGGGAGAAAAATGAACACAACATACAATGATATATTGCTCATAAAATCAGGGGAGAAAAATGAACACAACATACAATGATATATTGCTCATAAAATCAGGGGAGAAAAATGAACACAACATACAATGATGTTTTAACGTAAAATCCGTGTAAAACCAATCCATCGCAGATCAAAGTACAATAAAGTAAAAGTAGACTCCACCACATGTTTAATTATTTTCCTTGTCTTTGTAAATTTCATGTTCGTCATTTACTAATTGAAATATTTATTTATTTAGGGTTGGGGTTAGTTATGTAAAACACAACTATTCTAACCCTAACTCAAATTCTAAAAATAAATTAATATTTAAATTATTAAATGATTAATATGAAATTTACAAACATAGACAAGAGAAATAACACGAGTATGTGGTGACGTCTACTTGTGATGCACCCAAGGTACTCACAATGACCTGCTCAAATCGATAGACGCAATGTGTCCATCCTATAGGCGCAACGCAGTCTGGTTGTCAATCACAACACAACGGATTCTCTTCTGGAAGAACATCCTGTTGACAAACAGTAATTTGAAAATTAACGCAGGTCGCACAACAAGAATAAAATAATAAGAAGTCACGGTTTGGTATCTTTTTGTAAAGGGGAAAATCTTGGGGAAAAAAATCTTTCTCGATGTAAGTTTTGGAAGAAGAATTACAACTGAAAAGGAAACAACGTCGACGTTTCGACCAACAACACTTTATTAAGATATGCTATGGTTACATACATACATAAAAGGTATAAATACATCTGGCCGTTACAATCTGTGGTGTTAACTAGTAGGATCACACATAAGAAGATCAGAACGAAATAACATCAACTACAAAGAGAAGTGCACTAAGAAACATGGCAAGATGATATAACATACCAAGATAATTATTCATTTCACTAATGGTACACATTTCTACAACAGGCTTCCTAACATTCCACATACATCTACGGTTCAAGCTAGTCTATTCTGCTAGATACAGACTATACATAAAAACCTAGTGGCATTACATAATCACTACCAGCTGGTCGGTAACAAGTTGTAGACTTCAGTGGGAAATAAAAATTAATTCTCCCTAGTCAGCACTGCTTTTGAGAGACACATACAGGAGATATGTAACAGGCAAAATAGGAGCACGCAAAAATGAAGATCTGTTGGTTGTTTTTAATAAGGGAAAGTTATATGAGAGAGTGTGGTATGTTAGATGTGAGGAGGTGGTATGTTAGATGTCAGGAGATATTATGCTACATTTGTGGAAATGGTATGTTAGATGTGAGGAGATGGTATGTTAGATGTGAGGAGATGATCTGTTAGATATGAGGAGATGGTATGTTAGATGTGAGGAGATGGTATGTTAGATGTTAGGAGGTGGTATGTTAGATGTGAGGAGGTGGTATGTTAGATGTGAGGAGGTGGTATGTTAAATGTGAGGAGACGGTATGTTAGATGTGAGAAGATGGTATGTTAGATATGAGGAGGTGGTATGTTAGATGTGAGGAGGTGGTATGTTAAATGTGAGGAGATGGTATGTTAGATGTGAGGAGGTGGTATGTTAAATGTGAGGAGATGGTTTGTTAGATGTGAGGAGATGGTATGTTAGATATGAGGAGATGGTATGTTTGATGTGAGGAGGTGGTATGTTAGATATGAGGAGATGGTATGTTAGATGTGAGGAGGTGGTATGTTAAATGTGAGAAGATATTATGTTACATGAGAGGAGAATATAAACGAACGCATGAAACTATTTTAAAAAGCACACATACATGCACTAGCAATGCTAGAGGTGGAGAACTCTGAAGAGAAAGATGCTGTCATACCAGAGAATATGTGTATAGTCTTATAGTCTATTTTTTATGACGGACACCCCAGCTATCACAGAAATTCTGAACAGTTTGTCACATAGAAAACATAGTCAGTCATGTGACGTAGCCTTTCCAGAACATTGTCTTCCTTATGAATCTCCTGAAATCCCCGAAGTCTCTGGGAAGATGTTGCGCTTCTTCTAGCGATATGTACATGCACTCAAGAATATCTCTTGTCCAACGTAAGAAAACATAACAGAGAGAATTACCTAGAGGCTGTATAAGAAAGACATGATTGAATACCGTAAACGTTTTCTTACAACATAAATGAATCCAAGCTGTATACAGCAATTAACAGGTAGAAAATTCCCCACTGTGTGACTCGGAAGAAGTTTTATTGGAATTAGTTAAGAAGAGGCCGTACAAATGGCAGTAATAGCGATAACCAAAGTCTGCGGATATTCTATTCTCTTCATTTTAACTGTCTATTATCCACATCACATTGCCTGCACATACCAAGTTTTCACGCGGTGCTGTCTCTTGAATTATGGTGCTATATACACTTTCACCAGTGTGTTTGTATCATGCTGCTATATACACCTTCACCAGTGTGCTAATTATCATTATCAGTTCACATAAAATAATCTGTTTTTGTGTTTACAAAGAAATCCAGTTCATGATGTCTTTATTTATAAAGTGGGCGTTTTTTCAGAGATCATTGGGGATTATCACTTGGAGCTACGGAGTTGCGAGCTATGGATGGTGCTCTCGAAATACCCTGTTGGTTTTGTTGAAAGGGACGTAATACAATTTATGTAACCCGACTACAACGAAGTCAATTCTTCACGCCTTAAGAACCTTAAAGGAATTGTGTTTTTAAACTCGTCCACAAAATGATTTTATTTGTTATGATGATGATAGTGATTATAATGATGATGCTGACGATGGTGATGGGTGGTGATGTGTGTGATAGGTGATGGATGAGTGATGGATGAGGGATGGATGTGTGGTGAATGGGTAGTGGATGAGTGATGGATAAGTGGTGGATGGATGAATGGTAATGATTGCCTTTTTCGTCCTTACAGACAGTCAGAAAGCAGACCAGTGTACAATTTGAAATTAACTATGAGGCTCTCAAATTTGTTAAATTACCGAAGTACATAATCTCTACGTTTCACATGTGATTACTTGCCTGAGCTAATTTTATTGAGAAGTGTCATGTCCATTTTACTAACCCCCTCCCCCTTATCTCTCTTTCTGTCTCTCTCTCTCTCTCTCTCTCTCTCGGCTCTGTAGATTAGTTCCAAGGGAAAGGCAATATTAATATGCTTGAAGAGAAGCAGAATTGCAGGAGGCTCCAAAAGATAGATTAATACACTATCAACTGCTTTTGCCTCTCTGCACCTGATTTTCTGTAGGGGTTTACTCCATTAGCAAGATGCACTACCATTCTAATCAGCTAGGCAGTATAAAAATTTATAGTTATATATAGAGAATAGTATTAAATATGTTGGAAAGTTGGTGTAAACTACGATATGTTTTGTTTGTTTGTTTTGCGTTCGCTCCATTGTAACCATCACGGATATCCGTGCGATTTCCGCCGGGAGCGTGATTACGTTGTGCCACCGTTATGCGCCTTGTAGGCCTAGCACATCCGATTTCGGCATGCCTTGAAAATTCGGGTGGGCTACTCTTAGCCTGTGACAGCCTCTATATCTGTCTCCAAGCACGCGTAGTGGCGACTCTTCGCCCAGACGATTTGTGCTCTCGTCTGACTCGCACGAGGTGTTCCACTGTCTATGAACTTGCCTCATGTAATTAGACGTGCTGTGCCTGTGCCCATTGGGTACTGAACCGTTTCTCATCCGTGAGCCTGGTTCCTTGAGGGGAAGAACTCAACAGAGGAGTTGGACCCTGGCTCTTTCGCCCTCTTAGCCGAGGTGTCATTCACCGACATCGTGTACCCCTTGTCCAAGTTCGAGTCTCACACCACGCGTTTGAGAGCAAGGCGTTCTCGAGCTGAGCGTCATTGTCCCAATAGCGCCTGAGCCCATCAGGTACTCAACCCTTTCTCTCTTCAAGTGTATTTCCGGTGTAGGAAAACCTGACAGTAGAGTTGGGCCAGGGCTAAATCATTGTCCCTTTTGTGCCTGAGCCCATCGGGTACGGAACCGTTTCTCTCTACAAGTGTACTTCCGTTATAGGAAACCTTGACATTAGAGTTGGGCCAGGACTACCATCGTTGTCCCTTTCTTGCCTAAGCCCATCGGGTACAGAACCCTTTCTCTTCGCGAGCATATTTCCGGTTTAGGAAGGCTCAACATAAGAGTTGGGTTAGGTGTTCTTGCTTTACCAAACGCCAATGGATGGGTCTAGGTCTCTGCCTGTAAGGAACACAGGTAACTAGAAGCTCGTCTCGAGCTGACAGAGCTTGTAGTTCCCCTTTCCTAGGGACTTTTTACTTTCTATTTGCAGTTCGCGCTTCCCCTCTAGCGCTGTTCTGCCCTTTCATTGTTTCATTGTACTCGGTATAAAATCTATTTGTCTCTCGCCATGCATCTACCTTTACGTGCATTTTACATTGGCCGCCCCTCCAATGTTCGGACTGGACTGACTAGCTTCACTGTATGTCGACAGTGTCGCTATATGTGGTGATGCTGGTGGTGTCGGAGATTTTGTCTGTCTCTTGTGCAGTCAAATCTCTTTCCATCTGCTACCTCCACATTCTCGGACACGATCCCCAAATGATTTGGCCAGAATCAGCTCGAGCTGCTGTATTTCTGTTTACAGGGTGCACCGCGTGGAGGTACATTTGGGATCTTGGTTATCTGCTAACCCTGGGTCCGCCTAGAGCAATGCGTTCCCTTAGCACCCCAACTACGAGATAATTGAAGGGATCTCCATTGGTTCAACAATGAATCAGTGAATGTGAGGAGAGAATACATCACGGGATCAACCCTGCCGTAGTGGTTAAGCCGTACGCTGTACGCAGAAAGTACCTAAGATACTATGAGAGACAAAATCATCAGATTTATATCAAATCTGGGAGTGATAACATCGCGCTTCTGCATTATTGCACAGGAAATACAAACTTTAGTGGGTGCAGCAACAGCACGGTTACACTTTAAAATTAGAAGTTATTATCTGAAATGGAACAATAATGCAGGAAAACGAAACATTGAGAAAGTTTAGGAAAAGCAATTGTGTTAACACAAAACTGCGAATAATTTGTGAAGTTGATGCATACCAGCAAACTAGATGTTTAGTAGAAACTGTTCAACAACTTCAAGCTTGCTGACACCTATATTCGAAGTATGAGTGAAGCAACTTGAAGATGCTGTGAATGAAAGTCAGCGTTAAATTCGAGCTATTCAAATAGAGATTGCAACAAATATATCACGTAAGGCAGACTGAATTGTTGGTCGTGACTACTATCCATTCAATATTCAAGATTTCAAGAAGTTTCTCATCGAACGTTCCGTTTAAATGAATTTCAAGAATTACCATCCCAAGGGAAATGTCAAGCTGTCAAAGAAAAAAGAGGGAAAGAATGTGTATTCGGCTTTCATAACTTGGCTTAATTGATTCACTCATATCCATACACAAAATGGTGTCAATTAATCATTTTTAATGAATATCATATCCGATTGAACATTAGCAGAATTTCGTTTGTATCGGTGAAAGTTAATAGTGTTTTTTTTTGGTCATGCTCCTTACTTTAAGGCTGAATATGTTACACACTCGGTGCAGAGTATCACATTCGGAAATACAAGAAGTAACAAATCACACAAAAAATTGTTTAAATAATCATCTGTACTCTTATAAATAAAATGATGCCACCTTCATTCAGTCGACGATGATCACCTTGGATGTTTGACGATATCGACAGCTGGTTCCGTAGAAATTGAATGATTGATAGTTTTCAAGCATATATTTCTGCATGTCTCCGGGGTTTGCTTCATAGTCCTGAGAACATTTAAATACTTGCTATGTTGTCTAGATGTCTGTTTTCGAGGGTTGATAGGTAGAAGAAGACATGCCTTAATTACTAAGTCTTATTTCCAGGAACCGTTCTAGTGCCTTAAGAGCAGGACTACAAAATAAAGTATCTCTTTTTCACCAACATTAAGACCATATTTCTACATTTTTCAATAAGCAATGGCATATGATATGGTTAGCATTAAGTTCGTCACCAACACTTTCCCAAAAAATATGGTACCCATTTCCAGTCAAGCTAGGAGCCGTTAGTGATATATAAATATTTGTAATGTAAATAGAACTCAAACTTGGACCACACAACTACCACACCGGCGTGCTAACCACTGATCTATAACGACCACTTAAGAATAGAAATATAAGCATGAAACTGCAGGCATGCAAAACTCGTCAGTATCTTCTAATCAATAACTATGCATCTAATCCGAAATTTATCATATACTAGAAACTAAGCCCGGCGGAAAATACAACAAAAAAGAAAGTAGAATAGATAAACATGAGGTTTATAGATCGCATATTCAACATGAGGAATATAATTGAGAAATGTATAGAATACATCTTAGATCTACATATATATCACATAGACTATAACAAAGCGTTTGATTGTGTTAAACATTACCAGCTGTGGTCCATCATGTGAGACATGGGCTTCCCCAAACATCTAAACATCTTATTGAAACACTATATCACGAACAACAAGCAGCAGTAAGAGTGGAGAAACATCTGAATCGTTCGCTGTTCCGAGTGAAGTGCAACAGGGGTGCACTCATACCTACAATAGGAATTGACAAAGAACAACTAGAAAGTTTCAACAACTTTGAAAATATCGGATCAACCATTTACATCATAGGAGAATATTGATTCTCCATGAGGCTGTCAATGTACCATACCACACACAAAATATTAATTTTCATTGGTCACTATCATTATGCTTTGTGTGACAACCAATGACAATCACGGGAATAATCAAATGAGTCATTTTAGAAAGCTTTATTTTCCATTAGCAAATAGACCTTATATTTACCGATAGTCATGACAGATCTGTATCATTTATTTGCATTATTAGCTTTCGGTTTTTTGTGGGTTTTTTTCATGCACATTTGGTTCTGTTATACTAAAATTGTTAGCTGCATTTCCTATGCGTGTATTTATTTCGTAATCTACAGAAATCATAGATGTAATTGATGAGTCTAGGTAAAAATTTCTCGATTCTTCTTGATTCTTCATTAGAAACTGGCTTCACAGCACGCGGGACATTCCCATAAGTGCTGCGCCCTCCGCTCTAGCAGCCATCCCAGTGTATGTAGACTCATAGTTCCAGTCAGGTGTTGATTGTGTGCAGGACTTTCCAAAAACTTTACTTTTCCTCCCCTCACCTATGAATACTCCCATTTCTAACATTCTCTGTATGTGTACGTTCTCAACCTCATTGACATCATCTGCATCTTGAAATGAATTTATTACTGCCTTTATTAAATCTGCTCAATCTCTTCTCAGCAATGTGCCGTCTATCGCCGCATTGCCTGCCAAGAAGTCGGTTCTCTCGTTTCCTCTGACCCCAGCATGACCAGGGCAGTATATCCATGTAATGCTCTGGACAACTGAGTTGTTCAATAAGTCCCACCATTCTTTTCTTAGCATGAATTTCTCTATCTTGCGCAACATGCTTTGAGAGTCTGTGAGTATTACCGAGTGTGTTGATGTATCAGTTATCAACCAATTAAGAGGTGCCGTAACTCTCTCTATCTCCATCCTCATGCTCGATGTGACAGTAGAATATGCTGAAGATTTCTCAACCAACTTCACGCCATTTCTGAAGGCAACAAAACCCCAACCGATTTTATTTTTGTTTCTGCTAACAGAGCCATCTGTGTATATAATTATGTCTTGTGGTTTCGAGTGTAGTTGGGCGAGTTCGTGCACTGTATCCTGAGCCCTGACTACCGTCCATTTTCGACACGCTTTATCTAGTTGTATTATTACTTTAGTCAGTGAAAAAAATAAAAGTGCTCAACTTCTTGTAGATGGTCACAGATTGTCGCCGTGTAATGTGATTTTGTTTGGTACTGTAGATGACGTATAACCACAGTCTTCGAGATTCTTACTGTTATAAAGAACAAGTCACATTCCCTGCCAAGCTTTATATATATATATATATAAACCTTTTCAAAGTCTACAATAACTTTCAACGATTTGAGGTGCAAGATGGTGATACTAGTAAAGAGATATCAACCCGCATAGCTCTAACGGCTGGGGCATTTAATAAGCCTTAAAATATATGCGGTCATAAGAATTTTTACTTAAATTAGACTGTTTAATGCGTGCACACTGCCTATATTGACATACTGATGCGAAAGCTGGAAGTCCATACTAGTTATAAACACTAAATTAATAAACACATTTGAAAATAAGTGCCTTCGAAGAATATTGATTATAAAATAGATTTTAAAACAAGCAATTCACTGAGAGAAGAAATAAACTAAGAATGTGTGCCACGTTTTATAAGACGTAGACACTTGAATTACATCGACTATGTTCATAGAATGAATGAAAACATACTTCCTAAGCAAACCATCATGTGGAAGGCAAAACTCAAAAGAAAAGTAGATCGCCCGAAGAAACTCTACTCAGAAGAAGCAACAGGGAAAGCTCAATATTGGGCTAAATCAATACACAAGAACCACAACAACTTGCAACGAGGCTCTCAACATAGAAAGAAAGAACTATTGTTCTGTGTGTCATATTTGGCCCTAAAGGAATTCACTAACTAACAATAGCTGGAAGTTCATGAAGTTGGCATTACGCAACGGTGCAGAAACTTTTGAAACATTTATGAAGGGCAGGCTAGAACACAGACGAAAACTTGTAAAGCAAAGGTCAGTGCAAAGAACCAGTAATTGGGATTCACCTACAGTAGGATCTGTTAGTTACGTAGGAGTCTTCACGTGTTTGTCATGGCACTCAATCTACTCCCACTCAGTAGACATTTATGAACCACCGAAACCACAATTGTTTTGTACACCTTAACATGTGTTCGAGTTTTATTTCTGAATCATCACATTGTTATACAATTCCAATACCATTATTTCAAACACAGGAAAAAACTTGTTTCATAAATTATGTGCTCAAGTTATGCATGGGATCGTAGAGAAATAACCCAGGTACAGATACACAATAAACTAGACCAATGTACTCAAGTTATGCATAGGATCGTAGAGCAATAACCCAGGTACAGCTCCACTATAAACTTGACCAATGAATTAAATACATTCAATAATTTTGCTACAAATTAGACACTAATGAAACAGCATCTGCATGTATGCGACTACATAATAGCAACATTATCAAAACATGAGTTATTTAACTCACATGAATACGTACAGAGCTATGGGTAAACAGGCTCATCTATAAGATATTAATGATGACGCACACTCACGGTTCTTATAACTCGCGAATTAAACACATTCGTAGGAGCTACCTTCTCACAGCTAAAGGAATTATTTCATCATCATCTTTTACTTGGTATATGCCTATATCAGCATTGTTGGCAAGCAATAAAATATTTGACTGTGTTTTGTAACTTAGAAAGAGTTCCATAGATTTTTTTCTTCCAGTGTTGTTTCTATAAGCAGATATATGTCCTCAGCATTTCATATTCGGGGCATTCTTGCTATATATGGTGTCTATTAGGCCGTTGCGCACCGACATCACACAGATCCGCAATGAATACGCACAATTCAGATGACGTATGGTCACCGTAAAATAAGTGAATGCCAAGTCACTTTGTAGACACCCGGTATGTGTTTGCGGTCTGAAGTGTCTGTCCACATTGCTTTGCAACCAATGTTGTACTTTTATAAAAGTGCTTGTAGAGACCGTTTTCTATTCTGCAGAGGAATAGAATGACAATTTTTTCTCGTCTTTTCATATTTGGTCATCATCTGTAGTGGTGTTGACTTTCTAATTACTTCTTTGATAATCTGTTTATTTGTATGGTAAGTTATTTACCCATCTGGTTGATCATCATCAGCACCCTTCTTAGCCAAACGAATGGATCTCTTGTTCGAATAATTAGCGAAACACAATTCATTCATGCAATAAACATACGATGTCATTCAAAAGCTATAAAGAAAGAAACAAACAACCATTTTACCTTGAGAACTGACCACAGACGTTTCATACAGCACATGTACAGTAAGGAGGTTTGTGGCAGCCTAAGGAATTGGCATATTAATTTTTTTATTGAGATGAAGATAGTAATTTATTATATGCTCAAGATTGCATCCTCCGTAATGCGCACAAGGATTCTTTATCATGTCTCTTGAAAAATCAAGCAAATGATTGTTTTAAAGTTGTTAGCCTATCCTTTTCAAAACGTAGTGATCAACCCAGTATTTTTGTTGTATTTTTTTTCTTTGCAATATAAATGCAAATGTAGCTTGCCATCGTTTTTTTAACTGAATGCACAGTTGTCTGCGGCATCCGAAATTCTGCATGCACCACGCCACCACATAGCAGGACAGATACATCCACGCCACCACAGGGTAGGACAGATACATCCACGACGCCACAGGGTAGGACAGATACATCCACGACGCCACAGGGTATGACAAATACATCCACGACGCCACAGGGTAGGACAGATACATCCACGACGCCACAGGGTATGACAGATACATCAACGACGCCACAGGGTATGACAGATACATCCACGACGCCACAAGGTAGGACAGATACATCCACGACACCACAGAGTATGACAAATACATCCACGACGCCACAGAGTATGACAAATACATCTACGACGCCACAGAGTATGACAAATACATCTACGACGCCACAGAGTATGACAAATACATCTACGACACCACAGAGTATGACAAATACATCTACGACGCCACAGAGTATGACAAATACATCTACGACGCCACAGAGTATGACAAATACATCTACGACGCCACAGAGTATGACAAATACATCTACGACACCACAGAGTATGACAAATATATCTACGACGCCACAGAGTATGACAAATACATCTACGACGCTACAGAGTATGACAAATACATCTACGACGCTACAGAGTAGGAAAGATACATCCACGACGCCACAAAGCAATATACATACATCTGATAGAATTTATACATTCGCTCCACAAAAAAGAATACGTTGAACTGAACACTTTATTCTATACGAAAGACTGAAATTTGTGTGCAGATCGATGCAATAAGTTATCAATTTTGAAAGCCTAATTGGAGAAAAGAAATATGTGCACTCCAAAGATCTGATGATAGTTACAACTCACAGTGATGTTCTAAATGCTCAGAGATCAGACAATTACTATGTAGATGGGTCTGTAATTATAGTTACCAAGCACGATGGAGGCAGAAACATTAGAGATGATAGCCTCTATATAGATCACTTGTAAAAATAAGCATCTCCCTATATTGAAATTAATAACACTCAGTGTTTTGAAATTGTGTATTGTATGTGTTTTTCTTTTTGGTACAGCTGCAATGCTATTGTGTTTTCTCTTCTGCTTCTGCTTTTATTCTTAATCTCCTGAAGATTTACATGATGGAGTCCGGAAAACAGAATGAGGTGTGTTATGATTTATAGCTTTACTGCTATATCTGCTGCACATTTCGGTCTGATATATTCGATGTCAGCATGGTTTATGAGTCACTTTGACCATCTACAGGATAATACAGCCGACTTCACTCCAAAACCTCCTTAGTCGCCTTTTACGACATTCATGGTAACAGTGTTGGTATGCTTTGCTCTTTTTTGGGCATAGGCCACAAACAGACGATCTTTTCTCGTTTTACAATGTATGTTTACATGTTCGTCCGTCGAAGTCCACGATGACCATTCAGCTCAACTGGGATGATGATGAAGATGATAATGTCTATGGTGTGCCCGACTGTGACTCATGAGTCATATGCGTACCTGGAATTCTCTACCACACTCTGAACATGTGTGTGTGGAGGGGGGTCTGTGTGGCATCGTTTTTGTTGTGCAGTGTGATGGCTGCTGTTCTCTGCAGCTACAGCACAACTCTTGATTCTGCGACGCCAATCGGATCTTCTGCAAGATTCTTCCATGAGTTTATGTGTATGTTTAAGTGAGTGAGCGATGTCTTAAAAGTCTCTTTAAAACGCTTCTTCTGTCCTCCGAATATCATATTTAAAAGAAATGTCTCAAATTGAATCAATCTTAAGTCGTATATGTCAAGCCTAAGGAAGCAAATATCAAAGTTAAGATGTAACTATGACCCTACGCATTCCATTCTTTGGACTACATCCTGCGTAATCTGCAGGAGTTTGAGAACGACATCAGAAGAAGAAGCAATGTTCCATGAGTTTATGTGTATTTTTAAGTGAGTGAGCGATGTCTTAAAAGTCTCTTTAAAACGCTTCTTCTGTCCTCCGACTTTTCGGTACCCCGTCTGGTGTTCTCTATATACAGATTTTTTTGTAGACCATAATCTCACATACGGACCATGCGTTCTGCCCAGCGTGTTTGCGCCTTCATCGACATTGTATGTATGCTTAAAGACTTAGATTTAATCAGTACTTCACTATCCCACAAATGGATGTCGAGTATCTTGCGAAGTCAGCTTATGTGGAAATGGTTGTCTTCTAGCGTGTCTGGCATATATTGTCTATTTTCACAGGCATAAAGGAGGGATGATATTACTGCTGTCTGGTAAACTGTAAGTTTGTTGGTAGTTGTTATTCCCCTTCTATCCCATACACTTTTTCCATAGTCTTCCAAATGTGACACTAGCTTTGGCTATGCTGTTGTTTACCTCAGTGTCGATGTTTACATCTTGTCAAGAGTGTGCTGCCTAGGTAGCTGAAACTATTGACTATTTGAAGCTTTCATTCTTTGATCCTTGTATGGTTATTTAAGTGTGGTGTGTGTTTTTTGGCATGGGTTTGGCATAGGAAAACATGACTTTGTTTTCTTTGTAGTGATGGTGAAACCATATTAGTCGCAGGCTTCAGAAAATTAGTTTAGAGTGATCTGCATACTGTCTGCAGAGTCAGCATACAATGTGCAACTATCTGCATAGAAGAGTTCCCCAACAATTGTATCTCGCACCTTAGTTTTGGCTTGTACATGTCGAAGGTTGAAAAGTTTACCATCTGTTCTGTATGTAATAACATGTTTATATACACTCCAAGCAAGCCCATACATACCGGTCTGAGTATAGACTCAAATCAAGCCCATACATATCGGTCTGTGTATAGACTCCAAGCAAGCCCATACATACTGTTATCTGTTTACATACCGGTCTGAGTCTTCATGGGTTCCAACCCCTTCCTTTGGAAAATAAAATATTATGTCACTGCAAACCCCTCGCCCTTTAACCCTACTCTACATTTACTGATAATGATTTTTCCAATAATTAGTCCCCAAAATGAAACTATACTTTGACTGTACTTAGAATGTAGAATGGGCAAGTGCTTAGAATGAATGAAAACATACTGTCACCAAAGGCATTAAAATTGGTAACAAGGCAAAATAAAAAGAGGAAGACCAAGAGAGACTCTTACAGCATTTCCATCAAAGAGAGCATTACTGGCTCTCTATACAACATTGCAAGAATTACACCCAGTAGCATCACATAACTCGACCTGGAGACTTCTGGTTTCTGCCCTACGCATCCTATTCGCCGCTGAAAGAACACCATCATCATTATTACTCTGCTATACTATAACCTGTCTATCTTGTGATGTTACTCTCCCTCTTGTATCCCTGCCTACCTCTCACTCGCCTCCCTTTTACTTTACCTTCAAATAAAGTCATCTCCAAGGTGTTATGTCTTTTTTTAATGTGTCAAAAATATTGTATGTGTTTGATCTTTATTTCCTTTAGTAATTCTTATTAATATTTAATAATTCTGAAACGCCAAGATGAAAAACAAAGTTTAAAAAAGAACAAATAAAAATATAAAGACGATGAAAAAACATGTATCATGTTTTGAAAATGTAAATTGCAGTGGCAAATCAGAGAGAAAAACGTAGGCAAAAGTAATTCATTAACGGAATGAGCAAATGAAAGAGGATGAAGACTTCAATTGAAGCCTCATAAAAGCTAGAGAGTGTTCGTAGCCAAATTCATTCCAAGAATTATCAATAATACGCATGAGGTTGATTGCCTATCCTAGTTCTGGCAACCATTACTGGTATTGCCAACATAGACACTCACTCAAGTGAATGCAAGTATGCCTTTATTAAGAGCCATATTCCTGTTCTGGTGGTTCACTACTTGATGGATAAGGGGTCACATATCAGAAGGCGTCGTTTTTCTGAATTTCGAACAAGAAACTGAATCTGGCAGAATTTAGTAGAAACCACTAAATGGAAAATCATAGCATATATTCAGAGATTTTGACATTTATTAAGCATATATTCAGAGTTTTTGACATTTATTTAGGGTATATTCAGAGTTTTTGACATTTATTTAGGGTATATTCAGAGTTTTTGACATTTATTTAGGATATATTCAGAGTTTTTGACATTTATTTAGGATATATTCAGAGTTTTTGACATTTATTTAGGATATATTCAGAGTTTTTGACATTTATTTAGGGTATATTCAGAGTTTTTGACATTTATTTAGGATATATTCAGAGTTTTTGACATTTATTTAGGATATATTCAGAGTTTTTGACATTTATTTAGCATATATTCAGAGATTTTGACATTTATTTAGGATATATTCAGAGTTTTTGACATTTATTTAGGGTATATTCAGAGTTTTTGACATTTATTTAGGGTATATTCAGAGTTTTTGACATTTATTTAGGATATATTCAGAGTTTTTGACATTTATTTAGGATATATTCAGAGTTTTTGACATTTATTTAGGATATATTCAGAGTTTTTGACATTTATTTAGGGTATATTCAGAGTTTTTGACATTTATTTAGGATATATTCAGAGTTTTTGACATTTATTTAGGATATATTCAGAGTTTTTGACATTTATTTAGGATATATTCAGAGTTTTTGACATTTATTTAGCATATATTCAGAGATTTTGACATTTATTTAGCATATATTCAGAGTTTTTGACATTTATTTAGCATATATTCAGAGTTTTTGACATTTATTTAGCATATATTCAGAGTTTTTGACATTTATTTAGGATATATTCAGAGTTTTTGACATTTATTTAGGATATATTCAGAGTTTTTGACATTTATTTAGGATATATTCAGAGATTTTGACATTTATTTAGGATATATTCAGAGTTTTTGACATTTATTTAGGATATATTCAGAGATTTTGACATTTATTTAGCATATATTCAGAGATTTTGACATTTATTTAGCATATATTCAGAGTTTTTGACATTTATTTAGGATATATTCAGAGTTTTTGACATTTATTTAGCATATATTCAGAGATTTTGACATTTATTTAGCATATATTCAGAGTTTTTGACATTTATTTAGGATATATTCAGAGTTTTTGACATTTATTTAGCATATATTCAGAGATTTTGACATTTATTTAGGATATATTCAGAGATTTTGACATTTATTTAGGATATATTCAGAGTTTTTGACATTTATTTAGCATATATTCAGAGATTTTGACATTTATTTAGCATACATTCAGAGTTTTTGACATTTATTTAGGATATATTCAGAGTTTTTGACATTTATTTAGGATATATTCAGAGTTTTTGACATTTATTTAGGATATATTCAGAGTTTTTGACATTTATTTAGCATATATTCAGAGTTTTTGACATTTATTTAGCATATATTCAGAGTTTTTGACATTTATTTAGCATATATTCAGAGTTTTTGACATTTATTTAGCATATATTCAGAGATTTTGACATTTATTTAGGATATATTCAGAGATTTTGACATTTATTTAGGATATATTCAGAGTTTTTGACATTTATTTAGCATATATTCAGAGATTTTGACATTTATTTAGCATATATTCAGAGTTTTTGACATTTATTTAGGATATATTCAGAGTTTTTGACATTTATTTAGGGTATATTCAGAGTTTTTGACATTTATTTAGGATATATTCAGAGTTTTTGACATTTATTTAGCATATATTCAGAGTTTTTGACATTTATTTAGCATATATTCAGAGTTTTTGACATTTATTTAGCATATATTCAGAGTTTTTGACATTTATTTAGCATATATTCAGTTTTTGACATTTATTTAGCATATATTCAGAGTTTTTGACATTTATTTAGGATATATTCAGAGTTTTTGACATTTATTTAGCATATATTCAGAGTTTTTGACATTTATTTAGCATATATTCAGAGTTTTTGACATTTATTTAGCATATATTCAGAGTTTTTGACATTTATTTAGCATATATTCAGAGTTTTTGACATTTATTTAGCATATATTCAGAGTTTTTGACATTTATTTAGGATATATTCAGAGTTTTTGACATTTATTTAGCATATATTCAGAGATTTTGACATTTATTTAGCATATATTCAGAGTTTTTGACATTTATTTAGGATATATTCAGAGTTTTTGACATTTATTTAGGATATATTCAGAGTTTTTGACATTTATTTAGGATATATTCAGAATTTTTGACATTTATTTAGGATATATTCAGAGTTTTTGACATTTATTTAGCATATATTCAGAGTTTTTGACATTTATTTAGCATATATTCAGAGTTTTTGACATTTATTTAGCATATATTCAGAGTTTTTGACATTTATTTAGCATATATTCAGAGTTTTTGACATTTATTTAGGATATATTCAGAGTTTTTGACATTTATTTAGCATATATTCAGAGATTTTGACATTTATTTAGCATATATTCAGAGTTTTTGACATTTATTTAGGATATATTCAGAGTTTTTGACATTTATTTAGGATATATTCAGAGTTTTTGACATTTATTTAGGATATATTCAGAGTTTTTGACATTTATTTAGCATATATTCAGAGTTTTTGACATTTATTTAGCATATATTCAGAGTTTTTGACATTTATTTAGCATATATTCAGAGTTTTTGACATTTATTTAGGATATATTCAGAGTTTTTGACATTTATTTAGCATATATTCAGAGATTTTGACATTTATTTAGCATATATTCAGAGTTTTTGACATTTATTTAGGATATATTCAGAGTTTTTGACATTTATTTAGGATATCTTCAGAGTTTTTGACATTTATTTAGGATATATTCAGAGTTTTTGACATTTATTTAGCATATATTCAGAGTTTTTGACATTTATTTAGCATATATTCAGAGTTTTTGACATTTATTTAGGATATATTCAGAGTTTTTGACATTTATTTAGGATATATTCAGAGTTTTTGACATTTATTTAGGATATATTCAGAGTTTTTGACATTTATTTAGGATATATTCAGAGTTTTTGACATTTATTTAGGATATAGTCAGAGTTTTTGACATTTATTTAGCATATATTCAGAGTTTTTGACATTTATTTAGCATATATTCAGAGTTTTTGACATTTATTTAGCATATATTCAGAGTTTTTGACATTTATTTAGGATATATTCAGAGTTTTTGACATTTATTTAGCATATATTCAGTTTTTGACATTTATTTAGGATATATTCAGAGTTTTTGACATTTATTTAGGATATATTCAGAGTTTTTGACATTTATTTAGCATATATTCAGAGTTTTTGACATTTATTTAGCATATATTCAGAGTTTTTGACATTTATTTAGGATATATTCAGAGTTTTTGACATTTATTTAGGATATATTCAGAGTTTTTGACATTTATTTAGCATATATTCAGAGTTTTTGACATTTATTTAGCATATATTCAGAGTTTTTGACATTTATTTAGCATATATTCAGAGTTTTTGACATTTATTTAGGATATATTCAGAGTTTTTGACATTTATTTAGGATATATTCAGAGTTTTTGACATTTATTTAGGATATATTCAGAGTTTTTGACATTTATTTAGGATATATTCAGAGTTTTTGACATTTATTTAGGATAAATTTAGAGTTGTTGACATTTATTTAGCATATATTCAGAAAGTTAAACATTTATTTAATAGATACATATTTTTTTAATATTTAAAATTGATTAAATACGTTTTACGTAGTACCTTCAAGAGATAACAACACATCGAGTGTTCGACCAAATAGTTTCTATCAATATAGAGTTATAATTATGTGAATTACTTACTTGCCTAATCGAACTAAGATTATATCATTAAAAATTTTAATTTTGCTTGTCATCTCAAATTTTCCTTGTATGCTGAATCTGTTTATTTTGTAATTTCTCATATTTGATTTGTTTTTTTTTGCTTTTTGATATTCCATTTCAATTTCTGATAGTTTCTAGTATAATACATAACTCCGTGTTTTGTTTTTTGTTTTTGTTTCCTTAATTCTGTGTTTGTTTGCCTTATCTTTATAATAAACATTTGGCCGAAACGTCGATTTGTTCTGTCTTGTATTAAAACTTCGTTAACACTGTATATGTTTTTTTCTACCATATGGTACACTTGCATTGCAGTCTAACATTGCTTCTTCTTCTGATGTCGTTCTCAAACTCCTGCAGATTCGCAGGATGTAGTCCAAAGAATGGAATGCGTAGGGTTATAGTTACATCTTAACTTTGATATTTGCTTCCTTTGGCTTGACATATACGACTTAAGATTGATTCAATTTGAGACATTTCTTTTAAATATGATATTCTTAGTTGTTTGTTGAACAAGTCCAAACCTTGTATGAGACCCGGGTGTGTTGAACTGTTAAAATTCCCTCCCTTAGGAAAATATAACAAGACTTTTGGTACTGGAAAACAACGACAATTCAAGGTAAACAGTTCATTTAAGGTTTGCCGGAAATAAATTTCGTGAAAAAACCCCACTGAAACGAAGTGATTAGTTCTTTTCCCCCTTTTTGCGAAGTTGTGTCTGCGCATGAACCATATATGTATCTTTCTCAATCATTTAATTATTCACAATTTTTTCCATCTTTCTATTCGAGTATTAATCTTCTCATTGAGTTCATCATTCAGTAATTTGTTCACGTCGTCAATCAATCAATCAAATACCCTGGTGAGTGGCGTAGGCGGTCATGCTTCTCCACAACTTTCTGTCTCTTCTGTTTTTAATACGTTCAGTAGATGTCTTCATTTTGTGCCACATTGACAACCTATCCAGGAATGTATCTCCTTGTCTTCCTCTATATCTTCTTCATTCAAGCTTGATATTTCCAGTGGTTACAAAATGTTCAAGTTTTGATTTTCTCATCACATGCCCTAAAGATCTTGATTGTCTGCTTCTTATTACTATAATTTGTCCTTTTACTTAAACATTTCTGAGGACTTCTAGTTTTATCGGCTTTCCATGGAATTGTCATCAATTTTCTTAAAAGCCACATCTCAGTTGCCTCCAACATATCTTGGGCACGTTTGTTTGTTGTCCATGATTTTTATCCATAATGAAGGATTGGCTAAATATAACATCCTATAACTCGCTCTCGTATGCATTGATATGTATCTCGTATGCACCACTGCATAGAATGTTTCTCTTTTTTTTAAAATGTTAATTAGGCCTATGCTATCCTGCTCTTGATCTCATTGAAGCACCAGCCATCTGATGTTAAAATGGTGCCACGATACTTGACTGTATCCACTTGATTTAACTTATCATCAGTGATAGTAATACTGAATTTTGGCGGTGCGTATTCCTTTTAAACAACCGTTACTTCTATTTTCTTCTTGTTTGGACTGAGGCCTTTGTTTTAGCAACTGAGATGTGGTTGTTAAGAAGAATGATGAAAATTCCATGGACAGCTAAGAAAACTAATGTAAAAGTTCTCAGATGCTGTAGTAAAACGACAAATTATAGCAAAAATTAGAAACAAACCATCAAGATTTTTAGGGCATGTGATAAGAAAAGTACAACTTGAACATTTAGTAACCACCGGAAAGATCAAGATCTTGCACTGGACAGTGTAACGAAAACATATATTCTGGACTGAACATTGTAACGATAACAGATCCTGGACTGGACAGTGTAATGACAATAGATCCTGAACTGGACAGCGTAATGACAATAGATCCTGGACTGGACAGTGTAATGACAATAGATCATGAACTGGACAATGTATCGACAACATATATTCTGGAATGGGCAGTGTAACGATAACAGTTCATGGACTGGACAGGGTAATGACAATAGATCATGTTACCCTATACAATGTAACGACAACATATCCTGGACAGGACAGTGTAATGACAACATATCCTGGACAGGACAGCGTAATGACAACATACCCTGGACAGGACAGCATAATGACAACATATCCTGGACAGGACTGTAATGACAACATATCCTGGACTGGACAGTGTAACAAAAACAGAAACGATTGAATGTTTAAGAACAGTAGAAGAAATAAGAGGATGTTACGTGAAGTTCACTATAGAATAGGCTAATAAACAGTGTTCTAAGTATGAAGTAACAACAGTTCTGTACTTGTACACGACATTGTTTCTCCTCGTAACTAAACTTATTAAATAACGATTCTTCATTTGGCAATATTTCCTTCAATTTAGGACTCACGTGATCATAATCATTATCTTTTAAGTTATTATTATTATTATTAATTATTTTGACAATTTGTTCGTCACAGAAGAAGAAAAACGTCCCCTCTTTACCCACTGTTGTGAAGTAAGGTTTTGAGACCGTATTTTTCATTGAAAAACGTAACGCTATTTGTGTGGTCAGCATTATGCTGCCCGCTTTACTTTCCCAAACTATTTCTGTAAGCCATTCCTGTATTATTAGTTCAACTCAGAGTCTCTTTAAGTCAAAGATCTGTCTGTATTAATAGTCAATCCTGGTCTACTGTGTTCGAAGGTTGGAGTACTAACCACTACGTGACCACGTTGTTAACAATGAAAGTGTGGTCTTATTTAACCAATGATTACTTCACATAAGCTGCCGACAATACATCACTTTATATGATAAATAAACGACTATATAAGTTGTTTACAGCTTTATGAACTTCAGTTATCGTGTTCCTTTCAGTCTCATATGTATTCTGTCTTCCGTGCAGATGTCAATGAGTGTGCATGTATTCTGTCTCTCGGGCAGATGTCAATGAGTGTGCATGTTTATTGATTCCGTGGTTCGTTATTTAGACGCACTCTTTGTCCTTTAGTCGGACAAACCTGATTGTACCAGACTTGTTGTCGAATTCTCTGTTTAACGATACTATGCGTCATTGATGGGCGTGCCCACATTTAATCAATGGTCAATAACCAACTTTAGTACTTTCATCTTATTCATCTTTAACTCTCTATATGCCTTGAAAACAATGTCTAATTTTCTATCAGTGTCAATTCCTTCTTGTCCCGAAAAGTAGATACATGTAATACTGAGGCTGAAAGCTTGCCTACACTATAACACGAAGACAACGTTTAACGTAGAGGTTCCCAAACTATTTATGCTGATGCCCCTCTTGGAAATTTTGCAAATGTCTTACTCCTCGTCCACTTTTAAACCCCAAACCTACATTTTCAATAATGTATTAAACAAACCAACAAACAATTATTAAGCAATTGACAGACAGCATTGTACATCTCCATATGTTAATGTAATTTCTATTTGTGTATGATTATTTTCATTATAATACATGATTAAAGTAAAACAAATTTATGAAACAGTAAATTTCAATTAAGGAAACAATATACACTTTCCAAAATCTTAATGTGATGGATGGAAATGTTTTGCATTTATCATTTTCTGAATGTTTAGTCTCATTGTAGACAATGCACAGCGAAGATCGATATTAATGTCAAAACGCCATAGAATTTTATTTTTATGATAGTGCTGAAAATCCCGACTGATATAAATATATTGAATGGAATGGTACAACAATACACATCGAAACTTCGTCAACTTGAGGCTACAATGGAAGATAATTTATTCAAAACTCGTTAATTCCAGTGTAGGATTTACCTATAAGCTAAACAAGCTATAGCTTAGGGCCTCCACTGTCTTGGGGGCCCCAAACAAATTTATTATTTCACTATCTATATACTTCTTAATTGTTAAAGGGCCCCCATATCTCAAATAATTAGGACTTTATCAAGTCTAAATACAGCGCCGGTTAATGCCCATCCCTATAATATCATATTTATCATTTGAATCACACTTCAGTTCTATAGCTTCTTTTTGATAAATGTCTGGTAGCAAATCAATGTTAATAACTCATGGATTTCAAGTTAACATCAAAGAGTCATCATCATATAAAATATCAGAAAAGTAGAGGTTGACAATGAACAATATATCATTAACAAACAACACTGAGTTAAGTCGGTTGCTTCATAACACGGAAAAGAATAAAATGGTGAAACTCTCATTTTTTCAACAATCTGTGTTTTTATGTCGTCTTCAAAATCGTTCTATTCTGTGCTTCATGGTATTATCAGAAAGAGAGTTTTTTTAATAACATTTGTTGACTCGTATCCCCCCAAATTATATTAGCTGCTAATAATATGCATGGTTTTACAAATGTTTCCCCAACTGTGTCGGCTTTCGTATCTTTAGCAATAAACATAGCTAGTTCATATGATACCCTCCACTGCCTTTTCAATTTTTTGACTAAAAGTGCCCAAATAATCTATTTTCATGCGTTTAAGAGATCTGGGTTTAAGAGAGCTGAGTTTAAGAGAGTTGTTTTTACTGGCTAAAAAGTCGTATAGTTTGCCCTTTAATGCTGGATGGTTTGTGTTGAAATGTCCAAAGCGAACAGATCGTATTGCATCATTACTTAGAATTAAATGCCAAATTAAATACTGTGGCCTCTGATTTGCTTTTCGCTATTTTCAATAACTGTTAATTCATACTTAAATAATCATCCTTGTATAATCTCTTATTTAATGTCGATATTGCAATCAATAAATTTGAAATGCACAAAATTATAAATAACAAAAAAAATAACTAAATATAATTATCGCTTTTAAAAGTAGAATATAACTTCGCACATAATTCCTAACCCTACATCCCAAAACCACGAATGCGCCGTGGCGTAGGGGAAAAAACATATCGCTCTTATTTATGCCAATACGAGATTTTCATAAGAACAGTCAGTCAAATTTAAATCCTTGTGAAGCCGCAGGGCAAACAAGGGCAACATGCGTATATATAGATAGATAATCAGTCAAATTGACTGTGATTATAACAAAATTTGTATTTGGAATAAGTCATTATTTCTTTGGCGTTTCCGTAAATATATTGCTGAAACAGGCTTAGATCTTTCACCGAAAATTAATAATGCCTTTAATGCATTAAATTCCTAAATTGATTCGAACCCCATAAAGATAGCATCACGCCCACCAAGCCCCCCCCCCCCCCCCCAACTTTGAAACCTCTGGATTAGCGAGACTAACAAAAGTGATTACAATTTTTATAGGAGTATACATTATCCGTAGAAGACACTAAATGTCAACAACATTAATTGTAACAGTGGAAGGAACAAATAACTGTGGACAAAACATTGATTACACATATTCGATCTTTCAATGATGTATGAGTCTCGCTTTATGTAACGGGTACGAATGCTGACATTCGACCTTACGTTCTAACACTAACTCACCAGAACACAGAGGAACTAACTCTCACTCATTCATTAATCATTTAATCTTACACCCGTGAACTTGGAATTCAAACAGAGAACTCTATTTTGTACTCGCCCATTAAGTGATTAAACATGAAGAGAGGTGTCTGAGTCAGAGACTGAAATTGATTCCTGACAGCTGCCAGACATAAAAGTGCAGAAATACTGACAATTATATTATATTATAGCATACAATTTTATCGACAATAACAAGCAAAAATAGTGAATATCTTTAGCTAAACATTGTTTAGATCTCTGGTCAGAGTTTAGTCTTGAACTACATAAAGTACTAAGACACAGAGATCAATTATTTACTGTGATTCATGGTTAAATGAGAGTAAACAAAAATATTGATAAATATATGAAAAATAAAGAATTAGGGCCGTAGAATAGAGAATTTTTATAATATCGAACAAAAGTATGAGGTGTACTAAAAGGGTCGCAAGATACCATATCAATTCTCATTGGGGCAGATTGCCAATCTGTACATAGCAAGGTAGAGACTGGGTGATTCATACATCAATGGATGGAATTCGTGCGACTCCACTACTGCAGAAATTGTGTGGATCCACGAAACGGTTATGCCATGACCCTCGGTTGTATAAGATCTATTGGCTAATGGGAAATCAAGCCTTTAAAAATGACTCTTCTCCTGACTATTCCCTTGATTAATTTTTATTGGCTGTCACACAAAGTATAATCAATGACCAATAAAAATTACGGGAATACTCAAATGAGCCATTAAAAAAGTTTGATTTCCACACCACCCTTTAAAGCAGTCGAGTCCATGCCAACTGGGAGCTTTAAGGGATAGTACCCAAAAATACACACTAAATATATGCACACGTGTGCACCCTAACAAACACTTATAATTGGATACATAACATATACAAAGATATAAAATATACAACAATATACAAACACATCAGTACACGTGTATGAAACATGCAAATTCGAATAGCATTAATATAACATTGCAAGGAATTAGCAAAAAAAGAAGATGTCAATAAAAATGAGGACGTAGAGTGTGTTGGGGTGAAAGACAAGACCAAGTAAAGGCTGCACCTGGGGATGACATTATTGTGTTGTATTTATGACCACGTGTAAATAACATAAGATGAAGATAGCCAAATGGTGCTAATGAATTATTATATCTTCAGGTGATCAAGATCTTGGTATACATCCTAATCGCAAGAACCCCTACCAACCGGCGTTCCTTCCTACACCAAGCAACGTAACCTTTAACCGAGGGGACGAGGCAATCTTGCAGTGTGTTATAGAAAACAGAGGCACCAGAACGGTAAAAGACAAAATGCAACTACTTCTATACTTCTCTATTTTACGCTAGCTTCTTGTATGTTATATGTTGCATATGTTGTGATCGTTTTATTTAATCTGCTGTGTGGTTCTTATTTGTAGTATATATTATGATAATTCTTTTTAATCTTTCTTTGATTACCTTAGTTACATTAGATGGCCGTGGAATCAAATGGTGAAACAATCCTTCTACATATACACAAAGATTGTCTGAGTAGGTTTCTGCTTAAACTACTACATAGTACGCATTTGAAGTTTTCTTGGCATGTAAGAAAAATCTAAATAGAACCTCCTTTCCCAATTCAAAAATGCACATAGGAAACACGAGCTTAATCATTAATAATTTCATGAGCTCGAAGCAAACAATTACATTAGAATTCAAACTCTAAAACATGTCAAAATAGTTGCATTAAAATTCAAACTCTACAACTGAAAAAAAAATTTACATTAGAATTAAAATTCTAAAACAGGTCAAAACAAACAGTTAATTAGAATTAAAGTTCTAAAACAGAGAAAAATGCAAACAGTTAAATTTGAAATAACATTCTAAAACTGAGATCTAAACAAACACATTATAATTAAAATTACAAAACTGAGGTTAAAATAAACAGTTAAACTAGAATTAAAATTCTAAAACAGGTCAAAACAAACAGTTGCAGTAGAATTGAAATTCTAAAACTGAGGTAAAAACCAAACGTTAGATTAGAATTAAAATTATAAAACTGAAATCAGAATAAACAGTTAAATTAGAAATAAAATTACAAAAAATGAGATCAAACAGTTAAACTATAATTAAAATTATAAAACAGTGCTCAAAACAAGCAGTTACATTGGAATTGAAATTCTAAAACTTGGGACACAACAGTTGTATAAGGATTAAAATTATAAAACTGAGGTCAAAAACAGTTACATTGGTCATGTGACGTATTCTTTCCAGCACATTGACTTCCCAATGAACTCTCTGAACCCCTCTCTGTCTTGGACGATGCGGCTTGCACTTTCTAGCGATGTATTCATGATATCTTTAATGTCGTCAGTCCATCGTCTTCTTGGTCTGCCCTTTCTCCTCTGTCCAGGTACTCTTCCCTCCATTATTTGTCTTTCTAAACAGTTGTGTCTCTTTATATGACCAAACAGTTGTAGCTTTCTTTGTGTTATTGTATTTAGTAACCAACACTCTGGAATCTTCAATGTATTTATAATATCTGAGTTTCTGATTTTTTTCCTCCCATGATATTCTAAGTATCCTTCAGTAGCATTTCAGCTCTAAGGCGTTGATCTTCTTTGCCGCTGTTTTACTTAGGGTCCATGTTTCACAGCCGTATGTTGCAACCGGAAAAATAAAGTTCGCAACATTAGCAATTTCGTTTCTATTTTGTTATTTTTCCCATATGTGTTTCAACCGTGTTATTTTGCAATATGCCATTGCCAATCTCTTCCTTATTTCTGTCATGCAGTCTCCTGCACCGTTGATGTTTGCTCCTAAGTATTCAAATTTATCCACACATTCTATCTCAGTATTGTTTATTCTGATTTGTGGTTGTTGTGTTGTTATATCCTGTTCTTTTGGCAGAAAGTGAACATGAACTACAAAGACTAATAGATCAAGTCAATAAATCAAGTAATGAATATAGACTGGATATAAATATCCAAAAAACAAAAACCATGATAATCAGCAAAGACACAGAAGAACAGGAGGTAAATGTAAACATACAGGGAGAGAAACTACAACAAGTAAAACAGTATCAATATCTTGGACACAGTCACAAATGATGGCAGATGTGAAACAGAAGTTAAAAGGAGAATAGAAATGGCTAAAAGTACCATCAATGACATGAGGAAATTATTAATATCTAAACAAATTACAAACAAGTTAAAAATGAGAATTATAAAATGCTACATCTATTCCATATTAATGTATGGCTCAGAAGCATGGACACTAAATAAACAATTAGAAGACAAAATTGATGCCCCTGAGATGTGGGTATATAGACGAATATGGAGAACATCATGGAAAGAGAAGAAAACAAATAAAGAGGTGCTAAAGACACTTAATATGAAGAAAGAACTACTAAGAGAAATAAAGATCAGGCAAATAAAATACTTTGGACACATTAAAAGACATGACACCTTATTGAAGACCTTACTTCAGGGTAAAGTCAAAGGGAAGCGAGCAAGAGGTATGCAGAGATACAAGTGGGAGAGTAACATCATACGATGGACAGGTTACAGTCAAGCAGAGTGCACCACCAAGACAAGAGACAGGAGATGTTGGAGGTCTGTTGCAGCCAGCATTCATTGCGGAGACGGCACTTAATGATGATGATGTTGTTATATCTGTTGACATCATTTTTGTGTTTTGACAGTTACATTAGAATTTAAATTATAAAACTGCGGTCAAAACAAAAAGTTACATTCGAATTTTTTTTTAACTGAGACCAAAACAAACAGTTACGTTAGAATTAAAATTATAAAACTAAGGTTAAAATAAATAGTTAAATTAGAATTCAAACTCTAAAACTAAACGTCATAATGTGTTCATAGCATATAGATACAGCTATTAAACTCCACCACATTGTGAAGGTAACACAAATATCTACCAAATAATAAGATAGTATACCACTGTGCCATGTTTCTAAGGTAACAGTACACACTCAACCACGTTGCTGAGAGAACAAAACATCTCTACAGTATTGCTGGGATAACAGAACACACTCAACCACGTTGCTGAGAGAACAAAACATCTCTACAGTATTGCTGGGATAACAGAACACACTCAACCACGTTGCTGAGAGAACAAAACATCTCTACAGTATTGCTGGGATAACAGAACACACTCTATGACGTTGCTGAGATAGCGTAACAAATTCAACTAAGTTACTGAGATAACAACACAAACTACTAATTTTCTCAGATAACTGAATACACTTTCACATTGCTGAGATAGCAAACCAAACTTTATCAATTTTCTGAGATAACTGAATACACTCTACCACGTTGCTGAGATAGCAAAACAAACTTTATCAATTTCCTCAGATAACTGAATACACTAGCACGTTGTTGAGATAACATAAAATCACGCTGCTGAGATAACATAAAACTATCACGATGCTGAGATAAGAGATGTCCCAATGACGTGCCAATTTGTTTTGTCCATACTGGGGAATGGTCATTGATGTTTGATAACTCCAACTACCGTATTAATAACGAGTCAGTCTGTGAAGGAACCCCCGAAGCACGATAAATTGAAAACCTATCCTATAATAAAACTAGACGATGCTTGACAGACAGAGAAAAAGACGAGAGAATCAAATCATATACCATCTCCATATGAGAAGGTCAGTTATAATAGATCCTCAATATTTTCAATCTCTCGTCATAAACTGACATATATTTGTTGTTCATCTCTTGACGTTTCCATCTCACTTCGAATTAGGTCTACGGTTATCTAAGATCATGTAGTCATTATTCATTCCTTATTGACTGGACTATTCAGGACAGAAGGGTAAAATAAAAATACAAACTCCACGAATTCATGATTATTACTAAGAGACTATTGATATTCAAGAAGCTGTAGCACTCGGAGAGGTTGTCTTGTCTTCATGTCTTTTGGCAGTGAGGTTCGGTTACATTAAGTTCCCTAACTCTTTACAGATCTATGGGCAACTTGTGAATAAACTTATATTACTATTCTGTGGCATATGTTGAGCAGTAGCAGAGACATATACAACATTGCAGACAACACACAATGTCATGCTTATAACATGGCATATCAGCCATTAATTTTTCGGCTGAAATTATTTTCTAGGCAATATTTATATCCTGCATTGGCTTCTGAATGGTTCAACTGCCGAACTCTCTACAACAGAAATCTAACTGGGTATTTTGATCGTCTAGGTAAATTCCTTCCCCTTTTGTCCCGGGGGGAGAGGGGTCGAAAGAAAGATTGAGAATCAATAATGTAGGAGAAGTGTCGACAGAACATCATTAATAACCTGGAAATAAGGTACAATAGTTCTACAATAATAGTTGTACAAAAGTTATCTACACAATTCATTTGTTACAGCACAACACTTTACATAAGGTTTTCTTAAAGTTGGCGATATCATCCATCCACTCTTCATGTTCGCGTTGATGAGATAAATGGTTTAGCATGAAAATGCAGAACAAGTACACCTGATGTCTATGAGTCGGTTGCCAGTAACACATCATGGTTATCGCAAAACATCTAAACTATTTGGCTAGCTACTTGAGCCATATGTTACAATGCCGTTTGATACTGCTCTCTACTTTAATATAGTAACATATTGTAGTTTAAATTTCTTGGTCGTTACATCCACCAATGAAATAATTAGCATAACTTTCTATTGTTCCCTATGATCTAAAGAATTTCGTTGTTATTTGACCCTATATATTTCTATTATATAGATATTATTAAGTCAGCTGAGATCGTCATTATTTTCATTTAAATGGTATGCATATTCACACAAGCTCTTTTCTGATCCCATCTTCCCTAGTATGTGTCCTGAGGACTGGTCTCACACAGCGTTAGGTATGTTGTCTGGTCCAACTTTTCTGGGCCTTGATGTACCAACAGATAGACTTAATTTAACTAAACAATTTATAAACAGGACTAAAGCCCTAATTTAAAAAGAACCTAACCAAATCAAAACAAAGTAAGTAATTGTTTGTCGTCAAAGTCTTTCTACAGGTCTCTCTCCACAATTTCAACAAATACAACTGAGGAACATTCACCACATGATACAACTGGCAATATGGACAATTTTTTACATAATCGCACGCATGGTTTTCGAACTCCCCCAGACATTAGTGTTACTCTTAAATAAAAAGCAATACGACCGCAAATAAACAGCTTAATACAACAACTAGCAACATAACATTCTTTTGCAATAATAGCGCGCATGGTTCTCAATTCCCCCAGACCTTAGGGTCACACTTAGATAAAAGGCATCTTGGCCAAAAATAAACATCAACTCCACCTAGCAATATAGATAATATTTAGAAATAGCACGCACGGCTTTCCAAATACCCAGACCATTAGGTCACATTTAGATAAAAGCTCATACGGCCTGATATAACCAAAATAGGCTTCTGTCTTAGGTTGAAAGTTTCGTGCCTCAGCTAAGAGGCTTTAATCCCCCATTTAACAAACAAACAAACCTTGTCCATTACCTATGCACCCGAGAATATCTAGTCAACCAAATAGATGGAATGATTGAGTTATCATAACATTCTATTCCTTTTGCTTCGATTATGCTAAAGTATACTTTTCAGCACAGCTGCCAAAAATAAATGATCAATTTGAAAATGCACTTGTTTCATGCCTGAAAAATTGATCAATTTTGAGTAACAGCAGCTCTACAGGCATTATTATTCAAGCTCTTTATAATTGTCTGCTCAGCTGACGATTTATGAATGTTTTATGTATATATGTGGGACGATACACGAAAGTTCAGCAGATATGTTGAGCTTAAATACTGCTCACAGAAGTCAGAGATTAGATTTGTTAATCATTCTTTTGGCGAGATTTTGACCACGGACATTTCAATACGGACAAAATACAATCTTGTTTATATCAGAACGTATGATAATTATAATATAGAGTGTTTGCTGTACGAGAGATTAAAGACGTTGAACCGTTTCACATCTCTTTCACTTCTGTCACAAGCTAAATTGGGCAGTGAGCCTCAGAACATTTTATAATACTATAACTAACATTATAGTTTGCTAGTTCATTTCATGCCAAGGGCAGCACATATGGCAGACGTCATGTTTCCCCATGTCATGCGGTTCGCTGCAAGCTGTTGTAGTTCTTGGGTGGTGTTAATACCCGTCGTCATTGCCTCGTTCTTGATTGTTCTTTGCTGTCCTGAATCTTCCACGTTTTCGTTTTTCTTTTGCATGTATGTAAGTCCACTAAGCTTTGTCATCAGAACTTGGTGGGTAATTCCACCAACCTTTGTCATCAGAACTGGAATGGATAAAAACTTTTGCAACAGAATCCTAGCAGGATAACAAAGAAGATGGTGGAGACAAGCACACATACTTGTTTAACCCACACTATTTAGATATAGGAATCAAATGTATCGAGATTAAAAGGCTTTAACATACCTTAGTGTGATTTATAATGATGCAAACTTACTTGACAGCGTATACTAAGGTACTTACCCATTTACCACACTTATCAGAGATTTCAATGCACAGGTATGAAGATGGTCAGTACCATTATACTCTATGACAAGGGCATTTGCGAGCGGCTCGTGTGATAAAGACATCATGCCCTTGCTTTCTATCTCAGGCAGAAAAAAGTCCTTACAGGAAGTCGAACCCTGGACCTCATAGGTGTGGAGACCAACTCTCTGACCACTCGATCATGCCCCTCCCAATAGGGATTGATAACAATATTGATTATTTACCAAACTATCAATTTGCATTGTTTACAAATTATGGTTTCAATAAGAAAGCAGAACTCAACATTTAAGCAATCATAGATAGCTAACGTACATTTAAGCTATCATAGATAGCTAACGTACATTTAAGCCATCATTGATAGCTAACGTATGTTTGGGATATAAAATCGAAAGGATCTAAATTAATATTCTCGGATGAACATCGCCAACGTCTGCAACACTTTATACGTTAATGGTTCCAAACGTTCGCCTTAAGGCGACTTTGAACAATATGTCTCTAGAGCCGTATTGCTGGGTAAACACAAATCTAAAGCAAGAAATCTACCAACAGACACATAAATAGTAAATATATACAATACAATATACAGCACAATATTTGGACAAGTTTGTACGAATATTCACACATTATTTTTTTTGTCAGAAGCCTACTATAACTTTTGATCAGTGTTTTTTTCCCCTTATCCGTTTCTCCACACATCTCACTCACATTTCCTTCGTCCACACTACTTGTACTTTTTATCAAGAAAATATTTTGTACGTTACTCTGGCTTGTGCATGCAAATAACGTAATTTATATAAGGGATTCACTGGATCAGAGTATATTGCGTTCTGCATTCTGATATTGATCAGGACTTGCCTTTAGTTGTGAGAGGTTGCTATCTCTGATTTAGCAATTGTATTTCAAGTGGTTCGTATCCAAGTTTCCTGTTTAGTTAACCATGGTTCGATTTCCAGTTCAAAACACCAACGGATCATATGTCTACCAGGCCTACGGATTAAGTACCAGGTCATCTAGTAAAGTTAAAACAACAGACGTGATGTTGACCATATCATTCCTAGAGATGTTGCCATTCAATGAAAAACTATATTTAAAAAACATGACGAAAATATGAACTATTTTTTACGTCAACTTTAACCTTTCATCATATAGTGATCTTGAGCTACGGTGAGATGTAGCTTATGGAACATATATATATATCATGTTAGAAAAATAGACAAATATTGACCAGGTATCTAAACGTGATTTCGCCTCTACGCGACACATCACGGATGTTAAAATTGCTATGCTGTTCCTTCGTACTTTTCTTGACACCTGAAATAGGGTGTGTTTTGTTTACGTTGATTTCCGTAGATACAAAATATTGTCTGATTACAGAATGTGTGGACCATACAATGTCTGACCCGCACTCATGAAGGAAAAACATATATCTACATGATTTCATTGATATTTAGACTTCATAACTCTGGAAACTAGACGAGCAAAATATATCACAAAAAATGTACATTTCCATGTTTCCAGACGTTCTGTAATCCCGTTAGCACTTTTATAGGAATAACACAACCTTCCGGAACATTTGTCTCCCTTGTTTTTCAGAATATTTCGTCTAACGAAAGCTGCTTTTTTGTATCACTTTGACAGCCACATTTGGTTTTATTGGATTGCCATGTTTCTTTTCCTGTACTTAAATTCGAATTGGTACAATGTGCGGTCTTTTGCCAGATATTTGGTTTAAAAAAAAGTATAAATAATAAAATATTCATTGTACTTTGCATTATTACGTTATGGTTACGATTTTCAAAGAACTGTAACAAAAACAAGTATGTTTTTAGTAGAAATTGCTCTTTGTTTTATTAGGTTATGTTCTAGAGGTAATCGTAACTTAACTTCGAACGACAACATTTCCTAACGGTCAAAGACTTTGATTTGCTCACTACAAAAACGTGGATTTAGTCATTTATTTCTTTTAGGGAATTGAGAATTTTTAAATCTCTCTTTCTGGGTTATCAGGTTTTGGCGAAAATATTCCTTTGGCAGCATTGACTAAAGTTTTCATCCATCAGCTGTCGAATGTATGTTAATACTTATAAATAAAATGTTCATCAAAGTTTCAGAGGATAACCAACAAAGTGGAAAGTGCCGCAGATACAGAAATAAGAAATAATAATACTAAAGATAATATACTATTGTTACTGTTACTATTGCATTTTTAAAATAGAAAAAAATAATACGTGAAAATATTGTAAATGAAAAATAGGAAAAAAAACTATATGTTTTCTTTTAATGTACTGTCGACAGATAATGAAATCTTCATAGTAACATTGTTACCAAGGTGGGACAAAACAAAGTTTCGATCGCAACGTACAAAAATGTCCTTGTTCCTTTGTTTATTTTCTGTTTAGAATAGTTTGTATTCAGTATGTATACTATTCATTAGCTTTATTGGCAACAGTGCATGTTCCTTCTCTATGTGACGTGTCATCTACAGAACGTTGTTCTCACTGCCCCTCTCTAAACTTCTCGGTTATGTGCAAGCTGCCAAGCATCTTCTAATCTAATGTTCAGAAGGTCTTAGATATCATATGCCCATCGTAGTCTTAGTCTACCTCTTGTTCTCTTTCCCGGAACTTCTCCATAATTAATCTTTCTAAACCATTGTGTCCCTTTATGTGTCTTAGCTTGCGTGTTTTGATAGATTTAAGGAGCCAGTCTTCTTCTATGTTCAGATCTTTGCAGACCTGCGATTATTCGTCTTTCTATCCATGATATTCTTAGGACCTTTTTATAACATTTCATTTTGAATGCCAATATTTTCTCACGATTTACAGATTAGCTGCTATAGATGCGCCTTTCGATTTGATACATCCTACATCGTCATTCTACCGATTTATGCGAATGGACAGCCAATTACACCCCGAATGTTCCTTAGCCACTTATATTTTACCGTTTGAGCAGTTCATCCATTTGGATCCCTCCGCCTCGTGCGCCGTCACAAACTTTTTTTCTAGAGATGGACATTCCCTGCTGTTGCCATTTGGATGCCTCTTTATAATGATATTCTATGCTGTTAAATTAGCCGTTAGCTTGAGTAGTCGTGTCGCCAATTTTTGTCTGTATCAAAAATAGGTATTTCGCAAATCGGAACAAACTAGAAGGATTTACATTCCTCCTACAATCAACTAAGCGCAAAAATCATAGATCCTACAGGATGGAACTAATTATGGAACTAATTCTGAGTTTTATTATATATATCTATCTATTCGCTAAACCCTTTTTTGCCTTACAGCGTCAGGGATAGAAGATGATTTTGGAGATAGCCCTTGTGTGTGCTGGGTATATTGTGGAATTTGTCGCCTCTTTTATTTCTGTGGTCCATCATAATAGGTGGGTTTAATTATGTAATAATTATAAAGGTAGGTCCCATAACAGAAACCTGTCGTCCGGAACCAAGAAAACTCTTCATATACTAAACAGCAGAAAATATTAGACGGGGTGGTCAGTTCCCATCCTTGATATGTTTACCTTCTTCAGCTCATGCGTCATTTACCCATTTACAGTTGGGTTCACTGGAAAAGCGGTCGTGTCAGATGAGACATCACGATCCGGATTTTGTTTTTACAGACATTGCGTTGATCCAAGTGATAGTAATACAAACTAGGCTACCACGCTCTCCAATAATTAAAATTTAAAAAAAAATAACTATGCCTGCTTTTAGTATTTCAAGGACTATTATTTGTACTATTCAAAGTGTTGGAAGAAACAAAAATACAATCAGATCGTTAAAGATGTCTGTCTAGCTCATTATCTCATTTTTTCCAGAACTCTGAAATTACTTTCTTTCTCGCCATCCTTATATTGCTTTATCCCTCTCTCTCTCTCTCTCTCTCTCTCTCTCTCTTTCTTTCTCGACATCGCCCTCTATATATATATATATATATCTTTATATGGCAATATTTATTAATTGTGTGTTAACCAGTATGAAGCTTCATACATAGAATCCGTTGCAGGTAAATTCCACTGTCTCGGGGTATAGTCATATAATACAACTTGACCACACAGAAGCATGATCAGATGGTTTTCTCTCTCTACTTGGGACTTGCTTTAGAAACACATCAGAACTTGTAATATATAATAATGTTAAAATATAATAATAATGTCTCTGTGCCACATGCACCAAAATTGTGTTGAACAACAGACATCGACATGTCTCGAGCCATATTGAAGGGTAAAGAAGGGTGGGTTTAGCGACAGTTAGAGAACTTGGAACGCATCACACGAAGCTACAATTTTTGCTACAACTATTATTAGTATTTTTATTTGCATCGTCTAACGCATAGGTTCCCAAAGTTGGCGGTACTGCCCACAGTGGACGCTGAAGGCTTCTAAGGGGCGCTGGTAGGTTGAGAAGCAATGGGAGGTGCTCAGGAGGTCTAGGGGGTCGGTGGATACTTATAGGATAAAAATTATATATATTTAAAAATTAATTATTTTCATGATTATGCTATTGGATTAATGATTTAAAATTTAAATTTTGCATTTTAATTCATCGTTTGCCCATCTTACACGATCAATTTTTTCATCAATCTTTTATTTCAATTATTTAATAATTTGCGAATTAACCATATCTGACAGAAATAGACGTCAATTTTCTATGTCAATGAGAATATAGAGTAATGTATATATATTTGTTTATATTAGTGGTGAAATTTCTTCTGTTCAAGTGAAATTTGCTGAGGAGAATATAGCTACTTTTTCTAATTCATCAGTAATGTCTCTCAAAAAAGATTTACTTACATACTGCTAACATTTGGATGTTCTCCATGCTGATTTCAATTCAATGATATTCTGAACATGAATATACCAAATTCGGTTTTATATCCTTTCTCACATAGCAGGATCATCAAATTTAGAAGTGGGTATCATAGAACTCACAACAAATGAAGATCTGAAAAAAAAATTCAAAAGTTATGGTTTCAGAAAGAAATACCGTTACTATATCCTGGATTATGGGCAATAGTGCAGTAATTATGAATAGCATTTCCATATTCTCGTTTCGCTGAACTTGGTTAGTGATGTAGCCAATTTACAAAGAAAATAGTAAATTACCGATTGCATATATCTGAGTATGGCGATTTACGACTGTTGTTGTCGAAATTTGAACACGATATTAACAGACATTTTTTTTAATGTATCTCTCATCTCTATTGATTGAATGACGTTTTATTTTGTTTTGTTATCTAT
Organism: Meghimatium bilineatum; assembly: GCA_034231615.1. Taxonomy (NCBI): domain Eukaryota; kingdom Metazoa; phylum Mollusca; class Gastropoda; order Stylommatophora; family Philomycidae; genus Meghimatium; species Meghimatium bilineatum. The sequence goes on from CM067298.1 coordinate 99,879,770, forward strand.
ATTTTATGCTATTTGATATATATTTTTTACGCATGTAAAAGTGTATACTTCGCGGTGTTTTTTCACAATTATTGATATGCTGCTTAACATCAGTTCTATCCATTATTGAAAGGGAGACAATTGATTTGAATTATTTCAATGTTAGTATGCTCCTTTCCATCTTTCCAGGCGACAGTATTATTGTTGTGCTATAAGAAATATAACGCTACGATCCATGGCGGTGATGGACGAGATTCGCGAGACAAATCTGAAAGCCACAAAATGTCTTCCACAGTATATGCAATGAATTATAGACCCGTTTATACTATCGTATAACCTCGCGTGTCTTCTTAGTCATGTAGACATTGAGCTAACTGCTATCACTGTTTTCTATGTCTGTATACCAATCTTTATCTTTCCCTCCATGCAACACGATCCATGGCATCCAATTCGCATGCTTTCGCATCAATGTCTGTATCATGCATATCTCTTTTGCATATGACTTTGTACTGAAGTAGAGATCGACCCTGAGATCTTCTCCCAGATTCGAATTTTTCATAAAGTAGATCTTTCGGTATTCCGCTATTTTCCGTCCTCTTGGTGTGTCCCTGTCATCTGTTTCTGCAGAGACAGCATAAAAAATACGGTGGTATTGTCTGTTGTTTGCAATACATCAGTATTAGTGACTTTGTCCTGCCACCTAATTCCAGGAATTCTACATAGATACCGCATGTGAAAATTGTTTAGTTGTTTCTCCTGATGCATATAGATTGCCCATGTTTCACTGCCGTAGAGGATGGTACTGAGGACACAAGCCTGATAAACCAGGAATTTGTTGTTATTGTTAATTGTGTGTTCCTCTATACCAATTTTGTTAGTCTGTTCATTGTTGTAGATGTCTTGCCAATCCTAATAATTACTTCATGATCCAGTGATAATTTATTGTTGACTGGGGCTCATAGATATATAGAATGGTCAACAACTTCTAGCTCAACACCATGGATGACATTTTGTGGCTGCTTGATGGCAGTCTACATATATATTACGTCTTGTTTTTTGCTGATTGTTAGTCCAAACTCGTGGCAGGCTTTTAAAAAGTTGTTGCTGTTTTTTGTACGCGTAGTTCCTCTTGTCACAATTGCAGCATCATCTGCAAAAAAGTAACTCTTATAAGGACTTTCATGTTCTTTGTTCTAGCTTCAAACTTTGAGCATTATAGTGGCGAGCATCTGTACGAGAATGGATAAATAAAGCACCCTCCTGGTCGCTAAAAGCATGTTTCAAAAGAAGAGAAATGTTTATCCAAAAAGCAGTGAGTGAAGTGGGGCTGACAAGAATGCAGCTTGCACAATGCCAGAGCTGAAACATAGAGAAAATTTGTTGCGTTAGCAACATGATCCCTTGTTCTCTCTCTTTCTCTCTCTATCTCTCTATCTCTCTCTCTCTCTCTGTTTGCTTGTTAACTCCAAAGGAAAGACAGAAAGAAAGTTAATAATTACAACATTGTTTATTTTGAAGATACAAAGGAAAAAGATGAAATTAATGTCAAGCTTGATATTATTGTTTCAATATGAAAATTCGGAATGCATATTAAGAGAATACATAACATTAGTAAGTATTGTAATAATTAAAATACTGTAAAATATATTAAAAAATAAATCGCAAAATCATGAAATTAATTTACTTTTGATATTATTAATTTCTTCTATACGGAGTCATTGACCCTTAGACAGCCTGAAACCCCCCCCCACCCCCATTTCTTTTGAACCAAATATCCCCCACCCCTAAAAATGATTCTTCCCCACTGGGGGAGGGCAGTACCGCCCACCTTAGGAACCTATGATCTATACTTTTCATAAACGTATATTGGTAACCACTATTCCATGATCTATACCTTCCACAAACCTGTAGTGGTAAACACTATTCCTTGATCTATTGTCTATTGTCTGTATCCAGGTGAAAGATGGTTGATCGTATTCACACTTGCCTTTACCGGTGGGAGCTTCAGCTGTCATTCCAAGGCCAGATGTGTCGCCTTGTTTGCATTAATTCCATATTTGTTCAAGGCTATCTTGATGTTTTCTATCCAGTTTTCTTGGTCTAACTTTAACCTTATGTCCGGATATTATTTTGTTATATGCTCTTATTGATATTTGATTTGGATACATTCTTATAATATGACCGAACCATTTTACTTGCTGTCTTTCGGTATGCTCAATACATGATATTATACCAACTCTTTTCATAATTTCTTATTTTATCAAGTTTAGTAACCATTGCAGCTTTTCTCAGACACTTTATTTGACATGTAATGATTTTCCTCTGCTGCGAGGCTGTTAAGAACCATGTTTGACATTGGTAGCACAGAGTGTTGGTTTAAATATTGTAGATATTATCTGTCTTTTGATTCCCATCTTGATGTTTGGGTGAAGGAAGAAGTAATGGTGAAAGTTGGTACCGGTAGTTCACTGTGTTTGCTTTCTGGCACCTTGTTTCTATTTCTCTGTCTAGTCTTCCATTTTCTGAAAATTGTTACCTAGATTTTTAAATTCTTTGGCTTATTTCGTTTTGGTGTAATCTATTGTTATATCCATCGGTGCTGCAGACTTGCTAATTTTCATAACTTCTGTTTTGTTTTATTTTTTACGTTAATTTTCATGTCTTATTTTAGATGCTAATAGCAATGCGTTGATGTAGTTTTGCTAATTTTCTTCATCTTTGTATATTAGACTTTGATCGTCGGCAAATAATAGTTATTTCATTTCATTGTTAAGCTCCTCAACAGGTTTAATTGCAATGTTTTTCTCTTTGTTGATGTGAGCTTCTTTTATTATTCTGTCCATGTATATGTTGAAAATTATAAGTAAAAGCACACAGCCTTACTCCAGATGTTGTTTCGAATGGTTCAGTCATTCCGTCTGTTATTATCACTGAGCTTTGGCATCTTTCATACATCACTTTTATATTATCTAACAGCTGTCCTCTGAGTTTATAAATTTCTAAAGTTTCCCATAGAATGTTTCTATATATTCTGTCGAATGCCTTTTCCTGGTCTACAAATACTGTGTTTAGATCTTGATTGTATTCGATTGCTTTTTCACTTAGTTGTCTCAGTGTGAAAAGTGCGTCTGTACAACTTGCCCCGCTTCTGAAGCAAAACTGAGAGGGATTTGCTGTGATTCTGCAATGTATTGCATTCTGTGTTCTATTATTTTAGCGTAGATTTTACCTGTATGACTTAATAGGGAGATACCTCTAAATGATTCATATTCTCTCTTACTAACCTTTTTTTCCATAATGGTACAATTACTCATTTTTGCCAGACGTCTGGTGCTTTTCTTTTTGTCCAGGCTATTGAGAATAATCTTGCTAGCGACTGGACCTCTGTGTTTCTACATGTTTTTATTTCTTTGCTTGGTATACCATCCTCTCCTGATGATTTATTACTTGGTGTTGTTTTAAGGCTTCTTCTATTTCTTGATTTAGTATATCTGGTTCTGTGGTTTCTATATCTTTTTTATCGATGGTGGGGTTATATTCTGTTGTGTTGACTAGATTGTTTAATTCCTGGAAGTAATCTTTTAAATATTGGTTTCCTATTATGCTGTTCACTAAGGGTTTGCCTTCAATACATTATCTATACCTTCCACAAATATATAAACGGTTCTAGACCATATCTAGGGCCTACCGACTTATTTTTCTTTTGAGTATTTCTCTTGCCTATGATTGTAACATTGTTTGTCTACGTTTATTAATTTAAATATTTATTTATTTAGGATGGTTGTGTGAGTTTTTATGAGAGTTGTTTCGGTTCTGGTTATGGTCTGGGTTAAAGAAAGTACCCGGTGTCAGATACACATAGTCAAGGGAAATAATCAAAAGAAAAATAAGTCAGTAGGCTTATATATGGTCCAGTTCCATATAAACTAAGAATGAATATCCCCTTATATTATTCCTTGTGAAAGCATAAAGTCGGTGTGGTAGTATTTGATGAGATGCCCTTTTGTCTGTCATAAATGTTAGACCAGGCATTCTCAACCTGGTGCTCGTGAATACCCTGATTATTTCGTGAATGCATGTGCTCGCGCCATGCTAGTTCAAGTGCTCACGAGCACTAACAAATGACAAGCACTCGCGAGATCGTCATCTGAAAAGTTTCCGAACCCCTGTGTTATACTACATTAAACGTGTCTAGAAATTAGTACCTGTAGAAATAATGGTCAGAGTTCTAAATGGAACCCCACTTTCTCATAATTTGGTGTATTTACTCAGAATCGATTGTATCTGTTTGCTCTAACGATGTGCTTGGTACTATAGAGCGACCTATCATTATCTAGGATAATGAATTAGTTTTGGCCAAAATTGGTATCTCCATAAATGAAATCAATGTTACTTTTTTTCTATGTTGATCTAACAATCATGTGGGTTATTGTGTTTCATTGCCCAAGATTTGGTTTTATAGTTAATGCTATATGTTATTTATGGTAATTTATTTTATGTAATTATTTGTTGAATCTTATTATTTTTGAGAAAGGCAAGAAATAATAATGAAACACTTATCATGCATTAATGAAGTTTATGATGGAAGAAGTTCAACAAAAATAAGATGCAGAATAGGACATGCAAAAACAACATTCAGAAAAATGAAATATATACTGTGTAATATGACCTTGTCTATTAGAGTTAAGAGAGTTCTGCAGTGCTATATAACCCCTATACTAACATATGGGTACGAGTCTTGGACAATAAACAAACTGGAAAGTGGGAGATTGGAGGCAACAGAGATGTGGTTCTACAGAAGAATGCTGAGAATACCATGGACTGCCAGAAAAACTAATGTAGAGGTGTTGAAAGAGTTAAATGCGAAACGGACCTTAATCAACAATATAAGAAAAAGGCAATCTTCTTTTTTTGGCCAATTCATGAGACAGGCAGGTTTAGAGAACATAGTCACAACAGGCAAGATTGAAGGCAACAGAAACAGAGGGTGACAACGTGAGAAAATATTAGACAGTTTGACAACCTCGCACAGCAAGGAAACAACAACGACTTTGATACATAATACTGTGGACAGAGAGATGTGGAGAGCCATGACCGCCTACGCCACCCGGCATGGCACCTGATGATGATGATGAATGAAGTTTAGTTTAAGATTATATATATATTCATACCTAATAGCCTTTATCTTTTTTTTTGTGTTTTCTGAATGAATGTTTTAACTTTACTTTTACCATGTAAATTTGTTGTTAAATAGATTTACCTTTGATTATTTTTACCTCAATTAGAAATCACATGTGAGCTTTGGTATGGTAACATCGTATACGTACGGCAATAAAGGATTCACGCACTTTGCATTGAATTTACATAAATATTTTTACTGTTCTAGAATGCTGTTTTTTCCTGTTTTATCTCCATTTTGGCGGGGGGAGAGTAAGCGTTATCTCTGACTGTGTTTTCCATTCACTTTGTACGACTAGATGATCAGGGTTTTTTTTTATGTCAAGTTTTTCTTGTGTGTTGTCTTTAGTTCAGCTCAGGAGATGGCATAATCGGACAGGAAAGCAAAATCAGGCCTTTAAAGCTATATTTGTTACTTTCCACCACCCTGAAGCTGTTAATTGTACTATAATGACCTGGCCCTTTATCTCAGATAGCATTAAATCACACGCTATTTGAGGCAAACTGTAAAATGCGAGGTGATACGAAGGAAAGTTCCTCAATTTCAATGGTGTTGCTAGATTAAAATAGTGTTACCTACCTCCAGCTTTTGATGTTCGACATTGGATTTCTCAAACGCGGAGAACCTATTAAAAACATTTCTATACACTATAGAATTGTTCAGAAGTTGGCAACATTTACTTCGCCGTTCTTTGGAACTTCAAAGGTATAATATTTTAAAACAGCTTATTACTTCCAGCACAAAGGACAAGGCTGATCTGGCCTGTAGACCCAGATACTTGCCCACTTCTGCTGTAGCCTTTTCATCTATATCTATCCTCATTCTTAAACATTTTCTATGCTTCGGTTAAGGAACATCTAGGTCTCGAGATGCACAAAAACCAAGACTGGTCCGATGGCAATGTAATAGAAATTACAACTCTGCTAGAGGAACATAAAAGTGCCTTCAGAAATATTTAATGTGATTACTGTTACCATTAAAAAAAGCAATACACATCAGACCCGCAGCAAGATAGGTGGTTGCAGCAGAAAGCCAAAAAGATCCAGAATTTCGCTGACTAGAGTGACGACAAGCGATTCGACGATGCATTGAGAACATTATACGTTCCATGTTACACCGGATCGCCCTTGCTTACCACAGACGAGTTAACTCTGCTTACAGGAATACCCCTGAACCGGAACCGATGGGTACAACATTGCGAAGAACTTTTAAATAAACCATCAATCTACAGCGCTTGACATGCCATCAACAAATCAAGAAGTAAAATGTTGCCATCAGACAAATGTATGGAAAAGTTCCAGGTATGAATGCCCTCCAAGCATACATCTAAAAGATAGGAGGAAAGGTTGGGGTCCAGAAACTTACCGAGATCTTTGTTACATGTTAAAGCTTAGGAACCCTGCCTCAGATCCTGAAAGATGACTCAATTATCCACATATGCAAGTGTAAGAGAAATAAACAGTCATGTGACAACGACAGAGGGATATCTTTGTTGTCCATAGCTGGCAAATATTAGCTCGTGCAATACTCAACCGACTTAGCTGATATTCTGACAGAAAAGTCAGTGCGGACGTCGTGCTGGTCGCGGAACAGTGGGCAAGATCTTTGCTGCTTGTCAACTCCAAGAAAACATCCAATAATACCAAAGGGAACATTTAACAACAATTGTTGACCGTACATACAGGCATTTGACATAGTGAACAGAAATGGACTGTGGAAAAACATGATTGATTTTGCAGCAAGCATACATGTCACCCTAATCCAATTTTCTGAAGCCTGCAACAACTTTGGCTTCATTATCAATACAAAGAAAACAGAGGTCATGTTTCACCCACACTAAACAATTCAAAGTGAAATCCCCATATAAGAATTAGAGATGAAATGCTTCAGTCAATAGCTTCACCTAACTGGGCATCACTCTTCTCACAAGCCGTAAACATCGACACTGAGATAAACAACGAATAAAAGCTAGTGCCACATTTGGAAGACTGTGAAAAAATGTATGGGACAGAAAGAAAATAACAACTACCAGAAAACTCATAGTTTATCAGGTAGCAGTAATAGAATAACAGTATTATGCTTGGAAAACATGGACAGTATGTGTCAGACACGCTAGAAGACTCAACAATTTCTAGCTAAGCTGCCTTCCTAAGATACTTAACAACCACTGGTGGGATAAAATACCAGACAATAAAGTGCTGATGGAATCTAAGTCTTTATGAACACACAATGTTGATGAACCGACACAGACACTCTGGGCAGGACACATGATCTGCATGAAACAAAAAAAAGTTTTTATATGCAGAATTCCAGACAGGCTCCCGCAAGGTTGAAGGACAGTAGACGCGTTTTAATGCCACTCTTAGACATCACTGACTCACTTCAAAATAGACACAAATTCATGGGAGAGTCTTGCACAAGCCAGATCAGACTGGCATCGCAGAATCAAGAGTGGTGCAGCAGCTGCAGAGAACATAGACATCATGCTGGGCAACAACAACACACTAGAAGAAAGGCAAGAGCTGTTCACTGTCCCACACCACACCTGCTCAGAGTGTGGTAAACAGTTCCAGGCATGAATAGGACTCATTAGTCACAGTCAGGCACACCGCAGACATCATCATATTCATCATCATCCCAGTTGAGCTGACTGATCATAGGCAACTACGACAGGCGAACTGTCTATTTTCTTTCTTCTGCTTATGCTGTTGGGCGTCTGAATGACGTTTGGTTTTCGAGCTGCGGCACCTTTGGATGATTTGTATGCAGTAACATTGTAACGTTGATCAAACTCAGAACTTTGGTACATCCTTCAATCTACCTCCTTGAATCCACCTTCTTCTTGGTCTTCATCTGCCTATTGCTGTTTCCATTCTCATGTTTTATATTCTTGCTGCTGACCAACGTAGGTTCATTCCTTTGTGTGTATTTCAGTATTTAATGTTAAAACATTGGTATTTGTTAGTTTTTAAATTATCACTTCTGTATTTCTATCTGTTACCACACAACGTTGGTATATTATTTCTATCTGCTACCATACAATGTTGGTATGTTATGTCTATCTGCAACCACATAATAATTATATATGTTATTTATATCTGTCACAAGACAATGTTGGTATGTACAAGAAGTACGAGAACTAATTCAAACACTGGAAAGTAACTGGCTAGTAAGAAAATATAATTTAACGCAGAATGAAAAGATGTTGGTTCGTAGTATAGATAGAGATGAAAACTAACATCATTATGAATGGGCGTGGCTTGAAGAAGTGAAAACTTGCCAAATTATTGTGATCCTGCATATGCAACGATAAAAATCCAAAAGTGAATTACAGATAAAGCTGGAGGGTGTTTTAACTGCTTTTTGAAGCTAAATATAATATGAAAAACAACAGTAATACAAGTAACTATTATGTCTATACCTCATTAATTCATTATGGGATCTTCCTGGCGCATTGCATAAGCCGTCTGCCTTATGTTCAAGAGAACGCGCGTTCAAATTCGGCTTCAGACGCCTTGTTTACAATATCGATTTTTCGGAGATTCCAGGGGATTATTGCATGAAGCTACTGAGGTACGTACTATGAGCGGTACTCTCGGAAGACTACGTGCTACAACGTTTTTTATAATGACATTTATCTCCTTGATCTGAGAAGCGTATTTTCAGCCTGGTGAAGTACACCTGGGGAAACTATACAACCTTAAACTCTGCCTATTGTACAATATATATGTATATGTATATGCGTAAGAAATAAAGAGGTGCAGGTACCGATTAAGCAAATGTGGCCTCTATTTTAATGCAACAAATCCGTACATTATTTAATGAAACGAAATACTGATAAAAACGCATTTCACCGAAGTTAAATCTACTTGCGGTTTCATTGATCTGCCCGCTACACACTGAGACCCCCCCCCACACACACACACACACACACGGCTTTGGATGACTCTGAGGGACGAGGGAGCTCTCAATGTGCAGCTGTGTAGTGCCCAGTTCGAATAATACATATAAAAACTATGTTCACTCTAACAATGAAGTGGGTTAAAACACACCCCCACATTAATCCACGACAATATGTGATTTTTAAACAGCTGATGAAACGTAAAAACAATATTATTTAAAATATTTAAAATCAATTAAAACACAATTTAAACATTGTAAAACATTTAAAAACGAAATTTCAAAACAATATTATTGGACATCTAACAATCGATTAATGCGTTCTGCGTCCAACAACCAATCAGAAGCACTGACCAACTTTATTCTTAGAGTGAACAGAGTATAGTGACTTTTTAATCTGAGGTCAGCTAGGTCACGAGATCTAGATCAAACTAAACTAATATTAAAATGCTGGACTTATAACGTGATAAGGCAATATTTGCTTACCTGTACCGAGATTCTTATCATGTTCAGAGGAAGACAAAGACCATTCCTGGCAGATATCAAAGAATTTGTCCATACTCATCGGTATCTCTGAAGATTTCGGGCGAAACACCATTATTAAATTTAAGGTAAATTCCATTGCCTGGCATATGAAACAAGAGTGATACAAACTCATACTGCCGTGTGGTTCTATCGTCATCTTCCTTATATAACCATGTGTGGTAAATGATTGGTTCTTGCCTTGCAAGTTGTCCTCAGCATACACTCTTGGTGTGTCTTCTATCTTCTATCCAAATCACTGTTCCCTATTGTTGATCTACGCCATATCAATGTGTACTTTTTATTATATTTCTAGTACATTTATGTTAAACTATGTTCAGAACGTGTATGATTATTTCGGGTACACGTGACGCTGCAGTAACATATCGTCCGATCTGAAGAAATGAGTAAGCGAAGGTCCTGAAATTTTAAAAATCACTACAAGCACATACAAGTACAAGGAAAAACAACGTTTCTACTAAAAAGTTCTTTATCAGGAAGGGGATATTAATAAATTACGCAATACTACTATGTAACTATATGTGACTTATTTTAACTAGCAAGTCACCGACCATGTGTGACTTAACATGTCTGACTTGCCATGTTCAACATAGTTTACAGAGTGAGCTAATAAGCGAAAGCAGAAAAGAAATGTTTAGTCTCGCTTTATTCGTAACAAAGTACAAAATCCATTGGCGTCCATCCTTTCGTTGCCTTGTCTAACATCTAGCGAATTACTCATTCCGTGTTTTCGCTAAGAGTAGCAACATAGAAACTGAGTGAGAGAGAAAGAGAAAACGTGATAGAGAGAAACGACGAAGATATATATTTTAAAACGCCCTCCAAATAGGCTAAATCTGAAAGGGTTATTTTCGTGGCTCTGTCTTGAATCTGTCTTTGTTTAGCTCATCCATCTATTCATGCTGTCTTGATGTGGACATAGATCATCTCCAGAGCAGCAATTTGACCATTTTTATGTCAATATTATCTTCCAGACACGGCAGTTTCACAGTCTTGGTTTCTTCTACAAATAGGGGACTGGTGCTTCTTCCGTCCAACATCTAATGATATTACTCTATTCACGTCATAATATTTGGCCACATTGATAAATCGGAACATGTTTCCCCTCTTCTATTTCTCTTGTCTCTGTACTTGAAATAAGAACACGCGGGCTGAGAAAACATACCGAGACGGAAATGTATCTGCTTTAACATTGCTAAAAATGTTGTTGGGACAAAAGTGTCGTTTTATTCGCACCACTTAGTGAACAGATTGTGATGGAAGAGGGTTTTTAGACAAGAAATTGTTCGATCTGCAGATGGCGGGAACAGAGTTGGATGTTCTATTAACTTATAAGACGTAGAGTTTAGCCCAATGGGTTAAAGATTTTGTTCTTTGATGCAAATATAGAAATATAAACATATTTTTGGATATTTTATATATTTTAAAATACAAGAATATTATTTGCGTGTTCTATTATTATAAAATCCTCTAAAGAAACGAAAAGTTGGGAAAACTTAATAATAGTTATATAATAGGATACAAATAGTACATATCTTAAAACTGTTTGTTTTTTATAGTCGTGACCGACAAATTAAGTGGGTACAAAAACTTGCAGCTGCGTATATCGCGACCAATGGACTATATAAAGCATATTGAGTCATTGGAAAAAAGTAGCCATTTACTTTCTTTACTGATAACCAATGCTTTATTAGATGTGAGAATATAAACCTTGCTCATCTTTTAAATAGTTACTTTCATGTGACGCTCTTGGCCGAGTCTGTGACCCTAAACAAATTCGACATTTTTTTTTTGTCTGCATCTTCAAGTCCCAATTGTTCCTCATGGGGGAGAATATGGCCTAGGTTAAGACCTACTGATCTATCCAATTACGGCATAGAGAAATACATAAAGACAGTACACATGCTTACTCGGGTACCGGTACAGACAAAGGTCGCTCACTTCAAACTAGCGTAAGGATAATCAAAGCTAACGTACTAGAAATGGATGTCATGTCTGATCTCTCATGACAGGAAAGTGTGCACACACGAAAGGGGAAGACGATGTAAAAATGTAAAAGCAATGAATGTTATTAACTTCAAATTTGTGCATGTGTGATCCTACAAATCTCAAAAATCTTCCCAAAAAATAGTGCGTAATATAGATAGCGTTACAGAAAAAAATGTAGCACAAATTGTAGGAAAGATGAAAAGGTCATTTTTTTAAATTCATTTCAGTAATATCAAATAACCGTCGTAGCTCAGTTATTATTGTTTTTGCTTTTATTTTAGTTGTTATGTTGCTGCTGTCATTGTTGTTGTTCTGTTGTTTTAGCACACTATGACGTCATTGAAAATTGTGCACTGTGTGATTGTTGTTAGATGCAACGTTAAGTAGTATTCGCTGACCAATAAATAACATACTAACACTGAAGTGTCATATTAGTTTTACGTTAATTAACTCTATCTGTTACTGAGAACATAAGACCAGTGTGTTTTTGCATGATATAATTAATGTATTAACGGGTCGGCATGAACAACTGTTAAAAATTGTAAAACTTTGAAAACCCTAGTGGTACGGGAACGTGATGAGACATTCTTCATAACAAAAGATGTTCTTCACGGTGGGGATTTCCCTATCGTCGTAGTTAGTATCGTTAACAAGCCCTTATGTGGTCACCTGAGGGTAAAGAAAAAGAGGAAGACCTAAAACAACCCTTAAAAACACCATTCTTAAAGAAGGGGAATTAATAGGCAGTAAGACCATCCAGGAACTAAAGCTGCAGGCAGCGGACCGCATCATATGGAGAACCAAAACCTCTGCCCTATGTGTCACTTGCGGCACGAAAGGAACAAACTAACTAACTAACTAACTAAGTAGTTAGGTTGTTCGCCTTGTGTTCAAGAGGTTATGAATTCCTATCCGGATCGTGTCGTCTTGTTTACAAGGTGGATTTCTTTGGGGGATATCCTTGTGGATTATCTATGAAACTACTGAGTTACGTGCTATAAGTGGTACTCTCGACAGACGTGCCGCTTCGTTGAGAGTGACGGAGTACATATTGAAAAAGGAGTACATTGATGTCAATCCTCTGCGATTTTGAACGTTTATTTTCTTTATGGTACGCTTGAGAATATAAAAAAACAAGGTGGAAAATAGGATATGGCTGGATAATATCACGAACTGCACAGGATGTGACGTTTCCTAACTCATCAGGTTGGTACAAGATAGAGATGTGTGTATAGTTTCTGCACCAAATGTCACATTGTAACACCGCTACGAACCTGGCCGGTTATGGGTGTTATTAGTATTATCTTCTTCTGCGTTCGTTCTCAAACTCTTGCAAATTAGCAGGATGCAGTCCAGAGAACGGAATGCGTTGTGTCATTGTTTACAGCATTGCTGCGATATCTGCGCCTTTCGCCCTGACACATCCGACTTCAGCATGGCTTTTGGTCACTGACCCTATATGGGATGGGACAGCCAACTCCATCCCATAACCTCCTTAGTCGCCTTTTACGACATGCGTGGAAGGTAAACTGTGTTGCTATTCTTTGCTGCTATTCTTTGCTCCCCTTTCGGGCCCCGGCAACACACGGGCGTTTAGTATTATTATAAATAACTGTTATGGTACAAGTTATCTTACTTAATACACGATTGATTTTTGAACAGTATTAACATTTTTCACAATGTTGTAGTGCCGAGGACGTCACGTAGCTCTGCACTAAATACCACAATTCATGTGATGTAGTGTCACCATAAATCTAAATGAGTGCAAAGAGACCTTATATACACCATGTATAAGTCTCGTCCTATTAGAACTAATATTAATTAAAAGCTTAATGATGATTTATACATAATCAAACTAAAACAGGTGAAATATTTTCTTATGAAAGTGTATAACATTTTTAACTAGAGTTTTTTCTAACAAAACTGGGTGCTACATTGAAGACTTTTTAAATATCTATTTTTCTGGGATTTTTTTTAGATTAGTCAAATAAACAAAAATCTAAAAATATTTGGAGCCTGCCGTGTAATTCAGATCAGGCAATGATAGTTAAAATATTACTAAACCAAAATCTAACATCAATTAAATTTGTTAAAAACAGCAGCAAGATGTGTAATATATGTTTCTTTGTTTGTTTGTTTGTTTGTATGTCTGACTTCTGTCTAGTGTAACAAACGTAAATTTAATGTTTAACATTTAAGCGTACCCTCATATTTAGGTGTGCCACTCCCGTTATAGATCGTACATCAATCGTTGAACACTGTTATTGTCTATTATCTCCGTAATTACAGAGCATATGGGCTTCATATTTTGCATGAGAGGATTATTTTATTTAATAACCATGTGAATGATTTATGCTTAAGTATTATCAAGAATGAACGAATTTATCGCAGCAGTCGCTACGAATGTCGTTTTTAAGATAGCAATACTTTTATATTATCTGGAAATGAAATTTTGCAGCTATTGTTGGTATAGGTGTATCGTTTATATGTTGTTACATGGATAAAAATGAAGTATTTCGAATGTAATAGTTTTCTTTCGTTGTGTTGAGATTATGTGCAACGAGATATAAAGTTAACAGTTAAACGTTTATGAAATTGTATTATTATTTACATTAATGTTAATTTAAAATAAACATATATTGTACTTACCATAATCATAATCCTCGCCCTAGTATGAAAATTCTAAGTACTTTAGGAAATCTTCGATCAAAACATAGTAATTTCTACTTTAAACCGTCTACTTTTATGGCTATCAAAAACAAGTATTTCTAAATTAAAAACAACATTCGTAGCGACTGTTGCGATAAATCAGTTCAGTCTACACAATAATTTATCATACATTATTGGCGTGATTATAAACTAATTCACTCATGCAAAACATTACGACCATACTCTCAGTAATTACAGAAATAATACACAATATCATTGTTCAACAAATATGCCATCTATTGCACGAATGTATCCTTTTTCTACACTATTTAGACGTAATAGGTTCGAGAATATTGTGTTAGGTCGATATTTCTCATTTACTATACGGAATGATTTGGCAGGTCCGTCGCCTTTAATTTTCCAAAGGATCTCGGGTAAATTGATAGTATAGGTCTCCACTGTTCTATAAATAGCGCACTGTTTACATGAACGTCATGATTTCCCTTGAAAAACCAATGATATCGATAGATGCCGTGACGTCACATCTCACGTAGTAGACGAGAATTCTTAGAGAATTAATAATTAATTCTAAATACAAATTCTAATTCTTTTACCGGAAGGGTAGTCCCCCTCAAAAATCTATAAACTAATTATAATCCTTCTAACCACCCCTCCACCCCCCCCCCCCCCCCCATTTATAGCCTTACGCAGTTTACCAACAATGCAATGGCTAGGTAGTACCTCGAAACAAGAACATAGGTCTAAGTGGTGACCTATACTAACAATTGGCCGAATCTCGAATACATTATCTTAGACTTTGTCAACATGAAACCGTTGGTCATAGATAATGTTTCCAGTTTATCTGGATATTACTGCCTATACCTATCGACTAGTTCACTCACTACGGAACTACCAAGTTTCTGTACCACTCGACTACTTCATTAACCACTGAGCTACCAAAGTGTGCACCACACAACTAGTTCAATAACCACTGAACTACCACAGTGGGTACCACTCAACTAGTTCACTATGCACTGAACTATCAAAGTGTGTATCACTCAACTAGATCAATAACCACTGAGTTACCAAAGTGTATACCACTTGACTGGTTTACTAACCACTGAGCTACCAAAGTGTATACCACTTGACTGGTTTACTAACCACTGAGCTACCAAAGTGTGTACCACTTGACTGGTTTACTAACCACTGAGCTACCAAAGTGTGTACCACTTGACTAGTTCACTAACCACTAAGCTACCAAGGTGTGTACAAGTCACCATTTCACTAACAACAGAACGACTAAGGCTTGTACTACTCGACTAACTCACTAACAATTGTACTACTACGACTTGTGCCACACGACTAATTCACTAACGACTAAGCTACCGAACCACTGATTTAGTGAAACCCTCAAAGCAATTAAGGTGAACATGAAGGAAGAAAATAATACACCCCAACGAGACTCTTGTAATATTGAAGATGGTTTCTGTGTTATAGAAATATGTGTTACTTCTTTGTTATAACTCAGGTTAATGACATTCATTGAGTATGCTTCAGACTTAATAAAGCATGACTGCAGAATATTCCCCTTCTTTTCTGGACACTTGAATTACTTTCACCATGTAATTGTGTTTTAGAAGTGTTTTCATCCACTCACGAAATATGATAAAGACAGGAATCTATTAGATCTTTCTTTAGCCTTCAATGATAACTTTATCGACATGTTTGAGTCTTAATTCTAGAATCAAGCGTCAGGAATATTTTCAGTTGCAATTACTCTTTCACGCAATAACGTATTGCAGCAACATGAGCAAAGATGCGACTGTAATAAACTCCAATATAGGCCTGCAGTAATACAGAGTATTGTTAGTTGAAACAATGATTTGTCTAAATGAAATTGTATTCTTGTATTCATATTACGTATTGGATATGTTGATTATCCTCTTCGCACACCGTACAAGTCTTTAGGTGCTCAGATCTCCGCTTCAGCAAATCTCTCAGGAAATAACGGCTCAAAATTCACGACCTATGTTGGTTCACTGCTCTTTTTGGAATTTTTGTCGCGTGTTCTATACGGGCCACGCGGTTGTTCTCTACGGACTACGCACATCCTCACTCCCAATTTACGCATTATCTATATTGACTCACGCTCATTCATCTCAAAATCATCTGAACGTGCAAACTCATGAAGAGCAATGAGTATGTCCGTCCCGTTCATAGGTTAACCATCTGTTATGGTGGCGAGGCTAGCTAACTGGTCGGCCCGTTTGTTTCCCACCACACCCGCGTGTCCGGGAACAAAGATGAGTGTGAGTTTTCGTAGTAATGTCCGCGATTAGCTCTGTCTCTAATTACTCCAGACTATTCCCTACGTAAATCACCTGTTTTGATTTTCTTAATCATATTCATTGAGTCACTTAGTATGCACGCATGGGAATAGGCTTGCGATTCCAGCCAGTTAAGTGCATGCGTTACGGTAAATACTTCCTATGCTAGACTGCTTGCTTTTGCGGTAAAAGCCCCCACTGGCTTCTTGTACTGTTCTTCCTGGTGATCTGACAGTTAATGCCAATGTGTATTACTGGTGGAGGATGGTCGACTCGGCCGTGTAAATCACAACATCTATGTCGTCGGCATGTTCGCAGATTAGTGCCTTGACCTCAGCTTCCACGCTCACAGGGCTGTGTTCCCTGCACTCTCTATTGTGCAAGCTGTCCATGCTCTTCCTGTTCAGTCTTGGTCTCCCTCTTGTTGCTTTTCTTTGAATTTTTCCCTTCATGATTAATATTTCTAAACCATTTAGTCTTTTTATATTTCCACAATATGTTAGCTTTCTTTTTTTGATAGTTTTGAGGAGCCAGTCGTTTTCTGTGTTCAGGTCATTACTGACACCTGCGTTGGTTCGTCTTTCTGTCATGATATTCTTTGGATCTTTCTATAACAGATCATTTCGAATGCCCATATTGTCTTTCCCATTGTGAATGTCAATGCCCACATCTAGCGATATGTTGTCACAGGGAAAATATAGCTTTCTAATAGTTATAACTTTGGATTTCTGTTTGCCCCTTGTCATAGATTGTTCATCTGTCATGTTTTTGTATGGTCATTGCTTATGTACTTCTGATCTCTGCTGAGCAATCTCATGTGGTGTTGATTACTGGCTCGAGATATTTCAAAGCGAATCATTTTTTTCTAGTTGTTCTTTGTAAATGATTTTTGTAGGTGATAGGTCATTTCCCCTGATATGCATTATTTTTGTCATCTTTGCATTGATGATAAGAGTATATGCCTCACTAAAATATTTAATTGATATAATCGTGAATTCTAAACCTGCGGGGCTTCATGAGACTGTTAGTTTTACATAAATACAAGTTACTTGCTATTTAGTTGTGCTGTAGTTTACTGCACGTTTTAAAACAATTTCCTTATAAGAAATTTACGAGTTTTGTCTAATGTTAATTACGCACATATTTCATTGTAAGAATTTAAATCACATGTTTATTTAATGTTAATTTAATTAAAGACTAAAAACTTAAAACAATAATTCAGGTTGACCAAACTCAACACATGTTTGGTTATATTTGACATAAAATGTAGACATTAAGACTAGGAAATCTCAGAACTTGACTTGAATTATTTAATAAATGATAATGACACGAATGATAAGGCAAGTAAGTGCATTTAATAATTTCATATAAAACATTTCGACAAATTTGGTTGGGGAGTTCTGGTATAGTATGCGTAATAGGATCGCTGTCAGAAACAGTGAGACATACAGAGCAGGTGTTTCCAATGCGATGAAGGAGACGTACGATTTCTCACCTCTCTTTCCCCTTCCCCAATCTTTCTCGAAGAATGTTTTGAAGGCCATTTATCGTATATTTTTCTCAGTCCATTATTTGTCTGCTTTTCTGTTTACTCGTCACGTAGATTACATTCTCTGAGATTTTAGCTTTATCAGCGTATACTATGTGCTAGATAATGATAGCCAATATGCAATAATTAGAGGCAGTACATCCGATTTCGTTCCAAGTTTTGTTTCATTCGCCTCCGATGTTGAGTGGGTCGAAATTATTTCTCTGTTGATCATTTCGTACATTGCTCACTATGTTCACTGCATACATGTTAGATATGGTGATATTACACATCCTTGTCTGACTCCTTTTTCCACGCTAAACCAAACACATGTTTCACTATTTACTCTCACGTCTGCTTACTCTCACGTCTTGATAATGTTTTTATGAGGCGTAGTAGGTGTAGCTGGGAAACCAATGTCCTTCTTAATATTCTAAGGTTTTTTATGTGGAACACAATTGAATGCTTTGGTGTAATCAATAAAGATATATAGATGTCGACATTTTATATATATATGTATACATTCTATATATGGTTCATCGCGTGGAGTAGTGGTCAAATTAAAATTTTTTAATATTGTGCGTATTTTCATTCAGCTTTCGTTACTTCACTGAATTCATATTAAATAGTCGATAGGTCTGCATCGATTCCTGATTCCTCAAGATAATTCAAGCGGACAAGGGGGGGGGGCTCTTAGTGTGTAGCGGGAAGAGCCCTGGATCCACCAGGAGCCTTAGCTACTGTGAAATGCATCATATATATATATATATATATATATATATGATGAGGATGATGATGAAATAATTCCTGGAGCTGTGAGTAGGTAGCTCTTGTTAGCCATGTTTGTTAAATTGGGGATTAAATCCTCTGGTCGAGGCACGATGCGTTCATTCTAAGACCGAAGTTTATATTGGTTATGTCTGGTCTCTCTTGACAGCACAAAGCTTCTCTGACAAATTAGCATGTCCTCTTCAGTTGAGTAATTGAGGTAATACCCAAACGTATATATGTATATACATTATATTTTTTATATTCAATCATAATAATTTTAATCTTGTATAATTTTTTAAAGATTTGTTGCTCATATTATTTCAGAAGCTCGGCTAGTTTCAACTAATTATGTAAATGTTGTCATCAGATTGTGTGGAGAAGAGCATCAGACCCCAACCCGCTAACCATAGGCGAGGACACGTATGTCAATGACCGTAGATTTAAAGTTGTCCATAGAAAGCATTCCCTGGAGTGGAACCTGCATATCCACAACGTGCACCCTGATGATAGTGGCGAATACGAGTGTCAGGTATCTGCTAAGAGACGTCATATGCGACAAAACATCATGCTGACTGTAGAAGGTAAGTTATTGCATTACCAGCAAACTTTCATGAATAATATTGTGTTGATACAGATGCCAGCCTGCCCTGTTCGCATTCAATTCTTTGGGGAATGTCCATGAAATACGTCAGCATTTGAGTGCTAATATTTTACCCTATAATTCCCTTGTCAAAGACTATTAAGAATTCAGGAGGCACTCTTCCTCCCCCCCCCCAATCCCTTTTCCTGTTTAATTTCGTTCCGTTCAAATACATCACCCCCCCCCCACCCTTGTAATTTTTTCTAGAAAAAGCATTAAAATGTATACGATATTTTTAAACTCAAACAATATAACTGGTCTATATTAAACACGGTACATGTTTATTAATTCACCGCCGCAATGAATTGAAACTGGGAAATAATGTAGAACGGTTGAAAAACACATGATTACATGTAGAATCAAGTAATACCTTTGCCCTTCTCAAGATTAGCCACACAAATTATGCGCAAATGACCAATGGAATATACTTACACAGTTGTAGGATGAGTTTATAAAGGTGACACTTCAATAATAGTTGAGGTAGTTTTTACGCTCAACACCAATGAGAGTTTTGCCAACACGTTCTGCCTAATACTAACTAAATCATTAGCATAAAAATATTTTTACATCAAATGGTAGTTCGTTTTGGTTTTATCAACGCGCAGAGACAAAAAGAATATTGAAGGTAACGATTAACTATAAACTATGATTTGAATATATTTATAGTGCTCTACAGACCGATAATTGATATCATTTATTACATAATTGTGAGATTGCTGGCTCCGTTACTGTCATTTTTTTAAAAATAAATATATTATTCTGATGCTACAGATGTCTCAAATAGATAATCTAAGCACTAATGACTCTCTAAGTCGATAGAACGAATCATTGATATATGAATCTCTCAATTGCGCATCTCAACTTCTTCTTCTTCTTCTGCGTTCGTTCTCAAACTCCTGCAGATTAGCAGGATTTAGTCCGGAGAACGGAATGCGTTGTGTCATGGTTTACAGCATTGCTGCGATGTCTGCGCCTTTCGGCCTGACACATCCGACTTAAGCATGGCTTTGGGTCACTAACCCTATATGGGATGGAACAGCCAACTCCATCCCATAACCTCCTTAGTCGCCTTTTACAACATGCGTGGAAGGTAAATAGTGTTGCTATTCTTTGCTCCCCTTTCGGGCGCCGGCAACACACGGGCGGGATCACGTCAAAACGTAGCTCTTACGAAGAATGGTAAAATCATAATGAAGACAGTTTGAATGGTTACTCAATACTAGCGCATTTTTAAATACAATTAGTTAGTAACAAAATAGCAAACATGAGTTTGTAAAACAGCGACTGTCTTTTACTTTCAATCTCGACTTAATTTAATTACGGTGAATTAACAAACATGTACCAAAACACTGTTGTTAACATCAATATTTATCAAATCTCCCTCTCCCTTGTCAACAACTGTCAAACTTTGCTGAAACTCTCTCCTCCTAATTGATGGCGTAATTTGTGGACAGCCCATTTCCTTATTTTATCCTGACAATGGATGTTCGAAATATTTGTCAAGTGACTGTTTACAAATGTGTGTAATATGTGCGGGATAGTCTTCGTCGTCGCCCATATCTCTGAGACATACAACAGCATTGTCTTTACAGTTGTGGAGCTACCTTCATTCGTGTCTGTGTGTGGTCTATGTTGTTCTCTTGACAGATTATTTTTCTTTCATTCGTGTCTGTGTGTGGTCTATGTTGTTCTCTTGACAGATTATTTTTCTTTCATTCGTGTCTGTGTGTGGTCTATGTTGTTCTCTTGTCAGATTATTTTTCTTTCATTCGTGTCTGTGTGTGGTCTATGTTGTTCTCTTGTCAGATAATCTTTCTTTCATTCGTGTCTGTGTGTGGTCTATGTTGTTCTCTTGTCAGATAATCTTTCTTTCATTCGTGTCTGTGTGTGGTCTATGTTGTTCTCTTGTCAGATTAATTTTTTTTCATTCGTGTCTGTGTGTGGTCTATGTTGATCTCTTGTCAGATAATCTTTCTTTCATTCGTGTCTGTGTGTGGTCTATGTTGTTCTCTTGTCAGATAATCTTTCTTTCATTCGTGTCTGTGTGTGGTCTATGTTGTTCTCTTGTCAGATAATCTTTCTTTCATTCGTGTCTGTGTGTGGTCTATGTTGTTCTCTTGTCAGATAATCTTTCTTTCATTCGTGTCTGTGTGTGGTCTAAGACAATTTCTTGTCAGATTATTTTTCTTTCATTCGTGTCTGTGTGTGGTCAATGTTGATCTCTTGTCAGATAATCTTTCTTTCATTCATGTCTGTGTGTGGTCTATGTTGATCTCTTGTCAGATTATCCGACCTGTACTCTTGTCTGTGTGTGGTCAATGTTGATCTCTTGTCAGATAATCTTTCTTTCATTCGTGTCTGTGTGTGGTCTATGTTGATCTCTTGTCAGATTATCCGACCTGTACTCTTGTCTGTGTGTGGTCTATGTTGATCTCTTGTCAGATTGTTGTTCTTTCATTCGTGTCTATTTGTGGTCTATGTTGATCTCTTGTCAGATTATTGTTCTTTCATTCGTGTCTATTTGTGGTCTAAGTCGATTTCTTGTCAGATTATTGTTCTTTCGTGTCTATTTGTGGTCTAAGTCGATTTCTTGTCAGATTATCTTTCATTCGTGTCTGTGTGGTCTATGTTGATCTCTTGTCAGATTTTCCTTCCTTTATGGTGCCTGTGTGCAGTCTAAGTCAATCTATTCTCAGATTATCCTTCTTTCACTCGTGTCTGTGTGTGGTCTGAGTTGATCTCTTGTCAGAATAATTGCCATGACTGTGACAAATGGAAAACAGAACGACTGCTGAATGCTGCAAAAGTTCTCCAAAAATTGAAAATACATGCGGTTGTCACAAATGTCATTACAGTACGTGCACTTTGGAAAATCTAATAGCCTCAATATAAGATTGTATTTTTTTTTATCATATTATGTTCAAGAATATATTTGTCGTGGTACACTCAAACCATAAGCAGGTCCAAGATGCAGAAGAGAACATACATATATTCATTCAATGTACAGCAGACGAATTTAGGACATAAGGAGAAGATTATTATTCTTCTTCTGAGCTCGTTAACACCTGCTGGATGTAAAAAATTCAGGATGTGTTCAGGAGAAGGAATACGTTGTGTTGATGTTTACAACTTGGCTGTGATTTATGTGCCTTGTTTCGCCTTACGCATCCGATTTCAGTATGGCTTTTTGGGTCGACCTATGGGATCGAACAGCCATAAACACATCACATATGTATATATGCCACTTACAGCATGCATATCATTCAACAATGTGGTTATAGCAATTATTTGCTAGCCTTTTGGAAACTGTTAGCATGCGCTCACGATAATCAACAGATCATTCAAACACAGCACGATATAGATTCAACATAAACTTAACGCACTAAAGAAACTTACTATTCTCAGAATGTTTGCTTAACCATCATAGAATGGGCTCAGATATCATGTCAAACATGCTATATAACAATGGTTCTCAAACTTGTTCATTTCATCACCGTCTTTCGTATATATTATTATAAGAAAGACATACCGATCAGACAGCTTTCCCTATTCCACAACTGTCTTTGGCTCTAAGCTAAAAAAAAATATAAAACTATGTAAAAAAAAAGAAGAATATCGCGATCGTTCTCAAACTCCTGCTAGAATTTTCTTGTAGCACTACAATAGTACTGCTAGATTCCCCGCAGGATGTGGTCTAAATATTGGAAATCATATGTGCTATGTGCATCAATGACCCGACTTCGACAGTTGAAATACATAATTATCAGTTGTATCTAATTTCGTGTTGTCCTTCTGACTGACACCCTGCTAACCATCACCAGAGATGTATTATTCACGCCCAATGTTATCTCCACCCTCTGCTCTAGGTTTACCTGTAAATACCATTTATTATGCTTATAATGCGCAAAGATAAAAAAGCAAGTCAAGACATAAGATGGAAACAAGGTAAGTTGCACTCAGAAGTCAGAATTGAAGAAGTGAAACACATTTGTTCTGTTCGTCTGTTTCACTTGCATCCATAAATTAAGTTCCAAATTCTTCAAAACAATTACAGAGCACACGGAACATTCACATCAGATACGTGAAATGCAATCGCAACAAAAGATGAATGAAATTAGTGTACATTTTTGCACTGGAAGTTGTGATTGCCTTCAGAGACATTCATGTATTGAAAGTGTGATACACTGACAAAATTATTATAAGTTTGTACTGCATTCCTGTACAGGGTGAACGCATAATCGTTTCTTCCTAATGTTTTGATGACCGCAGTTATAAACACATACCATTTTTTGCTGACTCGTGTGGACTATTGTAGATTTTGTATTACACTTCGATTGTATAGTGACTCAATTAAAATAATATATTGTAGAAATTTTATCCAGTTAAACTCCTGTACTATTGATAATCAACATGCCCTTCATATTTGATAGTCCTTTTTTTTGGATTGCGATGTAATACCTTTAGCTGTGAGCAGGTAGCTAGTGGCCGCCATGGCCTAACTCCTTATAAAGGCAGGCGTATAGAAATGTGTATACGACCGAAATTACCAATTTTGATTATTTCTGTGAATTTCAGAGGTCGTCCGTGGCATTTTTTTAGCATGCGAATACAATTATATATATAGTGACAAAAAAAAGAAATCAAGACAATAATCACAAACAAAATGAATGAAGTCCTGTTTACTTTCTGTACAGAGGTCTTCTTTACAGCTGAAGGTCTTGTGCAAAGTCTTTCTGACGAGAGCACATGTTATGCTCAGTGAGTAAGCAATGCGTCACCCGAACTTGTATGGATTTGTTGTCTCCAAGGCATGGTTGTTGAAGGGGAACGCTTGTAATGCATGTTTAGTCACCGAATGGAAACATCAGGGCCGTGCCGTACTATGATGCAGACAGATGGTAGCATTAGGCGGCACCAATCAAAATGCATTGTCTGGGCGGAATTTCGATGAAAAAAACATTTTTAGGAAGGGGGCGGTATTTCGATGAAAAAAACATTTAAGGAAGGGGGCGGTATTTCGAAGATTTGCATCATGATCCGTCCTAAGGGGTGGGGGCATTTCAGTGAAGCAGTATTCCAGGAGCTTACATCCTGCTAGGACCATAGCATACACTCCTGCTAGGAATATAGCATACACTCCTGCTAGGACCATAGCATACACTCCTGCTAGGAATATAGCATACATCCCTACTAGAAACATAGCATACACCTTTTGTGTCAACGAGTTCATTATTCTTATGTCATGTCTGCCTTTTTTGAGAATTATAACTTATTAAGCCCGTCGATACGAAAGAGCAGGTTTCAAGATCGCCCCTAAACAAAATAAAACATGATATTTAGTACTAAGACGCCCGTCTGTTGCCGGGTCCCGAAAGGGGAGCAAAGAATAGCAACACTGTTACCTTCCATATATGTAAGAGGCTACTAAAAATATAAATTGACGGTCTCATTCCATTTAGGGTCACAGTGACCCAGACTCTATTCTACAGTCCATTGTGTCAGGCCGAAAGACGTAGATATTTCAACAAAGCTATAAACTATGACACAACCCATTACTTTCTCTGTATTATATCCTGCTAATCTGCAGGAGTTTTGAGAATGAACTCAGAAGATGTATTTAAAAACAAGGAAAAGATGGTTATCCCCTCTCTTTTTCCCCCTTAACAGTTTGTCCCGAACATTCACTTAAAAAAGCCAAAAGTGGATTTACAATAAATTTTACAAGAAATTGTGATGTGTTGATTATTGAAACAAAATTTGAAATTTCTTATTTCTTGATGATAGATTGAGAGTTTATATTATATATAAATGTGACCATGTTGTCTAATATTGAAGTAATTTTCATTGTTAGTTTTCTCACATTGTTCTAGTACTTACTTCTTATTTATACAATTGATCAGCTTTGTATACTTCTTACCTGCTCATTTGTGAAATTATTTTTGTCTCACAGAAGCTCCAGATTACAAAACATTTAAACCAGGTAAGCAACTGCTTGTTTCTGTTTGTTGTTTCTTTCAACCCCAAGAAATTTCAAGCTATTAAGATCGTCTTTATTATGTGCAAAGGAGGAAGGATTTTCCATAGCTCTTTCATACTCCGAGGTTTCCAACTCTAAGCGGTGTTCAATGTTTTTATAAGAAGTCTTCTACTTGGAGGAGGTCTGTTTGTGTATGCAGAAAGCATTTTCCACTTTTGATAAGAAAAACATTCAATCTCATGAAAGCCTTCAAACATTTGGAGGTATCAATGTTAACCACTGTTGACCCCACAATCCTTATGAATACATAGCTTCAATGTGGTCAAATTTGTCAAAAACATAATAGCTTGTGTTGGACAAAAAAAATGAAAAATAAAATATACATCTACGAAACAATATGAAATTTATTATATCAAAATCGTTATTGTCATTATGAGGGAAAGAGAGACAGAGAAACGGTTGTGCATTTCATTAACAGACATTCCATTAGACATGTGTACATTCCAGCAACAGAAATAAGCATATGCATATATATATATATATAAACCATGCACCATTAATGAACGCGTACTGCAACTATTTCACCAACCTAAATTATAGGACTTTCCCCGTTGCGGGAGAAACATCTATGTGAACCGGTTTTGATGATAATAGTGAATTTTTTTTACATCTATATGACATTCTCTTTAATGTGTCTGATTGTATTTTCCTGATTGAGTACTCAAAGTATTTCTGTTTTTAACTTCTTCTCTCTCTTACGCTCATTGAATTTCCGTACTGAACACTTATTGAATGGCCTCTTCCCACGATCATGCTTATTGCATGTCGGAATTCCACACAAGCAACAGACACTAAATCTATAAGATTTGAAAGCACGTTTCAAACAAAAATATATATAACATTGACATATTTTACAGAAAAACACTCGCTGAAGGAGCAACAACAAAAACCAACAATGTGTGTCGTTTTATAAGAAGACTTTGGAATTAAATCGGCCATGTACTTAAGAATGGGTATACACAGACTTTCTAAACAAACCTTAATGTGGAAGGTAGAGAACAGAAGAAAATAGATCGCCCAAAAGAAACTACGCTGAACAATAAACAGCGAATGCTAAATATTGGTCATAAGTAATATACTAGAACTTCAGCAACTTGCAACATTGAAAGAAATTACTACTGCCATGTGGTCCACAAGGAACCAACTAACACTCTTGCAGCAAAACGTATTTCTGAAGTTTAATTAATGAGATGCCGGTATCTCCCTTAGATGTGAGGTCTATATGTCTCGCTCTCTCTCTCTCTCTCTCAATCCCTCTCTCCCAGTGTCTGATAAATGGTTTTAAAACTTTTACTTACAGTTGTAATGAGTTGTTAACAGTTTTACTTACAGTTGTAATGAGTTGTTAGCAGTTTTACCTGCCGATTGTACAGTCGACCTCCTATGTTTTCTCACATTCCGTTAATGCACGGTGACTCATGGTATTTTTGTGTTTCATAACAATATAAGCAGGATCAATGCAAATCTCCTCAAACCTACTGCCAATTAAATCTAAAACATCACGTTCTTCAGTGTAGCTATTTCTAAAACATCACGTTCCTCAGTGTAGCTAACTATTTCTCAAATATCACGTTCCTCAGTGTAGCTATTTCTAAAACATCACGTTCCTCAGTGTAGCTAACTATTTCTCAAATATCACGTTCCTCAGTGTAGCTAACTATTTCTAAAACATCACGTTCCTCAGTGTAGCTAACTATTTCTCAAATATCACGTTCCTCAGTGTAGCTATTTCTAAAACATCACGTTCCTCAGTGTAGCTATTTCTAAAACATCACGTTCCTCAGTGAAGCTATTTCTAAAACATCACGTTCCTCAGTGTAGTTAACTATTTCTCAAACAACATATATGTCAGTACTAAATATTTAGGCATCTTTACATTTTAGATATCTAAGGAGCTCACAAGTAGTAAAAGATTAGCTTCAGTTTTCTTGGTTTCTCCAATATTTATTCTACAAAATAACAGCTCACAAACACATGCATACATCACACAATGGCATTGGGTCAACGGGCATGAGCCCATGGAGCGCTGGATCAGCAACCAGCCAACCTACTCTGTCTCAACAGATCAGCCCGTTACCTGAAAAGAACATCGCTCACGCAACTTTCAGAAGTAAAAAATATTCCTGTCACTTTTGAATACTGTAAGTCTTAGAATCAGTAATTTACCGCCGAAGACGGATGTGTCGGGCCATTGGCGCACTAAAACGGCGACACAACGCATTTCCATTCTCTGGACTACATCCTCTTGGAAATCTAAAATGACCATGGTCCTGCTACAAGAGATATCCAGTGGGAGTTTGAGAATGAACGCTGAAGAAGAAGACGAAGAATCACTAATTTATAGAATAGAAATATCAAGTCCGTCCCCAAAAATTCGTAGTCACTCCTTGAAACATACATAGGAGGTAACGGTGTTTCTAACCTATTGTTTGTACTCATTTAGACATAAAAACCGATAGGCAAGTTTCTGTCTCTATGCGAGAGGTATAGGTCTGGCTTCATCTACCGATATGCTGGCCTGTCTCTATGCGAGAAATATAGGTCTGGCTACATCTACCGATATGCAATTCTCTGTCTCTCTGCGAGAGGTATAGGTCTGGCTACATCTACCGATATGCAGGTCTCTGTCTCTATTCGAGAGGTATAGGTCTGGCTACATCTACCGATATGCAATTCTCTGTCTCTCTGCGAGAGGTATAGGCCTGGCTACATCTACCGATATGCAATTCTCTGTCTCTCTGCGAGAGGTATAGGTCTGGCTACATCTACCGATATGCAGGTCTCTGTCTCTATGCGAGAGGTATATGTCTGGCTTTATCTACCGATATGCAATTCTCTGTCTCTCTGCGAGAGGTATAGGTCTGGCTTTATCTACCGATATGCAATTCTATGTCTCTATGCGAGAGGTATAGGTCTGGCTTTATCTACCGATATGCAATTCTCTGTCTCTATGCGAGAGGTATAGGTCTGGCTACATCTACCGATATGCAATTCTATGTCTCTCTGCGAGAGGTATAGGTCTGGCTTTATCTACCGATTTGCAGGTCTCTGTCTCTATGCGAGAGGTATAGGTCTGGCTTCATCTACCGATATGCAGGTCTCTGTCTCTATGCGAGAGGTATAGGTCTGGCTTCATCTACCGATATGCAGGTCTCTGTCTCTATGCGAGAGGTATAGGTCTGGCTTCATCTACCGATATGCAGGTCTCTGTCTC
Organism: Meghimatium bilineatum; assembly: GCA_034231615.1. Taxonomy (NCBI): domain Eukaryota; kingdom Metazoa; phylum Mollusca; class Gastropoda; order Stylommatophora; family Philomycidae; genus Meghimatium; species Meghimatium bilineatum. Next base: position 99,908,526 of record CM067298.1, read on the forward strand.
TATGCGAAAAATTATTGGGACATAATAAAAATGACTGAGAATCTCTATCAGAGAGAACACTGCCGTTAAACAATTATTGTTTATATAATAGAAATAAAACACTGAGTATCTATGGTAAATTTCCGTAAAACAATTATAGTTTACATAATATACCCTCCAAAACAAAGCTAAGGACCAGTAGCTGGAAATTAAGCACAAGTTATAAACCAATTAATAACCAATTAATCTGAAATTGATTTGTCACGAACAACAAACATTCAACACGTGTTGCGTGATCCACCATGCAAAGCGTGTGCCTAGTATTAAACTCAACAAATAGGCTGAAAGTAATGTTGATGAGAAGCCAAAATATTGGTGTTTTAATGATGTCATAGCATGGACAAAAAATGTGCTCATTCCAAAAAGCGTGATGCATTTGGGAATCTATAGTGTTGGTATTGAGCATCACATCATCAGGTAGCATATTCTCAACAGGATGTAGTAGTCATCACATCCTTTCGAAACTTCTGTGAATCTTGAGCATGTCTACCTGCTTCTGTCAGTATAATGTTCAGGTCGTCTTTGATATCTTGAGTCAAATTTTTCTTGGTCTGCCTCTTGTTCGTCACCCTGGCATCATCCCCTCCATTATGGTCTTCTCTAGACTGTTGTGGAGTTGATATGGCAAAAATGTTGTAGTTTTCTGAAAAGAACTAGTCTACTGTTTAGCTAGTTTTATGTTACATTCATTTCACTCAGGATGGCTATATTGGTGATCTTTTTAATCCATGATATTCTGAGGATTATTCTGTAACATTTTGCTTCAAATGTTATTTTTTTTACACTTTGTTGGTGATTGTCCAGGATTCACACCCATGTATTGAGCATATCCAAGCTCTTAGGAATGTTGTTTTATTGTTTTGCAGCAGCTCAGTCATATTTTGTTTGTTTGTCTGTATCAGCTTCTTTGATGCGATAGCCAACCTCCTTCTGACTTCATCATAGCAATCACCATTACTCTTGATAAGAGAACCAAGGTATTCAAAACTGGTGACTCTTTCTAATTCGCTATTGTTGATACTGATTGAGACTTTGCTAGTGGTTTTGTCGCTTGTCATAATCTTGGTCTTGCTTCCATTCAGAAATAGGTTTTGATTTTCACTATGTTCTTCAATGGGATTTTGAGCTCTACTCAAAAGATTATCTTTATAAGCAAAATACAATTGCTGCGTAAGTAGTGCACAATAGTATGCCACAAAGACGAAATCTGAGTGTTGTGGATAGATTCATTGCGTGGTTACTGGCCGGTATTACCGTCCGAAATGTGGCACTGAGGCTTGAAATATTTCATTCAGTTAATGTCAGATTGTAGCAGCGATTTTCTCATGTGATTTTAATCCCATAGAATATCTTTAGAACTAGTTTGGGCGACAAATTAAGCAAAGTTAGTCATCTCCTGCAACTCTCATGCACTGCTTCTGGTACTTCAGCATCAGTGGGAGACAGTGCCCCAATATTTCCATGAATTTTGAAAGTGATGGCTGTATTGATTTATGTGTTCTAATTTAACAAACGTTAATGCTAGCGCCATGAATTACAGTGTTGATTGTTACTGGAAGCTTGTCATGTTATATTTTGAAATGATGTTCTGATATTTTCTTCTTTTGACTTAACGTCCTATTAAACGTGGTTGGGTCAAAGGGTATGAGCCCATGGACCGCTGGATCAGCAACCAATCATTAAAAAGTGATCCTTAACTTTTTAGAAGGATCTGGAAATGAAACCATGCAAATTTCTATGAGAGAGAACTTTGCCGTGACAATTATTGTTTACATTAGTAGTATTAAAGATCATGTTCTCATTTACTAATGGGAGATGGTGTTGAACACTATAAATTCCCCATTATCTGAGGGCTTGGTGTATGTCATATGTTACCTTTCCACTTATATTGTGTGTTGAAATATTGGTACAAATTACTGTTTATCAAAACCAATTTCCCGGTCACCTTTGCAGATGGTTAGTGAAACAGTCAACTAATCCAGACTCCCAATTGTTTAGTAGGTTGTGCCGTTTCACCAGCCGGTGGTAATGTTGCTAAGTGTTTATCTGTGCTTATTTTTTCAACAATAGTTCAATAGCAATATTCTGAATAGGACACGCTTCAATTGTTTAATAAAATCCCAATTCTAACAGTATATTACTTTGTAGACATTATTTTTACAGAAATCAGATAATAATACTCGTATACATTGATTATTCAGTACAATGATTCAATCAGAATAATATCTGTGTTGTTTATTATTTACCTATCTTTTCTCTGACCAGAAATAAACATCCACGGTACATTTTTCGTGGAAAGGGGTGACACTCTTAGATTAGTGTGTAACGCAACCGGAAGTGAGTATCCACCGGACTCTATCGACTGGTTCAAGGACGGAGATAAAATTAAAAACAAGTAAGTAGTTGACCAATATTCATATGTCAGTCACATCCCTCATCCAGGCTTTGTTCCATTGATAATACGGAGCACACGACACGAGTGATCGATATAAAATAATTATTTGCAGTGAAAAGGAAATGGGACAACTAGTGTTCTTTTTCTTTCTTTCTTTATTTTTTCCTGGACAATGGCACCTCGGCGGACTGGCACATAGATTAGTAACCTGGGGCTTTCTGCTTTCGATTGTCAGTGAATGACCTTGGTCTAGAAAGTGGGGCAACAGAACTCAATTGGTAGTCGTGTAGTCATGCCGTTGTTCGGCAATGTTAGTGTCTGCATATTTTAGTGATTATTAGATAACCGGCAGTTGTTGTAATTGTTGTTTTGTGTTTATTCTCAAATAATGAGCACAAATGTTCTGTGATTTTATCCCTATGATGTGAATACGTTGTGTACTAGTTTAAAGCAAAGCTTCGATATTTGTGCGTTACAATCCAGTACACCAGGTTACGGCATGCCTTTATTTCAGATGGGCTTTCCTACTCAGTGACAACCTTCAAATTTGTCGTCAGGCGTACGCACGTATCAGTTGTATGTTATTGCGGATTGTCACCCACTGTGCTTTAGACTGCAGAGCAAAGCCTATCCCTATGTGACAGTTTCCCAGCTGGAAACGGCAGCCAGGGAGTTTGACTTGGATCAAATACGTATATCTTGAACGGGATGTTCAGCTGCAGAGAACAGATATTCTTTAACTATATGACACATTGCCCGCGGTGGCGAATTCCTTTCTCGTCTGTGAATACGGTTCCTGTATACAAAACACTCAGCAGTAAATTTGAACTGGCATTCGCTCATTCTCTTAGCTGAAGTCTTGCTCAGTGACCTCGTTCCTACGTCCTGTTTCAAATCTAGTTGTGCTATCCTGCTACATGAGAGATTCAGTAGAGTTTGAGAACTTTCTTTTCACTTCATACCACTTTATGCCTTGCAGCTTCATGGGTCACGAGAACGAACGGCAATAAAGTATTTTCTAATTTACTAAAATTTTGCTTATAATTAGAACCGTGTATTTTGTAGAAACATCAATGATGAACAAGCAGCTAGACTTTAATTGAATACATCGGGCTTCTAAAGATGTAAATGTGCAGCACAATGTTTTGTATTTCATGATCAGAGATACACAAATAGGCAGGTTTGTACAAATACATTAAGAATTAATCGATAATCGCCCACATGTTACATGGGCCGAAACGGGAAACAAAGAATTGTGAGACTGTGGTGTGTCATGCATGCTGTAAGAGACGACTAGGACTTTTTATGGTTAGGTTTGTCTGTCCTATCCATTAAAGATTTGACGTGATTCAAATGTTATGCTGCAGTCGGATGTGTTAAGTTTGTTTGTCTGTTTGTTTTTCGTTCGCTCCATTGTAACCATCACGGATATCCGTGCGATTTCCGCCGGGAGCGTGATTACGTTGTGCCACCGTTATGCGCCTTGTAGGCCTAGCACATCCGATTTCGGCATGCCTTGACAATTCGGGTGGGCTACCCTTAGCCTGTGACAGCCTCTATATCTGTCTCCAGGCACGCGTAGTGAAGACGCTTCGCCCAGACGATTTTCTTGCTCTCGTCTGACTCGAACGAGGTGTTCCACTGTCTATGAACTTGCCTCGTGTAATTGGACGTGCTGTGCCTGTGCCCATTGGGTACTGAACCGTTTCTCATCCGTGAGCCTGGTTCCTTAAGGGGAAGAACTCAACAGAGGAGTTGGACCCTGGCTCTTTCGCCCTCTTAGCCGAGGTGTCATTCACCGACATCGTGTACCCCTTGTCCAAGTTCGAGTCTCACACCACGCGTTTGAGAGCAAGGCGTTCTCGGGCTGAGCGTCCTTGTCCCAATAGCGCCTAAGCCCATCAGGTACTGAACCCTTTCTCTCTTCAAGTGTATTTCCGGTGTAGGAAAACCTGACAGTAGAGTTGGGCCAGGGCTAAATCGTTGTCCCTTTTGTGCCTGAGCGCATCGAGTACGGAACCCTTTCTCTTCGCGAGCATATTTCCGGTGTTGGAAGGCTCGACATTAGAGTTGGATTAGGTCTTCTTGCTTTATCAAACGCCAATGAATGGGTCTGGGTCTCTGCCTGTAAGGAACACAGGTAACTAGAAACTCGTCTCGAGCTGACGGAGCTTGTAGTTCCCCTTTCCTAGGGACTTTTCACTTTCTATTTGCAGTTCGCGCTGCCCTCTAGCGCTGTTCTGCCCTTTCATTGTTTCATTGTACTCGGTATGAAATCTACGTCTCTCGCCATGCATCTACCTTTACGTGCATTTTACATTGGCCGCCCCTCCAATGTTCGGACTGGACTGACTAGCTTCACTGTATGTTGACAGTGTCGCTATATGTGGTGATGCTGGTGGTGTCGGAGATATGTCTGTCTCTTGTGCAGGCAAATCTCTTTCCATCTGCTACCTCCACATTCTCGGACACGATCCCCAAAAGATTTGGCATGAATCAGCTCGAGCTGCTGTATTTCTGTTTCCAGGGTGCACCGCGTGGAGGTACAATTGGGATCTTGGTTATCTGCTAACCCTGGGTCCGCCTAGAGCAATGCGTTCCCTGTGCACCCCATGTGTTAAGTTAAAAGCCGTAGATATTCAGCCAAGCTGTAATCATGGCGCAACGCATAATTTTTCTGGACTACATCCTGAAATCTGCAGAAGTTTCAGAACGAACGCAGAAAATGAAAATATATAAATATTGAGCGAAATAAAATGAGAACCAGTGACAGAATTTCAATATTACCGTAAAGGCGGTAATTGTGTTGTGAATCAGCCATATACCACATGGCTTATCCCATAAGAGTTCATCTAGCTTAGCAAATGGTTGACCAGATAACGCCTGTTAAGCACTTGCTCATCGATGTCGACATTCCTGCACCTTTTTCGTAGCATGAAACCCGATGCCTTTTTCATGGTGACTGTGTGGACCAAGGAAGGATTAATTTTTTTTATAACCACGACTGAACGAACTAAAAACTCGGTTGATCTAATCGGTGAGTGTGTCTTAAACTCTCTGTTGACCTAGTCGGTCCGTGTGTGTCTTAGACTCTCGGTCGACTCCCAAATGTAAAACTGCACTGATGTAGTTAATTAAATCAACTTGTTATTACTTTCATACATGGTATATTCGTCGGCTCTCAAATGTAAAAATTGTATTTTGTAATTATGATAAATCAATGTTTTACTAATATAATGTCAGAGTCAGCAACTGTGGAAATACAGTAATCTTGAACTATTGAATGTACTAATCATAAACTGTATTCGTGTGTGGGCTAAACGCTGTATAAACTGGAGAGATTTGTCAACATCATGAGATACCAGATCGAGTTACGGGACACAGTTGACAATACCATTATCCTAGTGGTGATAATGCTACAATACCATTATCGTAGTGATGTTAATGTTATGTTTCAGTGACTGTATGAATAGCGTAGCGCAGAGGTTCTCAACCTGAGAGCATTATCATAGTGATAATAATGCTATGTTCCAGTGAGTGTATGAATATCGTAGCACATTGGTTCTCAACATTCGAGAATCTTCTCCCCCCCCCCTCTCGTTTTCTAGTTGTGGGGGATTTTGGTTTTCAACGGCGAGTGAGAGAATTACAGACTTAAACTTTTGGAATAGTGGGGGGAAAATATATTCCAAAAATACCCTGAGACAAAAAGAACAATTATGAGAATATGGTGATATCGATGAAATCCGAAACGCATATTTACAGTATGAATAAACATGACAACCAATCGATGCGATGGAAATTTATTGTGGCAACCAATAAGAGTCAGAATTTGTGAATATGACTATTGTATTCCACAATGCGATTCCACATTCATTGCATAGCTACTTTACCATCTATGCTTAGTTCGGTCATTAGTATTTGCAGATCTGTCAGTAATCTTGACTGGAGCTCTTCGACTGCTGATCTTCCATTCTCTATCTATCTATCTATTCGCTGAAACCCTTTGTTGCCTTTCGACGTCAGGGGTAGAAAAGCTTTCTGGACACGACCCTCTTATATGCTGAGTATATTTTGGAATCTGTCGCCACTTTTATTTCAGTGGTCCATCGTTTTCGTGGTCGGCCTTTAGGTCTGCCTTCGCTGTATCTGTGTGGCATAGCTTGCTGTGGTATACTGTTTGATGGTAGTTTGCTGACATCAACCATTATGTCCGGAATATTACAGGCTGTTGACCAAGATTGGCGCTCAACAATATTTTAGTTGCCACCTTGATTGACCATAATTTTTGCATCGTAATTAATACAGAATTTCCCCGTTGGTAAAAGTATCCTTAACATTTCTTGGGTACTATATATATATATATATTGTTATATATAATATATATGTATATTATATACAACATTGTCACACTGTATTTTTACTGTTAGGGAGTTACAGGAAGTATTCGAGTGGTTATATAGATATATATATATATATATTCTTACTCCCCATGTTTCACAGTATTCTCTTCTGAAGCATCTGTATATACTCAAATATATACGCTTTATGATTATTCATCTTCCAGAAGATTGAGAGCAACTGTCTTACTTAGTATGTTAATAACTATGTTATCAAGTGATTAAGTGAGAGGGTGTTCAAACACCACCGTCCTTTAGGAAATCAGAAGATGATTTGTATTACTAGAAATGTATCCATAATATGGATTACCCCTTTTTAAAGAGTTTTTACAAAAGATCAAATATCTCATGAAAAAAGAGTGTATTACGCTTGAAATAGACTAATGAACCCATTTTGAGAGAGAGGTGGGAAAATACCACTTACTAAAGACGTATCACGCTGCCCTGTGTGATATGTATACTTTTTAGCTGCTTTCATTCAAGCTTAAATTCTATTGAATGTGTATTGCTACTAAAAATTATAAAGCTCCACTATACAAAATATTCCGGTGAATGTATATTGTAATTATTATAATATCGTACATTCACATATTATTACAATGTAATAATATTGAAGAAAAAAAGACTAAATTTTATATACATTTTGTTAGAGTTGGGGGAGGGGGGAATGAACATTTTTCATATGACGAATGGGGACAATGGGGTCAGAGGTGATGAGAACCACTGGCGTATCGGTTGCTTGATATGAAGTACTTGTAGGTGATAACACTTTCGAGTAATACTAGTGTGTGTGTGTGTGTCGATGTTGTCTCTTCATGTATGAGATAGTACTCTTGTATGACATTGTGTCACTGGACATGTGTGAGAGTACCCTTGCACTATTGCTCACATGCAGTTGTTTCATTACATGAGTGTGTGGTAGGTGAGATGACGTGCATGTAAGTGACTTTGCGCGTGTATTTAAGGAAACGTGTTTCCTAGAAATGGGAGGACACGATTGCTAAAATCAACAAATATCAATGACAGACTCATGCATGTTAAAAGCTCGATCGTTTCCCAACGAAATTATTCTATTTGTGCTATTTGCATTCGTGATAGCTCGGTCCCATCAAACGAACTCGGATCGAAAAATGTGTCTGAATCAAACTCATCAGACAAGTCTTAAATCAATCATAACAAACATAGACACATCTGTAACATTAGCAAAACAGCAAGTCTATCAATTGAGATCAGATAAATTCAGTGTTATTTCTATATCTAATATTAATATTAAGCAATCTTAAAATGACATGTCCATAGTTTATCATAAAATGATCCTTTATACTACATAAATTTATGGCAATGAATCTCTTAAAACAGGGGTTGGGAATCCATGGCTCGCGAGCCAGATGTGGCTCTATTTATGGCTACATCTGGCTCGCAGACAAATGTTCTTTTTTTTAAAATGTTTCTTTAGACGCCTTTGATCTATATTAATTGCATATCAATATTTCATTCTACAAATGCGCTAAAGTCTACTGCAGCTCAGCATCAGAAGTCGCATTAATGGTAAGAAATACTCATTATTGATTAGCAACAGCATAATAATGTTATTAAAATGAATTCAGAGACATAATTATTGTACTTTTGGTGTTGAAATTACACAAAATGCAGACATTTACTTGAATTTGTAGTCTTAAACATAATGTATGGCTCTCACAGAATTACTTTTCAAAATATGTGGTGTCCATGGCTCTCTGAGACAAAAAATATCCGACCCCTGTCTTAAATGGTATTTTCAGTGTTTCATATCAGTGTCATTTCTATTGTTTTATATTATATATTGTTATTTATATAGTTTCATATCATATAGTGTCATTTATATAGTTTCATATCATATAGTGTCATTTATATAGTTTCATATCATATAGTGTCATGTATATAGTTTAATATATATAAATATAATAGTTATTACTGCATTTTTTTCCCATGATGTCGTGCAGGACAGTACCTGTAGCTGAGTGACACATATCGCATGTCTTTGCTGCCGCCGATGAGTGATACAGATCGCATGCCCTTGCTGCCGCCATGACAAGTACATGGTGTTTTTTTTTTAAATTTTCTTTCTACCTTTCTTCTCTACACTCTGGCAGAGAAAAACAGTCCTTACCAGAAGTCGTAACATGCTCGTTACAGGCGTCCGACCAACGTCCTAATCTCCATGCCATGCGCCAAACTCACTTCATATAGTATAGTATTATCTCTTTCAATTCGTGTCAATAGTGACATATCTATACCGACAGTATGATTTCGAACTATTCATATCATATAGTGTCATTTCTATCGATTCATAGTGTAAAAAAAAAACTAGACCTGCAAATATTTGGTAGTAACAGCGTTGATTTCTTTTGACGACGCAGTTCATATGACTGAATGATTTCAGCACGGTCACATGTCCATTATTAAGAGAACAGACTAACTACATTTTGTGTGAGAATGTCGTTAACTCCTCTATTTATACTTCAGTGAGAGAATATCGCTGGCCAATGACGTATCACTCTCTGAGAGAACCATCATTAGTACTCTCTCCATACGGAGATGTCACATGGGAGATGCTGGGACCTACGTATGTAGAACATCTGACCTACAGGTCACCAGCGTCAAGGTCAACATACTTAACAGTAAGATGTTCTATTTCATCGTCATTGTTATCATCCCTCAACTGTGCAAACATCTCTCTGCTATTTTCGTCATTGTTATCATCCCTCAACTGTGCAAACATCTCTCTGCTCTGTCTTTATATACCGGTATGTGTGTTTATGTCAGCATATTTGCAATAGATAAATATCATACTTGCTCTGTCTTACGTATGACGTTATCAACATTATAATCATCATTATCATGTGCTGTCTTCGCAAGAAAGATTTCTGCAACTGACTTCCAACAGCCTCTGTATCTTACTTTGGTCGTGCACTCTGCTATACTGTTACTTGTATATCGCGTGATGTTTCCCTCCAATTTGTATATCTGCCTAAGAAAATTCCACATTCCAAATCAGCCAATGTATGGTGATCAACACCATTTGGGAAAGACAACTGTCCGTGAACAGAAAACATGCTTCCAAGACTCTCAGTGTCGCTAAACAGCTTAAACATCGACACCGCATCTTGGAAGTGTGTCGCTCAGAATCATCCAGTGTGGAGTATCCATAACTTATAAAGGTGTTTGCATAGCCGAAGGTCATAAATTATCGGAGGCACACAGAGAACGTGGTACCCGAAAAGACAGATCAATACAGATGCAGACACCCAATCCTGATCATATGTGTCCTAAATGTGACAGAGAATTCTTAGCCAATATTTCACTTTTGAGTCATCTCCGCAAACACCATAGAGACGCAACAATGCAAGTCTGAAAATGTTGACATCATCGCCTGCGATGAACGACTATTATATCTGCCTACCTCTTGCTCGCCTGCCCTCAACTCTATCCTTGGTCACCTAAGGTCTTCAACAAAGTGTCATACTTTCTAACATGTCCAATACTCTTTAAATGATTGATTTTTTTTCCCCTTTAATTAATAGTTCTTTGTTCACACGCAGTGTTGTCATAACTTCTTTGTTTGTTTTCATCTCTTTCCACAAAGTTATCCATGTTATTCTATATTTCAAAGACATTACTTATGTCTTCTAGTTATTTGTTCATTATCCATGTTTCTGAGCCGATAATTAATGTATCATCAAATGAACCCATCAGAGGTGACGACAAAAATATGTAAGACCTGTCAGTACATTTGAAATAAATCTTCAAAAGTGACGCATTTGACTTATCCCAAAATATTGATTGGTCACTTTGTGTATACTTTGTGTCGACAGCCAATGAGAATCACAGGAAAAGTCAAATATTTTGTCCAAGGATACGCTTCAGGCATTTAGGGATGCCACTTTGGAAACATCATCTCAACATTCCTGCCATGTCTTACCATTCTTAATCCTTTGTATGTGGAGAATCATGTTCATTTCTTAACATCATTAATCCATATCTACATTACTCCTTATACATCTTGTTTCCAATATATCAACAACAGTACACAAACGCTGTATTTCCATAAGCGATTTTTATGTATTGGTTTTATTTCCTATTCCTAATGTAGCCATCAACCCAGAATTTGTATTTTGCTGTAGTGATTCTCTGTGTCTATTTGACGTGTATTTAATAGAAGGTTGTCTTCACTGCCGATCTGTAAGACTCTCCGTTCTGTGCAAACTGTCCAGCCTCTTTCAGTGTCATGTTCAGAAAGTCTTCGATATCATGTGTCATCGTCGTGTTGTTCTCTTCCCTGGATCTTTTCCCTTCATGATTAATCTTTCTAAACCACTGTCTTTTTATATGTCAAAAAAAATGTTAGCCTTCGTTTTTTGTGTTACTTTTGAGGAGAGATTCTTCTTCTATGTTCAGGACTTTGAAAACTTTCTGCCCATGATCATGACATTCTTAGGGCCTTTCTATAATATTTCATTACGAATGCCAATATTTTATCTTTTATTGTGGATGTCATTGCCCACGTCTCACAACCATATGTTGTCGCTAGAAAAATATAGCTTCTTGATAGTTGTAACTGTTTTTATATTTGCCACTTGGGATAGATTTTTCATATGTGATGTTTTTGTATGGTCATTGCTATTATCCATTGTGATTTTCTAGGCAATATAAATACGTTCAGTAGTTTACCATTAATTTCTGTGATATGCAGAATTGTTTGTGGCGGAATTTCAATCCTGTACTTTGTCCGTCATAAACGCTGAGTGCAACACGTCGCCACAGAGCAGCACTCAATGAATATTTATAGTATTTATTTATATTTATGTATATGAATATTTCAATTGGTTTTCTGAAACTTTGATGCTGCCATGGCAGCGACTCTCCTACTTGCTATTACTTATCGATTATGTCGAAGATGATGATTCTGATTATGATGATAATTGTCAATGTTTACATGCAAGCTGGACCTCTCAGAATATATTTCTATCTTTCCTCTCCAACTGGACACTAGGCACTTGATTGTTCTTGAAATCAGAGATCACTTCGGGAAAACATTCTTTAGTACTCGCCGTACTCGAATTCTTGTCATGACAGCCATGGTCATTGTCAATCTTGTCATGACAGCCATGGTCATTGTCAATCTTGTCATGACAGCCATGGTCATTGTCAATCTTGTCATGACAGCCATGGTCATTGTCAATCTTGTCATGACAGCCATGGTCATTGTGAATCTTGTCATGATACGATAAACAACTACTTGAAAAAGCAGGATCATCACCTGTGTTAAGGTTAATTTATATAACTCTTAGGTTCTCTCAATATTTCTATATTGCTGTGAGACCTGAGCTGCGGACTTAGAGAGAAGAATCCAGACGTTTGAAAACAAATGTTATCGTCATGTGATTGGTATCTGTTACTGGGAACATAAGACCAATATGTTTATGCATGATAAAATTAAAGATTATGGTGCAATGTCACTAGCTAGTATTCTTGTTTGATGAAGAGGTTTTTGTCATTCCCACTGTTTGATGAGGAGGTTTTTGTCATTCCCACTGTTTGATGAGGAGGTTTTTATCATTCCCACTGTTTGATGAGGATGTTTTGTCAGTCCCATGGTTTGATGAGGAGGTTTTTTTGTCATTCCCACTGTTTGATGAGGAGGTTTTTGCCATTCCCACTGTTTGATGAGGAGGTTTTTGTCAGTCCCACTGTTTGATGAGGAGGTTTTTGTCATTCCCACTGTTTGATGAGGATGTTTTGTCATCCCACTGTTTGATGAGGAGGTTTTTGCCATTCCCACTGTTTGATGAGGAGGTTTTTGTCAGTCCCACTGTTTGATGAGGAGGTTTTTGTCATTCCCACTGTTTGATGAGGATGCTTTGTCATTCCCACTGTTTGATGAGGATGCTTTGTCATTCCCACTGTTTGATGAGGAGATTTTTGTCATTCCCACTGTTTGACTCAATGTGACAATAGTGTAATGTTACTGTATAGTATTCTTATATAGCGAGAGTATATGTTTGTGTATGCGTGAGTGTGAACGTGCGATCGTATATGGTTGTGTATGCGTGAGTGTGAACGTGCGATCGTATATGTTTGTGTATGCGTGAGTGTGAACGTGCGATCGTATATGTTTGTGTGAGAGAGTGTTAACAATTTTTTTTAAAATAGGTGTCGCTGAATAGATGTGCAATTCAGAAAAAGAGATAGATATATATATATATATAACAACGAGAGAGCAAGCAGGAAAAGAGATAGCGAAAAATCACGACAACAAATTTACTAAACCCCACCATATTGTCTGTTAACATATAAACAACGATAAGTATAGGAGTTAAATATAAGACCAAAAATACAAGTATTGAAAGCTCATCAAAATACCACCATGTCAGCTCACCTGTGCAGGTGTTATATATATATATATATATATATATATATATATATATATATATATATATATATATCATCTAAACAAGTCACTCAACATTCTTCATCTATTTATTTAACAAGTTCACATTCTTCTACAAACCACCAATAAGATATCTATGCACTTTTTCAGCTGGCTCTAACAACGAAAAGAGAGGTAAGTAGTGATATGTCTTTGTTAACATGTTCTTATTACTTGTATCACTTCATTACTATCATTATCTTAGTCGTTAACTCTCTCATAAACATCAACATTAACACCGTTGTCTCTCAGTGGTTCAAGTCATGAACGTTTATTACTGCAGAAACAATTTATATCCAACCATCTCTGTCCTTAGTCTGTGTTCTCAAAGTTCTGATTCCTAATTCCTATGTCTTCCTCCGTGTTGTCCATCTATCTTCGTCTTTGTAAACATTCTGATTTTCTTCCTTTTACTGTATTTCAATAAATACGTTTTATTCTGCTGAAATGGTATATTATTTCTACAAGTCTAAATACGATTACAATAGACCATGTAAACACAACATTTTTACAGGCCTATGCCCCATGTAACACACCAAACAATATACCATGTAAACACAACATTTATACAGGCCTATGCCCCATGTAACACACCAAACAATAGACCATGTAAACACAACATTTATACATGCCTATGCCCCATGTAACACACCAAACAATAGACTATGTAAACACAACATTCATACATTCATATGCCCCATGTAACACACCAAACAACTAAAACGAATCAGGAAATATTTTGACTTTATAAGCAGATAATAAATAACAGCAACATGAAGATAACCTATATATTTTGGGAGTTTTAACGCACATCTTTGCGCAAATAGAAAAGAATTAGAGGAATATAAAACCTTTCGGCGACACACGAAACAAGATTAATGACAATTATAACAAACTAATAGATACATGTATCCAGTACAACCTTTGTATAACAAACACTTTCTTTAAACATAGACAGTAATAATAACAGTCAAAAAACCATCATCATCAGGTGCCATGCCGGCTGGCGTAGACAGTCATGGCTCTCCACAGTTCTCTGTCCACAGTATATGTATCAAGGTCGTTGTTGTTTCCTTGCCGTGCCAGGCTGTCAAACTGTCTAATATTTTCTCACGTTGTCGCCCTCTGTCTCTGTTGCCGTCAGTTTTGCTCGTTGTGACTATGTTCTCTAAACCCGCCTGTCTCATGAAGTGGCCAAAAAAAGAAGTTTTGCCTTTTTCTTATATTGTTGATTAAGGTCCGTTTTGAATTTGACTCTTTCAACACCTCTACATTAGTTTTTTCTCTCAGTCCATGGTATTCTCAGCATTCTTCTTTAGAACCACATCTCTGTTGCTTCTAATTTCCCACTTTCCAGTTTGTTTATTGTCCAAGACTCGCACCCATATGTTAGTATAGGGGTTATATAGTACTGCAGAACTCTCTTTCTCACCTCTAATGACAAGGTCATATTACACAGTATATTTTTCATTTTTCTGAATGTTGTTTTTGCCTGTCCTATTCTGCATCATATTTCTGTTGAACTTCTTCCATCTGCTGTAATCATTGTACCTAAATATTTGAATTGGTGGACCAGTTTTAATACTATATCATTCACGTTGATCTTGCAAGGAGTGTTATTTTGTTTCTTTGAAATATCCATTACTTCTGTTTTCTTTATATTTAGGAAGAGGCCTTTCTCTTTACTTTCTGTGACTACTACATTAATTAAATCGTGAAGGTCTTCCTCACATTTTGCAATCAGAACAGTGTCATAGTAAAAACATACAGAGGGAAAAATAACAAGCACGAGAAAAGCACCAATGGCAATTAGATATACAGAAAATTGAAAGAACTAAACATGTACGAAAAATATACCCGGGAAGTTATTAAAGAATTCCAAAAGCTATCAGAAAATAACAAGCACATAGAAGAAGAATGGAAACATTCCAAAAATGTCATTATACAAACAACAGAAAAAATACGCTGATATAAAAACCATAAGGCACGAAGCCAAAAAAAACAGCTTGGTGGATAGAAGTGGTAAAGAACCCAAAGAAAGATTTTTTTTTAAAATACAAGAAATGGGCAACAAGGAAAAATGATGAAGATTGCTTAGCATACACTACAGCAAAGATTAACACTAAGACAGTCATCAAATCTGCAACAATTAAGTCACGTAAAGAATATGAAGAAATGCTTAACAAGGATAGACCAAACGCACCAAAGATGTTATACAAGAAAGTACAAGACATGAGAAGTAAAAAAGACACGAACCAACAGAAATAATCATCGATGAACACGGCAACATACGAAATAGGCCCCAAGAAATTATGAAGAGATGGAAAAAGTACTTAAGCAACTGTTAAACTTAAAGGAAGGAGAAGGTATCACAAAAGTAAATACAATAGAAGAAGATCTAGAAACATACATACTAAAAAAAACAAAAAATGAAGACGCAGCTAAACATCACCAAATAACAAAGCACAAGGAATAGACGGCATACCTATAGAACTAATACACATACTAACAGTGGTATGTATAAATGGCTACACAGACTGTTCAGTGTGATATGAAAGACACAAGACACCATAGGAGAGAGATACAGCGGTAATTGTTCCCATGTGGAAGAAAAAAGGCAGTAAGAGGGACTGCATTAAGTATAGAGGTATATCACTCTTAAGCCAAATAGAAAAATCTTTAGCAAGCTACTAGAGAGAAGGATGCACACATATATAGAACCACAGCTCAACAACACACAATCGAGCTTTCGGTAAACTAAAGGCTGTACAATCTTCGCCTTCAAACACTTTCAGAAAGAGCAGCAGAACATAACCAATACTTAGATTTGGCTTTCGTGTACCAAGAGAACGCTTTTGACAGAGTGGATAGAGCACAACTATGGATAACACTACAGGCATATGTAGTTCCCCAACTTCTGATAAGCCTATGTCAGAGCATATGCGCCAATAGTTAATGCGCAGCAAGAACGCATTAATATATCCACAGATACATCCGATCATTTTCAAATTCACTAGGGAGTGAGACAGGGATGTGTACTATCCCCCTATTGTTCATAACATACATAGATTACATCTACAAAGTAGCAAAGACAACGGAAGAAAACAATGTGAAAGATAACTTAAACAAATTGCTATTTGCAGTCGACCAAGCACTAGTAGCATCACCAGATGTGTAATTACAAAGACAAATAGATCACATCAAACATGCCAAACCTTTAACATGATAATAAATATAGACCGAAGTAATGAAGAAAAAAGACCGAAGTAATGAAGATAGGTAGAGAAGAAAGTAAAAACCTATATATATATATATATATATATATATATATATATATATATATATATATATATATATATATATATATATATATATATATATATATATGGCAAACAACAGACTTAAACAAGTGACAGAATTCACATACCTAGAAAGCAATATAACAACATAACAACAGACGGCAAGAGCAGCAAAGTAATACACAATAGGTGTAGCAAAGCATACCAAGCCCTAGGGCAAATGACACTAATCTTCAGAAACAAAAATGTAGATTAACACCAAAATAACACTATTCAAAACAAGTATTATGCCAACACTGTGCTACCAAGTCAAACATGGACAACGACAGCAGAAAACAACGTAAACTTGTGACAGCTGAAATGGCATGTTTACGCAGAATCCTTGGAATATCGCTAAGAGACAGAGTGAGGAATGAGGACATTAGACAATGAACCGGCACCACCTCAATCTTAGAATACATTGAGACAACAGATCAAATGGTTTGCACACATCAGCAGACTACCATCAGATAGCATTCCAAAGCAAGCTATGCTACACACAGTGGAGGCAAACCTAGAGGCCGACCACGAAAACGATGGACCACCGAAACAAAAGAGGCAATATATTCCACGATATACTCAGCACACACGAGTGTCATCTCCAGAAACTCCTCTACTCCTGACGCTGAAAGGGCAACAGAGGGTTTAGCGAATAGATAGAATCATGTCTGCTAGCATTATGGCTTTGATGGGTTATAGTTTATATAAAACATGAATGTTGTTATTGTCTCTAATTCGCTGTACACATGAGTGTTCATCTTTCGTTGATCCAAATATTCTTTTTGATGTTTTTGTTGACCGCTTAAGCTGTTCTTCATCTCATTGTGTGTTTCATGCCTACAAATAATGTAAAACGATTACACCTGCTGCATGCATATATATATATATAAAATCATCAGCTTTCATTCTCAAACTCTCGCTGGATCTCTCTTATCACAGAACAATGGTCCTACTAGATTTCCAGCAGGATGTAGTCCAGAAAATGGACATGCGTTGTGTCGCCGTTTAATTTGCGGCAAAGTGCCCGACATATCCGTCTTCGGCAGAATATATAGATATAAACAATCATGATATGGTACTGGAGGTGGATAGTATCCACACTAAGACCAAAAGAAATCATTTTAACACAGTAATTGTTATAAACAAGGTGCCAAAAGCGAACACAGTGACCTACCAACTTTCACTATTACTTCTACACCAAAAGATCAAGATGGAAATTTTTTTTAAAACAGATAATATCTACCATTTTTATACCTACACTCTGCTACGGTGGTTTATCCGTCTTTTGACTAAATTCCTTTTAATAAAAGTCATAATCTGATTTCTTGGTATCCGAACATGGTATACTAAATATATATATATATATATTCATCATTTTTTAAGAATACTACACGAAATAAAGCACTCAATAGCGTTACCTGAGGAGAATAAACATGACATATTTTGTATATGGCTTGTTTTGGCAGTATCCCCATATTTTGTGTGTGAAAATATCCCATTCACGCATTAATATAGATCTGACAATGCCAATATGCCCACACAAAAAGTTTTAAGCAATCCACAATTCCAGTGTGTAGTAGTAATTCTTGATTTATTAGCACAGATTTAACTAGAAAAAATACATTTCTGGCTCAATACTATTCATTTATCCAAGAAGCTCTTAAGTGTAGCAACAATTTCTATTGATTCCTGAGCTTGTTAAGTTCACTCTCACATACAACAGTGAAATTATTTAAACAACTGAAATTTAAAAAAATTAAACAAATGTCAAACGATGGTTTTTGATACAGTGATCAATGGACTCATGCCTTTAATATTCAAAAGATAAAATAATAAAATATTTCACTCGACTAGTGAATGAATTGGTTGTTGGTTGTTCATACAACATCATTGTATCCTTGCAGAACTATAGATGCAGCAAATGTCGAAAATATGAACACTTTGTAGTTCTTGTAGTTCGATATATGTAGATATACACTTTTAATTCTCTACCGTTGGTTAAAATGTCTATCAGCATTACATTTAATACCGATCTCCCCTAATCGAAATTAGAAATGTAATGTGCTACAGCTTAGGTCTCCAGCATACATTCATAAAACAGCTTCAGCACGTCTCCTTTATTAAACCTTCTTTCTATAGATGCTAGTCAGTCTGTTTCTCGTTACTGCAAAGACATGTATGTTAATTATATATATATATGTTTCCCAGGAAGTTAAAATTAACAAAGATGACTTAACTCATATCGACATCGTTCCTTTTGTATACTTTTAAGCATGGACTAAGAGTCTGACACAATAATCGCCTTAGTAAATAAAGTCCTAGAGTGCCATTTTAGGGTGACTGTAAGGATTTCAAACTGAATGCAGTTGACTTGTGTGCTCCGACAGGTTTGTGTAACATTTATCAGCAAATAATGATACATTGACGGCATAACGTTATTTGTTTTTAATAACTAGACAAAGACTCCAAGTTTCTTCGAAAATAGCCCAAGATCAAGAGGTCTGCATGAGGTAGCCCAGATCTGGGGGGAACCTATGAGTGATAAAATAGATTTTGAGTGGCAGTCAATACGTGAATAGCTTTCAAACACCTTGTCCTTTTTTTATGTAACAACAGTTTGGTAAACTGTTTATTATTGCCTAAAACAACTGCCATATTTTGATGTTTGACATTGCAGGCGACGAAAGATTTTACTTCGTAAGATGCAAGCACATCTTATGGTGTTAAACAATTGTTCGGCTGTTAGTTGCAATAAGTACGACATCCTCTGGAAATTTAAAGTACTAAAAAACGTTTGTTTGGCCCCCATCTCATGTTAATAATACTACATTTTATCAAAATCATGCTCTAAACATAGAAAAACATAGATTGATACTACAAGTAGATCATTGCCAATATCTTGGACATAACCACAGATGATGGTAGGTGTGAACCAGAGTCCAACATTCGTTGCGGAGACGGCACCACGTGATCATGATCATTTTATGTAATTTGGTAGAGAGGATTACTCCGGGGTTTTATTTGAAACCGAGAAGCCTCCTACACTCAACGGTGTTCACTGTTTAAACAAGAAGCCTCCTACACTCAACGGTGTTCAATGTTTAAACAAGAAGCCTCCTACACTCAACGGTGTTCACTGTTTAAACAAGAAGCCTCCTGCTCAGAGGGGTGTGGTTAATTGGTAATATGAAGTACTGTGAGGCTTCCACAAGAGGAAAACCTCACAATATAGGCATGTCATCTATTGGACGTGTGTTGTTGCATGGTAGTCAATTTGGTGGGCCACAGATATGACCATCAAATCATGCCTGAGGTTTGTATAGATATATAGAAGGCAATTAGTAATCAAATGTCCACATCACCGAGACATGTCACTATTTAATTGTTCATTTTTACAGTTAAAAGTTACTTATTTTCCTTATAAAATAAGATAACGCTACATAACGCTCTCAAATTACTGGACAAGTACAAGTGTCTTGTATGATACTCTCAGACTGAGGAGAAAATACAAATGTTTTATATAGGCCTCAGACTGAGAAGCAAGTACAGATGTCTTATATGAGCCTTTAACATTTAGGATCAAGTACAAATGTCTTATATAAGCCTCAAACTGAGAAAAAAGTACAAATGTTTTATGTGAGCCTCTCAGACTGAGGAGCAAATACAAATGTTTTATGTGAGCCTCTCAGACTAAGGAGCAACTGAAAATGTATTATGTGAGCCTCTCAGACTTAGGAACAAATACAAATGTTTTATACAAGCCTCTCAGACTGAGGAACAAGTACACATTTTTATACAAGCCTCCCAGACTGAGAAACAAATACAAATGTTTTATACAAGCCTCTCAGACTGAGAAACAAGTACAAATGTTTTATACGAGCCTCTCATACTAAGAAGCAACTACAAATGTTCTATGTGAGCCTCTGAGACTGAGGAGCAAGTACAAATATCATGCATGAACATATGTACTCTACTTCCGTAATATTTCTTAATATTAGTTCCATTTCTTGCAGAATCACTTGACGTTACTAGCAGGGTCAGACAAGGCAATTCCTGTTCCTTCTCCAAGTCTGGTCGTTTTTTGATTGTCCTGACAGCAGCAGTTTTGACACTTTTTCAACATGCTACAACCAGAAATTCATGATCATGTGCCTGTCTGAGTGTCAGATGTTGAAAATATTCAAAACTAGAAAAGATCTGTATCAACCAAGAAGGTACACAATATATTTCCTAAAACAGAATGCTTGTTCACGTCTAATAAAATGAGACGTCAAGCAAACAGTGTTCCAATGATATTTAATCTAATACTGCCAAAAAAAATATACCTTATTTTATGAAAATCGTGTTCTACTTCAACCCAAGAGAAGTTTCAACAATTTGATTGGATTTCGGTGCAAATGTGCAGTGAGTATATTTCAGCACATGTATTGAATACTTAAAAAAAAAACCAGTTTAGATATATGTTCATCTGCTGAGAGAATTCATCTTGGTAATTTAAGTGAAATTCTGCAGCTTTAATTATGTAGACTTGATACTTGTGTTCTTGATCATAAAATTCAACAAGGGTGTATCCTGCGGCTGTTATCGTTACTGGAGATGTATCTCAATATTTGTTATTAACTTTACCATTTGGATGTGGCGGATTTTTTTTTAAAGTATGCAAAGTGTGTGTTAGTTTATAATTTGTGAGAAAATGATAGGGAATGTTATGAAATATTAGTGTTCACAGAGTATTTCATTAATCAACTCAGTAACCTTTTCTCGTTCTCAAACTACCACTCATCTCTTTTGTGATCAGGCAATTGCCATACTATACTTCCAGCAGGATGTAGTCCAGGGAACCGCATTTGGTTGTGTCTCCAAAAAAA
The DNA here is from genome assembly GCA_034231615.1 of Meghimatium bilineatum. Lineage (NCBI taxonomy): Eukaryota > Metazoa > Mollusca > Gastropoda > Stylommatophora > Philomycidae > Meghimatium > Meghimatium bilineatum. The sequence continues at coordinate 99,930,035 of CM067298.1, forward strand.
ATTGTTTAGAAATATGAGTAACAGCATCGAAACTATACGGAAGCCAACAAGAAACCCCAAAGCGCGCCACAATCGAAAATAAAGTAATTTATGTAGGGCCGGAGCCAGTGATTGCCCAGCGCACCATGATGCCTAGTTTCATTGCTGTAGACATTGACAAAGATGTGTGTTTAATTAATACAATTATAATTTGTAGGACATGAAAAAAATGTTTTTAAATTTCAGCAATTTTAAAGATGTGTGCTTAATTAATTAACCTGCTTAGTTAACTTATTAAGAGTATGTTAAGTAAGTTAGGAAATGTCGGAATGCACGTAAAGACTTCGCGTTTCCATATTATTTCGTCACAGACAATATTACCACATCATAAAGTGTGCAAGGCGACATTAATGAAAGATAAAATGTGATGCCATTGTATGACAGGATGGACTCAAATAATTTGTTCTGAACTGTGAATAGAGTTTGAAGTAAGAACGAGTGCGTGAGTGAGCAAGTGAATGAATGGAACTATATGTATATAATGGAGTATCGTTCATTGCTTACTATCACTTACAAATAATTAAATGTGACCATCGCTACATTAAAGTAAACCCATTCTAGTAAACAATCCTAACATTTGTTTCTTAATAATGTTATATTGCAAATGACAGTTAATAGGGCGACAAATACTCGCCAGATATGAACTAGTTTCATGCGGCAACAAACACTCGCCAGATATTAACTAATTTCATACAGCAACAAATACTCGCCAGATATTAACTAATCTGTAACGAGATCAATACTCTTTTCAAGATAACATTACATACTGGTAGGTGTCAATGCTAAGATTAAAGAGCGTTCTAAGAATGGCTTGCAGTACCAAGACACATTCACGTCATATTTCAGATGAGTCTTAGTGGCATATCTAAAACGACGTTTTTGTTACTGGCAATGTTGTCATATGAAAAGTCCGCCCTTAGACTGGGACTGAAATCATGACCGTCTACTTTATGTCCTACTGGCTAATAGTATATCAAGCCTTCTTAATGATTCATTCAATTATTCCCGTTATTGATTTTCTTTGGTCACTATGATTATATCTTGTGTGACAGCCAATGATAATCAAGGGAATAGTCAAATTAGTAATTTTAGAAGTCTTGGTTACCTTTTAGTCAAAATATCTTATACTGTATTTGGCCATGCTGAAACCATCCGCTGATGTTACCTGAAACCATCCGCTGATGTTATCTAAAATCATCCGATCGTATTACTGAAAACCAACCAGGTATACCAATCACCATTAAAAATAAAAATTCTTACATCAATCAGAAAGACATAAACACCACCGCGAGATGATTTATCAAAATATGAACAGACTAGAATCATTTAAAATCCTACGCCTAAGAAAAGGACATAACCGGATCCTCGGTCACATATACACATAATTCAGGATGAATTGTCAACATAGCCATGTACACGTGGACAGGAACCACAGACTGCAGAGCGTATAATTCAAGAATGTCCTGAATATGAAATATTGAGAAATACATATAGAAACAACACTAGAATCAAAGCTTTATGGACTTCTGTATGAGATGCACAAGACGGGGAATGCTAATGAAGAGACAACATTACAGATATAGACATATCAGCGAACGAAAGAATAATAAATAATATTATTTGTCTGTGCTAAATTTGGGATAACGTACTAGATTTATCTTTCTGATTCCAGCATTACTTTGCTGATCTGATACTTTATTTTTAAAATCTACAATCTTTGCACTTTTGACCCAGTATATTCATTGTTTTTTTGTAAATAATTTTTATCTCTACGGAATTTGGCACCAGTTTCTATACCCAATCCTCCTTAGTCGTCTTTTGTCACAGGTATGACTGGTCACAGTGCTAAACTTCCTTGCTCAGCTTTAAGGTGCATGTAATCCACATCTTTATTTATATTTTTGGTTCGTTTTTTTATAATATATAAATAGTTTAGAATTCAATGAAACATGGAAATATTACTATATTTGTCATAAGGGGGCCGTCCATAAATTTCGTCAGCAATCTTTGTCAATTTTTACCTCGTTTCTTTCTTCCCTTTTTTAACAACTGTCAAAAATTCAGGGACCACCCAAGAAAAATTATGTCGAAAACAAATACATGAGTTGTTTCACATTTTTAGATAAATGTTTCAAATTCATAGAATTTATTTTATATTTTTTTTAATTCCCCTGCCTATTTTCAACAACAGTCAAATTTGTTCAGACACACTCTCTCTCTCCCTCTCTTTCCTCCCCCCCCCCACCTCCTCCACCCAATTGTTGATGTATTTTATAGACAATGTGTAGCCCCTAATGAGGTAATTATTTGCAATAGTATAAACTTATAAAGTCACACTGACAATTAATTTGTAATAGTATAAATTTATAAAATCACACTGACAATTAATTTTTAATAGTATAAATGTATAAAATTACACTGACAATTAATTTGTAATAGTGTAAACTGATAAAATCCCACTGACAATTACAATTAATTTAGAAACTATTATTGTCGCTAAAAGTATTCGTAACACAATTTGTTCAGAATTAGGAGTTTCTTTTTTCTCTTCTGCGTTCATTTGCAAACTCCTGCTGGCTAGCAGGATATTGTCTGGAGAACGGAATGCGTTTTGCCGTGATTTACAGCTTTACTACGATAATGTGACCTTTGGCCTGACACATTCGACTTCATAATGGCCTTCATGTCACTTTGTCCTATGGAAGTGAGACAATCAACTCCACCCTTAAAACTCCGTAGTCGCCTCTTACACATGGTCAGTCAGAATCGATATTATTTGCTCTTCTTTCAGTCCCCGACAAGTCACGGACGTCGACCGACTAATCTTTAGCTATAAGGGAAACTAAGTTCCCACGTCTACTCGAGGTGAACACTCGATTATCTCCATTAATGTGCGATTGATCCAAATGCAAAGGTGCTAATAAACTATTCAAAAGGGTGCAAAAGACGTAGAGGATTGACTTCACTTTACTCCGTAACTCTCAACGAAACAGCACGCTGCGTGCCGAGAGTACCACTCATAGCACGTAACTCCGTAGCTTCAAGTGATAATCCACCTTGTACCCAAAAAAACAATTTGTACAAAAGACGACACGAGTCGAATTCGAACCCATGACCTCAAGGCGAACAGCTTAACCACTACGCTATGGAGATCGTGTCCTTTGCAAGTGTAAGAATTTTTCGGCGTATTATAACTTATAATCACGTGTTCCTGCAGTCGCTTGCAATCGCTTCCAGTACACGGGAGGATTTAAGCGTATCATGTATAAGACACAGCTTTCACATATTATTAATTGCTAGGGATCATTACTACGTTCAGTAATTTTGCTAGTGTTACGTGACACACGAAAATACAATACTTTTGCTAGTGCTGCGTGGCACACGAAAATACAATACTTTTGCTAGTGTTACGTGACACACGAAAATACAATACTTTTGCTAGTGCTACGTGGCACACGAAAATACAATACTTTTGCTAGTGCTACGTGACACACGAAAATACAATACTTTTGCTAGTGCTACGTGACACACGAAAATACAATACTTTTGCTAGTGCTACGTGACACACGAAAATATAATACTTTTGCTAGTGCTACGTGGCACACGAAAATACAATACTTTTGCTAGTGCTACGTGGCACACGAAAATACAATACTTTTGCATGCACGAATTACAATTTTTTTCATTAACATATAAGTAAAACAGGTCGGATAATTTATTAGTACCAGATATATTTCATGATTATTGTCATATTTCTCACACTGAAGTTGGATGTGGCAAGCCGGAAGGAGCAGTTATCGCAGCAAAGCTGTAAACCAAAACACAACGCATTCAGTTCTCCAGACTACATCCTGCTAATATACAGGTGTTTGAGAATGCGGGAAGAAGAAGTCATATTTCTCACCAAAAACAAAATACCTCAATAGCATGTATAAGTAATTTATCATACACATAGGAAAAGTGTATATCCTGTGTGCATGTGTACGGTAAGGCGGTCTGGTCAGATTTGATAATCAGTACATGATGTGTTAAAGATCTCTTCAGTTGATGGAGCAATATGTATGTCATATATACTGTACTGATACAGTCATAACTTCATCGGACAGGTAATATTGCAGGTATGTTAGATCACCGACAACTTCATCTGACAGGTAATATAGCAGGTATGTTAGATCACCGGCAACTTATTGGACAGGTAATATAGCAGGTATGTTAGATCACCGGCAACTTATTGGACAGGTAATATAGCAGGTATGTTAGATCACCGTCTACCAGAGATATTGCGTCTGTAGTGAGTTTCATGAAGACATATGTTCTTCAAGTTCCCATAAAAAGCGCTATAAGATTCATTAACAGCTTTATTTACAGCCTTTGGAATAAACCCTAACACATGAAAACATGGCGCTCTGTAATACAAAGAAGGTCCCGCATCTTGTGCAAAAAAAAAATGCAGTAGCTCACAAGTTGGAACTAAAAGAAAGATACAGAAAGGTCATACAGGAAGGTCACACGCCTTGTAAAATAATCATATGGTGTCCAACCAACTCATTGACCTTTTTTTGGACAGTATAGGGCTTATTTATAATTGCTTATTGAGCTGAAAGACTATCTACGGAAGTTGGATTAATTTACGAATGTATACTAAATATTACCAATAATTGTGCTACAAAAAAGCCACTGCTAATTTTTAAAAAGATGATAGAAATAATACAGGGAATAAGAGCGAAAACAGTTGACGTTTCATTCTCTAAGATCTTCGTTGGAACAAAATCATAATAATAAGAAACAGAATAAAATATAATATCTATTTATTATATTTTCTTTCGCAAATGCACCCAACTGCAGAACCAAATGACCCCTACCACCACATGTCACGCAAGGAACAAACCATCATTTTCAGACTACGAACTGGTCACAACAGACTGAGAAGTCACATGTTCCGAAAGCTGAAGATTGGTGAGACAGACCTGTGCAACTGTGGACTGAGCCCAGAGACTGCAGAACACATTCTTCATGCCTGTCAACTCTACCAAGAAGAGAGGGAGAAAATATGGCCTACTGAGACGGCACTGCTTCTAGATTTGAGGGGTTCCATGGATGACCTGAAGCGAATCACACAATTCATTGAAGCTATTGGTGCTGTAACCTGATATCTGACTGAAGAACGATGAAGAAGAAGAAGAAGAATATTTTCTTTTCGACCAAGATTTTTGATCGACCGTTTTCATCCTTTTTTTGCATTATTGTTGTTTCTTTTATCGTTTTCTTACTAGCAGTAGGTTTGTGTAACACATTTATAATTGTTTACAAATTAACGTTCGCGTTTGCGTTATATATATATATATATATATATATATATATATATATATATATATATATATATATATATATAGACAAGGACATAACTCTACTTGAAATCAAAAACAAAAGTGCATTTAACAAATGGTTATTATCACTTGGGATGAACCAATAAAAGAATAAGTTTGTATTTAGAATGAATTGAAACGTATGTTATTAGTACATATGCAGTGTTATGTTCCATGAGTCTGTTTGTATTTATGATGATGATTGATTGTCAACGTCTTATTACATGTTCAACAAAATAAAATAATGAACTGCCCAATAGATAAAGTTATTGGGACAAGAGTAATAGTCTCTCGTGTGTACAACATTACAAGGTTATGATCTCATGTGTTCTTAATTTTTTATGTATATGTATTCATTATTGAATGGTTTATAAATATGGGTAATAAAATAACTAAAAATAACATTTTTTAACGAAAAAAATATTCTTACGATGAGTGAGGGACACCATTTCAACCGCTATTGTGAGTACAATTTAATTTTATAGCATGTAAAAATACTGGAACGTATAATATAGCGTATGACAATGAAAAGTACTGGAATTCGCAATTCATGTAATCCTGCCAACATGAATTTCATTATCTGTGGTCCGAAATCGGCCTTTGACACCTTGCTTACTAGTGCACTTTTTCTGAAGCCCCTAGGCAGTATCGCATAAATTACGAAGTTATGTGTTCTATTCAATATTACCAACATGTAGTGTGCTGCTATGTTGAGGTAATCACATCTGTAGTGTGCTGTTATGTTGAGATAATAACAACAGGTAATGTGCTGCTATGTTGAGATAATCACAACAGGTAGTGTGTTGTTATGTTGAGGTAATCACAACAGGTAGTGTGCTGCTATGTTGAGATAATCACAACAGGTAGTGTGTTGTTATGTTGAGGTAATCACAACAGGTAGTGTGCTGCTATACGTTGAAACAAGCAATACGCATACACCGCAGAGAGTTAAAACAAGAAATTACAAATACCGCTGAGGGTTGAAACAAACAAGCACACATACAGCACCGAGATTTGAAATTTTCTTTGTGAAAGAGACCTAAGAAAAAAAACATTCCACTGTTCATAGGAAGCGAGAGCAAGGTGCGCGTAATTCGTAGGGAACGTGACAAACTATTTTTTAAAAATAAAATAATAATACAAGGTAATAACTCGTTTTTTAATGGTTAATAAATTCCTAGAAACTCTAGCTCATGAATGGAAGAAGCAGGGCCGGCCCTAACAATTGAAGGGCCCAATGTGAAACGGATTGCGCGGGGCCCAGTCTGGGTAGGGAAGAGGATAATAAAATAAATTATAATATGAATTTATGGGCCTATGAAGTGCGGGGCCCACTGCGGCCGCATAGATTGCAATGGCCTAAGACCGGCCCTGGGAAGGAGTAACAGAGTCATATTAAGACATGAATATACTAGTAAAAGACAGCACCTCAGAACAAAGGGAATCATGTCGGTTGGTTGGTTGGTTGCTGATCCAGCGGTCCATGGGCGCATGCCCTTTGACCTAATGCCATTAAATGGCATTATATTGCTGGGAAGTCTGTGGATTTTCGGCCCACCCCGGGAGAGAGCCAGAGAATAACTATCACACCAACAGGAAGGTAGGTTTCAACCTATGCACTGCTCCTAGCCACAGTAGTCAAGATAGGGCTCACTGTGCTCATTCCCCGCCACCAATTGACTACTGGTTATGCCGAACTTCTCTATTGCTCCAGGCATGCAACCAAATGTTCAAGTCAAAAGGATTGTCACGTCCTGAATCACTGTGCCTCTATGATGGGTTTCAGCCATAGGAAAAAACAGTGCTGTTATGTTGAGTTAATAACAACAGGTAGTGTGCTGCTATGTTGAGGTAATCACAACAGGTAGTGTTGTAGTGTCAAAAGGATTGTCACGTCCTGAGTCACTTTGCCTCTATGATGGGTTTCAGCCATAGGAAAAAACAGTGCTGTCAGTTTCCTCCTCCCCAGTGCTGCACAATACATCTCTGGCTCCCTTCCAACCACAGAGGGTGCATACATATATATTCAGGTAAACATGAAACACATTTCAACAACAAAATAAAATCATAATTGTATAGATGACGCGCCATGAAGCTTCTACAAGAAGATACCTCAATATAACGGCATGTCACCCACTAAGGTTTTCTGTTGCATGAGTGGTACATCTAGTGGGCCATTGGTGAGACCCACAGACGCAACCACATGCGTAAGGGAATCATGTCGAACAAAAGTTTACTAATGCTTCATCGTACCATTCCTTACTCATGGAAGTGAAGCATCGACAATAGAGAAGCTAGCAGAACATTTATAATAATCAACACAGATGTGGCTTCATAGAAGGTTGTTGAGAGTTCCGTGAACATAAGCCTATACGCTAAAAAGGAAGTATTACAAGAAGGGATCACACACAGAACTGCTTCTTAAATAAAATAGTAGGGTACAAACTTTTTTACCGATGTATTAGAATAGAGGAAATGGTATAGAGGAAACGGCAATGCGCAAGATAGAAAGAAAAGTAACTAGGAAAGACAACAAGAAAGGAATGGACAGTTTGGCATCGTGGCACGGAATAAATCAACAGCAGAATTGATTGGCAGCACTAGGAATATTGTATTGAAGAGGTGTAAGATCGTCTGCACACAAGCAGGTGGAATACAAGTTTGATTGAATTGCCAGTCTGAACAATGTCAACTGCAGACAGCTTGTGTTGAGTGTAACTACTACATTAAAGGTTGCAGTTTATTCAAGTAGAATGAGTACCCACTCCTATCCAGGATAAATACAAGTAGATTTACAGCATTGTTGTATGATGTTCTATCTACTGTTTCCGTTCACTGTTGTATGATGTTCTATCTACTGTTTCCGTTCACTGTTGTATGATGTTCTATCTACTGTTTCCGTTCACTGTTGTATGATGTTCTATCTACTGTTTCCGTTCACTGTTGTATGATGTTCTATCTACTGTTTCCGTTCACTGTTGTATGATGTTCTATCTACTGTTTCCGTTCACTGTTGTATGATGTTCTATCTACTGTTTCCGTTCACTGTTGTATGATGTTCTATCTACTGTTTCCGTTCACTGTTGTATGATGTTCTATCTACTATTTCTGTTCACTGTTGTCTAATGTTCTATCTCCTATTTCTGTTCACTGTTGTATGATGTTCTATCTCCTATTTCTGTTCACTGTTGTATGATGTTCTATCACCTATTTCTGTTCACTGTTGTATGATATCTCATATTTTCAAGCAATATGTACAGATATAAACATGTTTCAAGTGAAAGAAAAAACACATTTTCATGGATTGCTTACTTATCTCAATATTTTTATGCTCGTTAGGTATGTAAGCTTTCCGTTGCATTCTTATTCTTCCTCTGTAAATCTTCCTCTCATTTGCCTTCATTGTTTGTACCTAAATATTAAAATAATAATAATAATAATAATAATAATAATTGAAAATCATACAGATAATATAGATAAGAGGAACATATTTATTAGAACGTCCCACTCTATAAAACCGCAAGAAGAACTATGGCTTTCTGAAACGACTATTACAGAAAAGTTCTACGGCGTTGTCTCGGGACTGGTGACCATAGTATAGTTCACTGATGAAATCTGTATTATCGTCTGAATTCAGCTTTGGGCATGGAAGAAACACAAAGAATCGTGGATCGGAGTTGGAGGAATTCGGCTTTGGGCATGGAAGAAGACAAAGAATCGTGGATCGGAGTTGGAGGAATTCAAAAATTTACTGTCGAACCCACTCTCCTCGTTTTAAGGAAAACAGAACATAATATTTTGTACTATAAAAAAAAAAAAACTTGGGGCAAAAACGTCTCCTTCCTCTTAACGATCTTTCCCTAAAAATTATTCAAATGCCCACAGAAAAGATGAGATTCACTTTTTTTAAAAGTTAATTTCTCTCCCCCTTAATAAAGTAATATCAACGACACTGAATAATAATGAAAGATATATGACATTACTTGTGAAATTATTGTTGAATTTTTAGACACTACTAATACATAGAACTTATTACCAGTACAATGTCAATTGTCGGGTTTAGTACCATGAGCAGGAAAATATTTGTATCTTTAATTCGTGAGGCGGGCCTACTAACAAATTTAACGCCGAAGCGACAATATTTGTAATTAAGAAAGAATAATTCTCTTCGCGTTCCACAATTAGATGAATGAAAGACAAAGAAAAGTATGCATTTCTTACTGTACAAATTCTATCATTTTATCTATCATAACTTTGTCTAGACAAAGACATTGTCTAGAATGTATGTGCTGGGTACTTGTTGTGTGAAGACGTATCATGTAGTCTACAATCTGTCTCTTACACACCAGGTGGTTGATGATGATGTTTACTCCAGTTGTAAACCCCAGTAGGTGCTGGCAATCATGAAGTCAACACAAACTCGTGTGCAAGAGCTATGCCATTAAGCATTGGGTTCTTGTTTGGAACGTGTACCACCATATGTTTGCAGCGCTCATACTTTTAACATTATTGTCCGATCGTAATATTTTACTAGTTTCTGATATCAGCACCGAATGCAAGATTGTTTTGTAGTCAAGGATGTCACTCTGCCAGTTTTTTGTTTTCTATTAGCGAAAATGCCTGTCGTATCAAAGTTGAACACAAATTATACTAGTGAACATCAACATTGTACCAGTAATTAAAAAGCTAGAAACACCAAGGACAACTAGATCAAGAGAAATTGGAAAAACTAAACATGCGCGAAAAATATATTCAGGAAGTTAACGATGAATTCGCAAAGTTGCCAAATACACCCATCACATAGAAGAAGAATGGAAATATTTCAAAAATTCGATCATAGAAACAGCAGGAAATGCGTATATAAAAAATCATTGAAGTTCGAAACCAAAGGTAACAGCTTGGTGTATAGGTAAAGAACGCAACGAAAGATTTTTTTAAAATACACGAAAATGGGTAA